>JAYKAV010001610.1:487744-641650 GCA_035582835.1 Phoebastria nigripes
GATTGATTTATTTGAAGCAAGCACAACAGGACTACATGAAATACAGCAAAATAATTGTCCTAAAGGCAAAGTTGGATTTAAAATGATACCGAAATAAAAAAAAAAAAAAAAAAAAAAGACTTGCAATTGCAGGAAAGCATGGATATACATTTTAAATTCTTAACTGTGAACAAAGAGAATTTTCTTGGAAATGCTGACTCTAGCCCCAATTAAAAACAGAGAACATAGGTTCAGAGTTGTGCTTGTGCTCATGCTTACATCTGTTTCTGAATAGGAATGGCCTCCTGAGATTAAGGCAGAGCTCTGAATGTTTTTATTTCCCTTCCAGTCCCAAACCTACATTTTGCTTGGCTTAATGCTAGTTTCCCTTCTCTGTCATTCACGCGTTGCTCCTCAAATGTGCACAGGCCTGTGGCTCTGATGGCTTCTCACGTTGGAGAGAAGAGCTTCTCACTTTGGAGAAGCAGAGCTAAGAAGAGACAAGTTAATATACGGATGTTTGCTGAGAATTTTTGTTGGATTTGGCAGTAGTCCTGGGATAAATGCAAGTAAGCAGTAGAGGCTGAAGACAAAATAGAGAAGCAGTTTTTTCTATTTATTGGTGAAGATTATTTTATCAGGTACCCCTGAAGATTCCCACTACTATATTATCTTAGAATCATAGAATCATAGAGAGGGACTATGAACACAAAGACTTCATTCAGTATGTCTGTGCTGTGAAAAAATGAGGTAGGTTAATTAGAGCAGAATTTATGCTGGGTTCAGGCTCTGATAAAGCACCATCAGGCATATTAATGAAAAAACACAGGTTCACCACCCTGTCTGTTACAGTAACTGTGGTGAGGAATGTTTTCTGCACTGAACCTGTGGCGGAAAGCTGGAGCCTGCATGATGCTGAATTACTCCTCCTCGTAATTCAGAGTGGCATTTTATTCCATTGTGCTGCCATTATGTCAAACCTAGATTTTATTCTTAAATACAGATATTAAATGTATTCTACCATTTTACAAAAGTACTTTAAAATAATAACAAGAATTAAAAAATATATTTCACTGGTGTAACTGGAAAAAGGAAGTTGTTTGTGGATTTATAGCACTGAGCTAAGAACCAGGAGGTTTTTGCTGTAGAAGTTTCCGCTGTAGTTGTGGACAAGTAAGTTATTTATTAATATAGGGCTGGTCTGAATCACTGGGTCCTGTCTTCTGCAGACTTCACTTCGGGTCCTCTGGGACTGATCCTCACTTTTGCAGGAGCACATTTGATTTCCAGAGATACTCCAGGCATACGCAGCTGCAGTCAGCTGCTTGCATCCTATGCTTTATCTGCTTGTTTCTACCTCTGCCCCTGCGTGACAAAAAGAGGAGAACAAGGCTACCACCAGCTTCTCTGTCTCTTCTCTTGCAATCTTCTGTCCCTTTCCCATCCTCGTTCTGGACGATGCTCTTAGTGCTGGAGGAGGGTGAAGATGGAAACATCTATGAGAGCCAGCACGCGTGTGAGTTCAAGAGAGAGCTTGAGTGTGCAGCAGGTTAATGAAGGGAAAGAGAAAGATCTCTCTCCTAATTACGTTTCCCAACATACAACCTTCTTAAACCTTTGGAAGAAAGATTACCGAAGGCAAGGGGAGGCACAGGCTAGTTTCAGTCTCTTTTCACACCTGGAGAATTGCTAGTTTATCTGGGATCATTGTAGGAGAAGAGAGAAAATGCATCCCCTCTTCTGCCCTCTTCCCTCTTGTAAGCTGAGGTTGCCTCTGGTGAAACACAACTGCCCTGTGGAATGTGAGCCTTCCAAAATGTCACAGAAGGCAGTAATCCAACTAGAACTATGGCTACTTGTCAGAAGGTAAGGTGCTTATGGCTCCGCTTAACTTCAGTAGGAGTTTTGACACTGCTCTCACTGGAACCAGGTTTTCACTCAGCTTGTATCTGCCCTTAGTAATGGATAAAATCAATCATTAAAAATAATGCTTTATCCACAATGTAAAAAGTGAGCATTCTGCTGAGTTCTTGTCAAGTTATTAAGGTAGTTTAATCCTACAAATTATGACTGTTTTCTTTATTCTTGACATCGGTACTGAATATTCAATTTTCAGTCAAACACTCATTATATCTTGTAAAACCTGCTAGAAGGAGAGGACTAGGGTGGCCATGCTCAGCACAGGAAGGTGCAGGTTGCATATCAGCAGCAAAAGAAAGCAGGCAATTCACAGCAATAAAACCAGATAAGGAAAGGTTAGCTGGGGCAGGGATGGCAACTAAATGTTCACTTGGAGAGCTCTGATTAATATGAAAAAAACCCAAGGAGTCTGTTTTGGTTTTTTTGTTTTATTTCCGTATTAACCCTAGAGGGAAAGACGCTTCCTGGAACTTCATTGATTCTAGCCGTTCCTTTGTGAGTAACCTCTCCCGTAGGAGGTATCTTTCTGCTTTGGAGTTGACGAATAACTAGAAATACGAGGTCAAGTTCTCAACTGATGGAAACCAGCATGCCCACCTTTACCTCCTGAGGTGCTTAATTTCATTCTTGGAATATTATGTACCAATTACTTATGCCTTCAGAAAGCCACATTAAAGAAATAACTTCAGGTTTATAGAACATATAATTCCTTTGGTTTTGGTATTTAGTTTTCCCTTCAGATTCTTTGCCTGAAGTTGTATTGTAGTTTGTCATTACAGTTTAGTCATTTCTGTTTCTACTAATTAGAAAGTTATTAAAGTGAGGAGTAATCCACAGGAGCTGGTGAGTTCTTAGTAAACATTTTTTTTCTGCGCCTTCTGATACAGAGGAAAGGAAATCTGTCCTCCTGCTCAGAGTCAAGGAGTGAGGAAGACCCATGTTCTTATTATAGCTCTGCTTCATGGTGGGTTGCAGATCACTGAGAAGCAATATTGGGATACCATTAACAACTGGTTTGTCAGGAGTGGTCCAAAGTCCAATGCACACCCCAAAACTCTCTCTTCTTACCCCATTCAAGTTGCTGACAAATCCTGGCCAGCCCTTGCAGCAATGCTGTACAGGGCTTCGGGGATGTACCCCATGCTGCTCTCTACTGGGTGGCAGCACCGGGACAGGTGGGACAGAGTGATGCGAGGATTCTGGTCCATGTTTCTGTCCACACAGTACATGGGCAGATGCTAAAGCTTGGGGCATCTTCTGTCCCTTCTGGACTTAGGTCATTCTGGAGCAGCCCCCAAGGGCACCATCCCTGCAGGTGGTATGAATGAGTGGCAGACCTGGGCTTGACTCCACGTGTGAGATGGAGAAGATAAACAAATGTCATCAAAGACATTTTTTTTTTAAGTTTCTGAAGTACTTTGAACTCCATTGCCAAAAGAATTTGAGGAATGCAAGGAACTTCACAAAAAAACATGCAAAGACACCCTTTTGGTCACAGGCACAGACTTTTCCATAGCCTCAGAATGTTCCCATGCCTAAAACCTGCAGAAACAAGCTGGAAAAGCCCCATAAGCTTTTTCCTATGTGCAGCAACTGGAAGAGAGCAGGGGAAAGCAAGGACATCACCAAAGCAATAGAAGAAATGTGTTGGATGAAAAGCTTGCAGGAGCCTGGGAGGCTGACTAGCAGCCCTGGTGACCTTTTTGATCTCACGTCTGGGAGTAATTTTACCTCGAGCATACAAGCGAGATAGATGATCCACTCAGCCTCTAGGTTGAGTATCATCAGTAGGACCATYGGGGCACTGAACAACAAGTTAAGGTTCATCTCCAATGTTTCAGAAGAAAGATGAATCTTGTTCCTCCCTTTTGTAGATGCCTGAGGCACAGAGGCATAGGCCACTGTCCTCACACTGGTTACTGACTTGTGACATCTTGTGGGAAAAATCCTCTTCCCAACATCGCCTCAAGGGCTGAAGTGATTTTAACCAACCTTTTTGTATAGCCAATGTTCTTACAACTCTACAAGCTCTCAGCAGCTGTCTAGCCTCTCCAGCTGGCTAAGCTATGGACTCTTTAAACAGTGTCTGCTGGCTGTGGGACAGCTAGATATGCTATTTAGGTACTTGGATAGACTTTTTACAGTTTTAAATGTTTTCTCTGTTCCTATTGCTCTAGTGATTGATGTGTCTCCCTGTGTATTTACCTGTTACATTTCTGCTGTGGGCCATCTTCCACATCTTGCTCTCATTTCCGTCTTAATGGACTGCTCTCTGGCTCAGCCACTTGGCCAGGTTAGTCTGGTCTGGTGGGTTGTGATACTCAACAGAAAAGTAGTATCATGAAACAACAGGTACATATGTGATTTTCTTTTTTCGTGGCCATTTGAGATTGTGGCTAGCCAGCCTGGGGAGTTACCAAGTGGCTGGGAAGAGAAGGAAAGTGAGATGATGAACTGAATGAAGTATCTCCTTGCCTTAACCAAAGCTAATCACACCCAAAGAACAGAAGAGCTTCTAGGAGGCAAGTGCCCCTAAATGGCAAATTGAAGAAACTCTCCATATTTGCGCTGTAATGTTCCCCATGACAGTATCAGAAACGTGGATGGGGAAATCTCCATTTCTTTTTTCTGAACACCTGCTTCTCTGCAAATTTAGATTTGGTCCTTGACTGCCTCAGAGCACTCATCTTGTGCCTCTTCCCATAACTTGTTCACCTGCTTGAACCTGCTTAACTGCAAGGGGATCTGGACTGTTATAAACTGCCCTAGAGGCCATCCACTTTCCTCTAGCAGATGTGTAGGGCCCAGAGCGGGCAGCGAGCTCTGTGCTGGGAGCGCTGATGGCTCAGATCCCATGCTCACATCTGCCTAGGGGATGCAGAGACAGACCTGACCGTGTGGTTCAGCTCTGTGAGATGCCTGCTCCTCCCAGGTGTCCCTATGCCCCCGCATCTTGTAGCTTGTCTAAATACTTGAGCAGTGTTACTTGTGGGTACACTGCCTCTGCACAGACAGGCAGCGAGTACAACGGCAGATCATATGGCGGGAGTAACTATGACTTTCTTAAGGTGGGATCATAGTTACTAACTGGGCAGAGCTGCAGAGATCACACCTCCTCATRGTCCCACTGGATGCCCTTTGGGGTAACCAAGATGACCTCTGCCCCAGTGTGATGGAGTTATAGTTGCTTCCTCCCTATCGACTGGCTTCACCGGCCACTCGATAGTATTTATAAAGGTGAAACAAATTCCAGCATCGATTGTTAATCATTAAAGGTGAAACAAATTCCAGCATCGATTGTTAATCATTAAAGGTGAAACAAATTCCGGCATCGATTGTTAATCATTGCCCAGAGCCTGTGCCCACGGGTGTAGTTGGGCTCGGTCTGGCAGCCTTTGAGGGTGGTGCTGTCCAGTTTATGTGTACCCTCACATTGAGATTGATAAAATGGGTCAGCCCATGCGGGTTACATTCATATTGGTTGCCACACAAACAAGTCCTATGGACTTGCGAGACGAAGTGATCACTAGAACCATCAAACACCACAAAAAGTCAGTGGAAGAGGGAGTAGATTTGAATGGACTGGAGTTTGTTAACTCAGAGATCGATGGTTTGGAATGGTGTCATCCTTCTACCTGGAATGACAGTTTAGCCATGCTGCCAGACGTGTATGAGGTACCTACTTCTCCAAGTCTCAAGGGCATTACCATCAGCCCATGCCTAAGGGAGGCTGAAAGCGAAGAGGAGGGGGAACTCTCACCCCCAGGAGCCATGGCCCAATTTTCTCCATTGCCATCAATGCCTATCCTKGGTGGCAATGTGGACCTGCCAACTGAGGACACACCGGTGGTGAAGGTCTTGGACAAAAGTCCATCATGTCCATGCTGTGGAAACCAGATAGGAAAGATGTCGGGACTTCAGACTGAACATCTGAAGAGAGCGCATGGAAAGAAAAAGATCTTGTTCCAGTGTGCCTGATGTGGGAGAACAAACGTGAAACATCATAGTATTGCCTGCCACTTCCCAAAGTGCAAGGGGGCTATGGAATCTGCYCCAGTGGAGGGCTGGGTCTGTGGGGAATGTGAGAGAGTATTATTTGAATCAAAAATCGGCCTGGGACAACATAAATGCTCGGCCCACCCAGCTCTCAGGAATATTGAGTGGATTATTGCCTTCCACCCTAAAGAGGATACTGCAAGAGGGGTACATCGACAGTGATGGATGGAGGAGGAGGTGGAGTGGTTGTGGAAGTTGGATAAGCAGTATGAGGGGAGTAAGAACATCAACAAGTTGATTGCAGAACATATTCCGTTGAAAACAGCCAAACAGATAAGTGACAAGAGAAGAGGACTCCATAAAAGTCCTGTGAAAAGAAAGGAAAAAGATCAAGAATGGAGGAAACATCTAGCAAAAGAAGGGGAACATCTTTTGGACGTTGGATTGCATGTAGATGGGGGACTGAGGTCCCATTATTAAAGAGTGATCTCTGATTGGTTGACATCTGAAAAGCTGCTCATTCTTCAGGGAACTTTTAAAAAGATGATCGAAGGGAAAGAAGACACACCAACATTGATTGATAAGGTGGTTGAGGACTGCTATTCATGCCTGTTTATGAAGTCCACCGAGTTGAAAGCAAGCCAAGGTCAAAAGCACCAAGTGGCCTGCAGGGCTCATCTGTCCAAACCACCAAAGGAGTGGATGAAGAAGAGGGCCATGAAGCGGGGGCAATTCCTATGATTCCAGCGGCTGTTTTTGTTTAGAGGGAAACTTGCCAGTATCATCCTGGATGATGTGGAATCCCTGAGGTGTAGTATCCCACTAGACGAGGTGCACAAGGTGTTCAAGTCAAGATGGGAATCTCCAGGAACATTCAAGGGCCTAGGTGCTTTCAGAATCAGTGGTCATGCAGACAACTCAGCATTCAAAGCTGTGATCACAGCAAAAGAAAGCTCTAAAAACATCAAAGAGATGAGGACCAGATGGGCTAAGTTTGAGAGATCTTATTAAGATAGATCCTCACTACACCCGATTAATGGAACTTTTCAATCTGTGGTTGGTATCTGGTACCATACTGGACGTGGTGAGAGAATGTTGGACTGTCTTAATGTCAAAAACTGCTTTACCAGAATGCCAGAATTACATCAATAATTGGTGACCAATTACCATCAGCTCAACCATCTAGAGGTTGTTTTCAAGRATTTTAACAGCAAGGTTAACTAAGGCACGTCCCATTAATCCACGGCAAAGGGGGTTTATAAGGTCRTCAGATAGTGCGGAAAACTTGAAGTTACTACAGCTTTTAATTCRAAATGCAAAGAAGGAACATCGACCCCTGGAGGTAGTCGTCGTTGATTTAGCAGAAGCCTTTGACACCGTGAGCTGTTTTCACATCATTACGGCTCTTAAGCAGAAGGGCGTGGGCGAACATATTGTTGCCCTGATTACAAATTTGTATCATAACGTCAGCACCCGTATTGACCTGAAGAATGACGTAAAACAGGGTGATCCAATGTCTCCAATTTTATTTAACTTATCTGTGGATCCCCTGCTGTGTAAGTTGGAGGAGGAAGGATGTGGGTTCCAACACTGCTCAAAAAATATAACAACTATGCCTTTTGCAGATGACTTGGTACTGCTGAGCGGATCATAGGAAGGAATGCAGAAAAATATTGAAATTTTGGAGGTCTTTTGTGATCTAACTGGCCTCAAGACACAAGGGGAGAGGTGCCACAGCTTTTACATCAAGCCTACGCAAGATTCATATACAATCAATGACTGTCCCCTCAATATGATTGAACCTGGTAGCTCTGAAAAGTACCTGGACCTATGTATTGACCCATGAACCAGAACTACTGGAAAAAGTGAAGGGGTCGTTACAACGGATTGGGAAGGCTTCACTGAAGCCATTTCAGAAAGTTGACATCTTGAAAGGATATACTATTCTGCAACTGATTTACTTAGCAGACCAGGCCGACATAAAAGCTATGTACCTGGAAACCCTTAATTTGGCAATTCGAGCTGCCGTCAAGGAATGGTTACATCTACTGGCATGTACCTGTGACACCATCCTATACTCCAGCATTCAGGATGGAGGCCTGGGTATTACCAGACTCTCAGGGCTGATCCCTAGTGTACAGGCTCAAAGTCTACACAGAATTGCGCAGTCTTTGGACGAGATGATAAGAGTGGTTGTTCAGCAAGAGGGTATTGAGAAAGAATTTGAAAGATTATGGATTACAACAGGAGGAGATAAGGATAAAATTCCATCTATTTGGGACCCTAGAGCGGTCATGGTGATTTCAGAGGAAGTAGGCGGTGAGGAACCAGTCTCAGAATGGGAGATACCTGCTCCAAAAGTTATCTTTCCAAGGCCTTGTAACTGGTGAAAACAGGAATTTGTGAATTGGACCAAGCTGCTATCCCAGGGCCGTGGAATTTCCAACTTTGAGAAGGATAAAATCAGTAACAGCTGGATTGAGTATTACAGAGGCATTCCCCACAGAAAGCTCATCACGGCATTACAGCTAAGGGCTAATGTCTACCCCACAAGAGAATTTTTRGCAAGGGGCAGACAAGAGACTCAGATTAAATCTTGTTGGCATTGTCAGGCAGAGGATGAGACCTGCTCGCATATTATTGGATACTGCCGCACAGTGCAAGATGCTAGGATTAAGAGACATAACCAACTATGTGAATTGTTGGCGGATGAAGCCAAAAAGAAAGATTTGGTACTATTCCAGGAGCCGCTGCTGAAAGATGAACAAAATGAATTATACAAACCGTACCTGGTATTCGTTAAAGGAGATCAGGCCCTTGTAGTAGACATCACAGTTAGGTATGAGAGTAAATTAACATCTTTGGCAGATGCAGCAGTGGAGAAAGTAAAGAAATACCACCATCTTAAAGATCAAGTTCAAGAACTGACAAATGCYGCTGCTATTAAAATTATTGGATTTCCTATAGGAGCATATGGCAAGTGGTATCAAGGTAACAATGAATTGTTAGCAGAACTAAGACTCTCCAGTTCCCAACAGGAAAAGTTCTCTCATCTGTCGTGGTTTAACCCCAGCCAGCAACTAAGCCCCACACAGCCGCTCACTCGCTCCCCCATGGTGGGATGGGGAAGAGAATCRGAAGGGTAAAAGTGAGAAAACTCGTGGGTTGAGATAAAGACAGTTTAATAGGGAAAGCAAAAGCCGTGCATGCAAGCAAAGCAAAACAAGGAATTCATTCACTACTTCCCATCGGCAGGCAGGTGTTCAGCCATCTCCAGGAAAGCAGGGCTCCATCACGTGTAACGGTGACTTGGGAAGACAAACGCCATCACTCCGAACGTCCCCCCTTCCTCCTTCTTCCCCCAGCTTTATATGCTGAGCATGACGTCATATGGTATGGAATACCCCGTTGGCCAGCTGGGTCAGCTGTCCTGGCTATGCTCCCTCCCAGCTTCTTGTGCACCTGGCAGAGCATGGGAAGCTGAWAAGTCCTTGACTAGTGTAAACACTACTTAGCAACAACTAAAACATCAGTGTGTTATCAACATTATTCTCATCCTAAATCCAAACCACAGCACTATACCAGCTACTAGGAAGAAAATTAACTCTATCCCAGCCAAAACCAGGACATCGTCGTTTATCGAATTGGGCGCTATTTACTTCAGTAGATATTGTACATATATTTGCTAGTCAAGCACGGACTATTTTAAGATCTTAATGAATTAATGAATTGTAATTGTATGAGCTAATGAATTGTAAATAAACTCATCCTTTCTTTCTATCTAAGGCAGGAGCCGGAACCCCAGGAGTGGTGGTGGCAAAAGGCGAGAGGGTGAAAGACACAATAGGGCACTGATARTATGTAGGGATGCCAAGGGACTTGGAATCATGACGCGTTATCTGTCCCGCTTAAGACGTTAATCACTGGTCTTTATCTAGGTGGATGGGCCACCTTAACCCCGAAAAAGAACATGTATAATTTTATATATGTTCGATAAATGGCATCCTTAATCAAGCCCACAAGCCAAACCCACAAATTAGCACAGATATCTCTAGATAGATACACCCTTTAGGAGGCATCGGATACCTCAGAAAGACACTATCATTTAGGCCATCTCCTGTTTGCCTACTCATGAATGACCTCATTTATTTTACAAAGGCTACTTTAAGAAGGCAGAGTGTTACATTGTCCAAAGAGAAAGTAGTTTGCTTTTTTTCCTGATGTTAACTGCTAGAGTATTTGCAGGCTGCCAAAAGAAAATCTGGCTGCTTGGGATATTGGTCAGCCACGTGCTGCTTCTATTATTCTGTCAACATACACATATCTCATGGATTTCACAAGTGATTTTGGAGTATATAGAGTGGCATCAGCTCTTGTGGAAATTCCTGCTTATTATCAGTCTAGACCACCCTATATGCTAGGAAGCTGGCGATTTGAGCAAGACTTTTAAAAATAGATAAACTTTTCTATGTCATGTCCATCTCTCTTGGTCTAGATTGGGATCAGTGTTTTAAATCATGCTGGGAGGGCAAATTACTGCACTGGTGTACTGTGCTCTGCTGCTTTTGCATATCTGGCACGGTCTAGCAGCTTTAAGGCTGCCACAAAAATATGTGCAAATGAGCAAAGAAATAGAACAGATTTCATCAGTTCAGATGAAACTGTCYCTTTGTAACCCTTAGGTTAAGACTTAAGAATGAAGAGGATAATTTCAAATGGTTTATCTGAAGTTACATAAATAAAAGGCAACTTTGGGACTGGGAACCTGCCGTCTTGTGTTCAAGTGATTCTACTGTCACTTCTAGTTAGAAGTTTATATCTGACCCTTTGTGCTGGTTTTGGCCGGGATAGAGTTAATTTTCTTCATAGTAGCTAGTATGGGGTTATGTTTTGGATTTGTGCTGAAAACAGTGTTGATAATACAGAGATGTTTTCGTTACTGCTGAGCAGTGCTTACACAGAGTCAAGGCCTTTGCTGCTTCTCACCCCACCCCACCAGYGAGTAGGCTGGGGGTGCACAAGAAKYTGGGAGGGGACGCAGCTGGGACACCTGACCCCAACTGACCAAAGGGATATTCCATACCATATGATGTCATGCTCAGTATTTAAGCTGGGGGGAGTTGGCCAGGGGGCAGCGATCGCTGCTTGGGGACTGGCTGGGCATCGGTCGGCGGGTGGTAAGTGGTTGCATCATTCGTTTTTCCTGGGTTTTGTGCCTCTCTCTCTCTCGTTGTTTTCCTTTTCATTACAATTCCCCCCCCCCCCAATTATTAAACTGTTTTTACCTCAACCTATGAGTTTTCTTACTTTTGCTTTTCAGATTCTCTCCCCCATCCCACTGGTGGGGGAGGGTGAGCGAGCAGCTGTGTGGTGCTTGGTTGCCGACTGGGTTTAAACCACAACACCCTTTCAGATTCAAGACAGACTGGATGAGAGCCCATATGCTAAGGCAGGGTTTGCTTGACAGAATACAAGTGAGAAGTGGACAATGAATTTCATCATTACCCTGTGATTATCCATTACTGGTCATCACTTTTTAGGCTGGATGGCAGGTCCGTCTCTGGCAAGGTGCAGCTTATGAGGTTCTGTGCTTGCAAACTCATTTTTGCTGCTCTTCAGGTAAAACCAGAGATCCTAACCAGTGCTTATGTACTTACAACTTTAATGTGTCATATGGATGCATATGTTGATTCCCTATGGCTTACCTACTGGCTTTAATTTGAAGTTTGTTATGAAAGAGCAACATGGATATCATTTCTACATTTTACAAAGGTGTGAGTTTGCTGCAAGATGCTTTAGCATCAAAGATCCGGCAGTCAAAGCAGACTGCTATACCATTAAGACTTGGACCTGGAAGGACTTGGGCATTTCACTTGATACTGAAATTAAATCTGATTTGCACCTCTGTAGGAATCTGTATTTAGATTGGAAGCACCCGCTTCAAGCCCTGTCTCCGTGCATCCCTACTGCATTCACCAGGGTGTTCTTAGGAAGACTGAAGTCCTCCCTTGGACTTGCAATCTAGATATACCTATGCACATGTAAATGCTGAAGGAATATGGCCTGGGTGACTGACAGGTCCATAACAGAACAAAAAGTATCTGGTTGGTTGTCTGGAGCCTGAATCTGGCCCAAGACCTCACCACAAGGGAACACTGGCTTTGTTCTCACTGAGGGGTCTGACCACATTGTGCCTCCTGGATTCATCCTGTTTCTCATGGTGTTTACAGTACATTAAAGCCTTCTATATTGATCTTTCTGAAATGCTACTGCTGGATCAAAGGAAAAGTATGCAGTTGTTTCAGTGGCATCTCACCTGTCTGGTTTTACCAGAGCAGGATAAGAAACATCAGCGAGGCAGTCTACTCTATTTAATTTTCAGGGCTGTCAATCACCTGATTTTACAGGTACTTCTCCATTCTGCTAAAAGAAAGTAAGTTCAATTACATCTCAGGTTACTTGGTTTATATGATGAAAACTCAGCATTAGCACTAAGCTAAAAGAATGTATGGCTTTAGTGAAAATGTCACAGAAATTTATCTTTGCTTCAGCCTACACAAAGTCTGGTATAAAACGTGAGAGAGGTATCTGAGGGGTTACAAAGTCCTGTGACCAGCCATGGCATCTTTCCTGGCCTTGACTCTTAGGACCGTATTCTAGATATTGTGTTGTCTTCTCAAAAGGCAACTTGTGCTATGTGCTTGTTGTTGATAATAACAGGAATTCATTTTCTTCAAGCCATGAGGGTATATGGACATGCTATCCACACACAGCTGGTGCAGAAGGTGACACCATCTTCTTGAAACTATTTAATTTGATCCTTGGACTTATTCTAGCTGCCCAATGGAGTGAAAAGAGCTGCATCTGCGTCTCCTGCCCTTCCCAGTGCAACAAGGTGGATCTGCTTGCTGCATCCCTGGGTGTGACAAGCTCCTTGGGAACTCACAGGATCCAGGTGTGATCCTCTCTCTATGCCAGTTATACATTTTTTTCTGCTCTTGTCTTCTGATAACAGCTCCCAAATTAGTCTCTGCAATTTATATAAGGCAGTCTTTTTTTGTCCTTTTGTTCCGCTGGAGAAAGTRCTGGGAACTAGGGCTTTTGTTCAAGTGTCCTGGTATTCTATGATACAGATACACTATGATTTGTGTGAGAAGTGCCTCATCATTAGCCAGTAACCAAGAAACCATTCTTATCCCAAGCCAGATTGAGGTAGAATGCAAGTCAAGTACCTATTAATTTAAAACATCCTTTAAAGCATTAAAGCAGCATATTCGTTCAAGTCACAAAGAGCATAGAAGCAGCAGCATAGAAGGAAAGCTAGCTGTATAGAGAGTCTCCTGTAAGGAATAGTCCAGGAGGCACAAGTAGATTTCATCTTTTTCTGAAGTCTTACATATTTCTAACTTGTTGGAAGTCATTCTTGCCTGACTTTCCTGGAGATAGCYGTGCTGATTTCTAGGATAGATACCTTCCCTGCACTTAACCTGCTCCTTCAGTTGGTGACCCCGCGTGTGAATTGCGGTGGGGAGGGTCTCCACTCAGCCTTACACTGCAGAGCCGTGTGCATGCTCACAACTATCCTTCACACAAAACTGTACTTGAAATAGATAGATGTAGCTCATGATGAGTTCTTATCTGGGCTCAGAGATGGTAGTAATTAATGGTGGTGGGGTGCTGGTGGGTTTGGGAGAGTTGGCTCCTTCCCCCCAGGAACACAACAATGGAGCAAGCCGGGATCTTCCCAGATCATTCCTTGTTCTTATTTTCCCCTCAGTTTGATCACAGTAAGCTGCAAAGAAGCCCTCTGTTTGTAAATGGACCTAATATTAACCTTGTTTCTTAGGGGGATTATGAGATATTTTTCCCCATTAATAAAGTGCTTTGAGATCTACAGAGAAAAAGCTACTATGGTAGTACGAAGAATCTGATGCTAGAGACTGCAGGAGTGCATGACAGTCAAAAAAAAAAAAGAAAAGGGCACTGTATTGAAGAATCCTGGATCCGTGACCTCTGCCGGGATAAGCCACGGGCATCTTTGCTAAGCTGAGGCTCTCACCGGAGTTCTTACTTCTCTCCCGGCAGTGCAGTGCATGATACCATCCTCATCCCCATCCCCATCCTCATCCCCATCCCCTGCATTTTGCCTTTGAGAGGAACCTCGTGGCACGATGGAGATGGGAACGTCACCTTCGTGCCAGCACTTCCCTGTAAGCTTTACTTGGTTAAGTTAAAGGCATCTATTCACCCAAGACTCACCAAAGCACAAGGGAAATCTCTCCAGAGCCTTTTTGGTGTATCACCCTATGTGTAAGTGCTGTATTTGCCTAGATGGCCACAGAAATTATCGCGGAGGACACAGCAATAGGACTGCTGCAATACTAACCAGAGTAATCATGCTGACGTAGTGTTTGTTCTGAAAGCAGCAGAAAGTGAAATAAGGTCAAACTGTTCTTTGCATGTGCACTGTTTACATTGTATTAATTTAGTAATATGTTTATGTACTCTCGGTGCTTTGCATCTCTTTGATCTTTGCAATTGCACAAGTTACAGCACAAACAGAACAGGGTCTGCAGGAAATAATACTGCGTTGTGTGCCTTTGTTTGCAGCAAGCACGACCTCATGGATTGTGTTTCGGAGGGTCTATAACACAAGAACCCTGGCTGTGTCAAGAAGCTGGTACTGTGGGATAAAAATAGTAAAACCACTTGCTCTGCTATTTTCAGGTGGGATGCCCTGCAAMGGACATGTGGCAAAGTATTTTAGGTAAACTTTGAATCAGATAAAAAATGTAGTCAAAGTACTTAACATCACAAATACAATATTGTGGGATTCTGGGCTGTAAAATAAGCTTTGTCCTGTCTTTGAAAGGCAGCTTTTCTTCGATATCTCAAGCTGACTCTTAACAGGAACAATATATATCAGTATAGGTTTTTTAGCAAAATTTTAGGGAATTTTCCTTCAAACTAGTAAAGCAAAGAAGCTCAAAGTGGCAGAGAAGCCCATAGCCCCAGAGTAGAAGACAGGTTTCTATTTTTCACCACTTAGATACAGCCTGTATAAAGGAGAGGTGTGTGATGGTCACATCTCATCGTATTCAGATTATCAGGGGGGACACCAAGATTTTCAATGACCTGATGCTCTGCCCATCATCTGCTATGTTTCATTTGCCACCCTGGGGACACACTCTGGCAATGAGAATGTGTTTATGTCTGCACACAGCAAAGCACGTACGATCTCGGGGGCCATGGGGAAGAGGAGGTGCTGAATCAGGACAGCGGGCCATTGCTGCTTGGAGCAAACAGCGATGCAGCGAGCTGCTCGGTGCCAGTGGCAGCCATCATCACCCATCCTTGGCCAGGCTACTACATATGTTTGGGTAAAATTAAGTGATTTTCGTCATCTCTGAAGATGGTGTTCCCTATTCTCTTCTAAGTTTAATACAGAATTAATTTGATCTCYCATGCATGGGTATCCAGAGTAAATCCTGAAAAATAATGGGCTAAAGCAAAGACAAGAAACTTGACCTATGTAGTAAAGAACAACCTTCCTTAATTCTCAGCCCAGCTTTGGAGACAAAAGTGCCCTGAAGAGTAACACATGTACTAGCTAATGAAACTCACTGCTGGCAATGTCCTTCTTTTATAGGAAGGGTAGGCTTCTAGCTCAAAAGCTACTGCCAGTTTTAAATAAGACAGCATTGAACAAGAAGAGGCATAGGCTCTTTGGTAGCCTATACAAGGCCCCAAAGACCATTCTGGACATTCTGAGTTAAAATCAGCATTTTGGAGTTTATCCATAACTTGAAACCAACAGTGTCTCCTAGAACAGAGGGGTCAAAGACACAGGTGAAAGTCAACTACAGAAGTGAAATTCAGACCCATGGGGTCACCTTGGGAGAAGCTTGGGGACCACCTTAGATCTCAGTTGACCTGGTTTTCATACCGTTGGCCTTATTTGGGAGCAGTTTTCTGGCCTGGCTACATATTACCTTCTGTTACTGTGATCCAGTCCCAGTGTAAGATAAGCACAGATAACTGAGAGAAAGTCTGCACGGAAAAAGACACAGTTGGAAAAATGCCTAGTTCTGCCGAACACTCCTCTTTCTCCAGGAGCAGGTCTGTTTTGTTATGTACTTATATTACAGCAGCTGAGTCCCATCAGTTGGGTACACAGATATAGTTGAGGTAAATTATAAAAAAACTGAGAAAAATGAGGTAGGTTATCTCAGTCCTCACCACGCTGAGGCATTGCCAGGTGGCTCTCACCGGAGGCCAGGACTCACCTGAACACTGAATTCTTTGTTCCACTGCCCTTCCTCAGCTCAGATAAGGAACAAATAATCAGATCGCTGTTCACCGACAATCTGTTTTCCTTAGACTAAGAACAAAAGGTTTGACGACTGTGGTTTTTTTTATCAAATCTTCATCTAACCTCCAACATTTTTGGTGTAATTAAAGTGCTAAGCTCCTAAATGGAGACAACCATACATGCAGTTAACTGCATGAGTGTTTTATTCTAGATAAGATGCATGTCCATGGATACACAGAAGTATTGATTTCCTTTGTTTGGAAAACACTTTACTTTGCTTGTGGACTAGCAGCAGAATTGCTTTTCTTCTCACTGTCACACCAGTGAGGACAGCTGGAGTGTGCATGCTCTTCAAAACTGAATGGTTCCTATTAAAAGCCAAACAATATGGCTCATTTCCTCTGTGGGTATCGATAAATGCACTTTACTTGCTTATCAGTTCTCTAACAGTATAGCTGACACCTTGTATTTTGCAATCCTTTATGTTATCTGTGCGTTAAGAGTTATAAGAAGAACAAAGGACTCGTCTAGGGCTGCCTGTGTGTCACCTCTGTTAACAACATAATGATTGCATGTGTCAAAAAAGAAGCCATCCAGACTTCCTGAAACCTAAAATAAGAAAGAAAATGTCACATTAACAGCAGCCTTTCAGTACTGAGCTCAGCTTGTTCAGTTGTCCTCAAAAGCCCAACAACAGAGATGAGCATGGTGGCAGGCTGTGGATGTTATCAGATTTGAGTCATTTTGGTTTCAGGAGGTGAGGAACTGACTTCCAAACTCCGACTGTAAAATCATAGAATCATTAAGGTTGGAAAAGACCTCTAAGATCATCGAGTCCAATGATCCAAGTTCCATCGAATCCACTCTGCTAGCACCTGCCAGAGCTGCTGCGGGAGCATGTTCCCTGCCATAACTGTACCAAGATGGCCCAGACATCTCTGATTTCAGGCATTTCGGATTCAGTAGAAAACAGCTCAAACTCAGTCCCCTAACCAACACGCCATTAGCATGGAGTATGGGATCTGGGGTTTCGTACAGCACGATGATGCTACACATTCCTGTGGTCCAGCCTGTGTCTTGTGTGCTTACAAGTGTATGTATAGGACCCTGTGGAGGGAGAGTCACCAGGCTGCAGCTAGCAGGGTGCTAAAATTGCTACTCATAATGAAGCCCGTGATGTTTTGAGTACAAGGAGTGGATGGGATTAGATAAAAGCATTACATTCAGCAGGCTTTTGCAAGTGCAGAAGGGAGAGTGCAACAGCTTGGCATCCTGCAAGTAGTAATTAATGTCTGTACACAGCTGAGGACAAGCAGGGGAAGAGGTTATAGCATCTTCCCTCTCTTTATTGATTTCCCTTCTTTGAGCTTGCTGGTTTAGCCAAAGCATTGTGTATTGAACATCTGTTTTGTTACCTCTTTCATGTCACTGCTTTTACACTCTCTTGGCTTTGGGGCATTAAAGCTTTCAGTGAAGAGCAAGGTAAAGCTGGGCTTTGATGTTCTTCTTGTGCATTGTTTCTTTAGYGTCCTGTATCTATAGCTAGAGTSTGRGAGTCCAGATGGGAGGAGGGAATCRATGCCCACATCTATTGGCAGAAGGTGACAGCAGAGCCAGCCCTGTTCCCCTGTTTCTCTCTGGTACCGCAGAAGCCAGATCCAGACAGATAAAGCAAGAACAAAATGATTTAGGACAGTGTTAATATATAAAAATGACAGTCCTAATTCACTCTCTTGTATTAGTCACTGACACTATGAAAAGGTCCACTCCACATTCCTCTAACTGCAAAAAATGAAAATAGCTGTATTAATTTGGGGGAGACTCACTTTTCTTGTAACTCTTGAAAGATATTACTGTACTGAATATACAATGGATGCTGTGTTTTGTCTGTGCTGCACAAAAAATGTATATGAAGAATGGATATTTATCATCCTTTAGCATAATTTAGTCATGCCTCTCTAGCCAGTTATTTTTAGGATGAGATGAATCATAGCCTGTTTCTGCGCAGTGACTATACAAGGAGCCTAAAATGACCATCTCGGATCCAGGTGTCTTTTGTAACCATTTTTGTTGTACAACTCTTCCTTAATTTAGTTTCATAGTTACACTTGGTTAGAAAAAGCTGTTCGTAAACCAGAAGGCATCAGATCTGTTATGCCAAAACTAAACACAGAATTTATTTATTTTATATAATAAAATATAATCTGGAGAGTATAAAAAAATTGTAGGTGATAAAGACCCCCCAAAAGATCTCCAGAGTCATGCTTTCCTGAGGTGGGTGCTCTGGCAGCGCTTGTGTGCAGTGGGTGATGTGTGGGTGCCAGGGCTCTCCTTGCCCATCATATTGCCTGTGGCGAGCCTTCCCAGCCTCAGCAGAAGAAACAGCATTTCTCAAACTCTCTTCTTCTGACCTATTTTAGGCATCTGTGCTGAAGTGAAATGAAGTTGCTTGGAGGGCTCGTCTCCATCCCTCTGGGCTCCCCTCACAGTTGGGGACCACTGCGGAGGTGAGGTGTCCCCAGCATCAGCATCCCTCTGCGACGCCATAGACRGGGCTGCGTCCTGAAGGATCTCGCACGGGGGAAAAAACACAGGATGAAACATGTTGGGATGATGCTGGCAGAAGGGCATGCACCGCACAGCACAAATGTGGCCAGTTGTTATTTGTGGTTTAACGGATGGATTATCAGCATCTTGCAAGGTCACTGCAGACGTGCTGAACCGGTGGCTGCTTGGGCTTTGCAACCTGAGAAAGGAGCTTCCACCAGGGCTGACCGCAGGGGAGCATCAAACCTGACTCCAAAATGTGAGCGTGCAACCAGCCACCCTGCTTTGCTTAAACAAATTAGTGGTCAACTACGTTATAAGCTCATTGGGCAGGGACCATCTTTTTTTTCCTGTTTTGTTCTCTGCTTTTTTTCTGACATTGTCACAGTAGAGATAATAATGCTTTTATTAAAACATATTACAAGATTGGTGTAATGTATCATTTTCTGACCAAAGGTGTTGATATTTATGAGTGTTAGGCACAGAATGCTGTAACTAAATTAATTTCAATGTGTATAAAAATAAAACACTGTTTTTGTTTTGTAAATAATTTACTATTGTTTATTCTTTTGTAAAATTTTGTAAATTATTTTGTAATATTTTGTAAAATAATTTATCTTTGTTTTGTACAATAATTTCTCTTCTACATTTTTGAAACAAGAATTAATAGATTATAATGGCATACTAGTCATTAAACCGATTGGGACAAGTTTAGCAAGATTAATTTTGCATTCTGATGCTGTGTACTCTGCTGGCCAAATGAAAAGCAATTAACTGTAACRAACCTTCAGATTTGCTATTTATTTTGAAAAACCAGGAAAAACAGAAGACTGCAATACTAGCTGCATCTAAACTTCATCGATCCCACTGGACCCGTTAAGAATGAATAATTTTAGGCTTTTCTCCGTATTTCCATTTTCTCCATGCACTTTTTCCACACTGCAGGAGAGATCGGATTCACAATGCCAGCGAGGGGGAGGAAGGCTCACTGTAAGGTTCAGGATTGAGAAATAAATACCAGAAAGACAATATCAGATATCAGAGATCATAAACCAGGTAGAATAAAATGTTTTTAATTGCATTACTCTGCATTTCTGGGATGTGATTTGGACAGTGGCTGAGCACTGGAAGGAGGGGACGTCGCTGGTTTTGCTGTGAGTGGCTCATGAGGCCGAAGCTTTAAATCAGCACGTGGAAATACAAAAGCATGCTTGTGCAACGTGCTCATCTCTGGTTTTAGGTAGTCATTACCTCTGAGAGGGTGCTCAGAACATGTGTAGGATTTTCCCTCTGCCAAGAGAATATTTTGAGATGTCTGGTTTTTGACATCCCAATTTTCTTTGCATGCTTCAACTCCTTGGCTTCTCTTCCTGGGGAGACAGTTCTGTCAAGCATTTGCCATCTTTTTGATTCAAAGGGATTAGTAAATCTAACCAGGGTGAAATCCTGCTAAAAAAATAGTAGCGAAGGCTTTCTATTTTTTGGAGAAAATACTCTTTGTATTTTTAAAAAACAAATTTAAAATACAAATTTAAATACAATTTAAAAAAAAAAAACAACCCACAGCTACATGTCATCTTGGCTGTCTCCTAGCATTGCTCAGAATTAAGAACGAGGTTCCAGGATTATTCAGATGCACAGCACCGGGGTGGTCCCCCGTGCATCACCCACCTCTCCCTGGCAAACACCAAGCACTTCCCAAACTCATCAGGCCCCCCGGTGCTGTTAGCCCATCAGCAACCTCTTTGCTCCTTAAAAGCAGATGCCTGCTGCCGTTCCTCCCCTTGCTTTTACACCAGCACTGGGAAGGGGGGATGAAAAATAGCTGTTTAGAGAAGGTCTGAAGGCAGCRCTGAAGAAATGAGGGTACTTTCCACTGCTGCTGGCACGCACAGCAATGTGCTCCTTCTCGCACTGCTGCTCTCCTTCCTTTCCTTCAGCTTGTCTTCCTCTCAGCACTATGCATATCCCTGTGTTCGTATCTCTTGTAACAGGTTTTAAATCTGCTCAAATTATTTGGTAATTTTTAGAAATACTACGATTTTTTTCATATTGGTATTGTGCAGGATGAAAATGTAGGGCCCATTGCTACCACCAGCAGTTAGCTGAAGGACAATTTGGTTCAGATCTTTGCAGGAAGATATCTCTAAAAATCACTGTAGGGTGAAATGGGATCTTGTAAGGAAGCACATCAGGCTGTTTTCTGCTGCTGACTTTTCAGTGTGAGATATTTGGATGGGATGGCCCCTCTGTGCCTGTCCTAATCCCTACTCAGGGGATTATGGCATGGCGCTTCGTGAGGGGTGTTGGCTGATGTAATCCACTGCTACGTGACAGCTTTGCTGTAGGATGATGCTGAAATGCAAAGTAGTATTTTTACTCAAAAGACGCTGTTATGTTTCAGCAGGGCCATGTTTGGGGCTATGAAAAATCAGTGCAGCGTAGCGATGTGCTGCTCGTTACAATACAGATCAGCTGGAATTTGAGTTTTGTATTGGACGCTTCAGATCAGCCCCATTTCTTGGTTATATTTTAACGATGTGACAATAAGCGTTTTACAGGCATCTGCCTCCTGTAACAGAGATTTGCAGGGCTCTCTGGATTTGCTTTCAGTGCAGTTGGTTTTTTATTCTGAGTCTTGTTTCCATAGTCCTTCAGAAGATCCCTGAAAGTTAGGYCAGTGTCCATTTCCCATATTTACTTGTAGTTTTAGAGTTAATTTTTTCTATTTCTTCCCTTATTTTCGCTATCCTCATAATTTCCATAAGGTAATACATGTGGATAGTGGAAAATTAATTTTATTGTTCTCACTTCAGGCTTCTTATATATTCTTATGCTTCACCAGAGAAGATGCTGTCATCACAAATCAATAAGAACTGAGATATTACTGTCAACGATGTCTTAAAACAAAATTTTTCATTTAAAACAGACTCTTGTAGTGGACTTGCAGGGAAAGTGGACACAACCCTCTATAGGTAAGRTTTGCCAAGGATGCTGCAGTTGTATCAATACCACATAATGATAGACTCAAAATTGGATTCAAGGTGCCTGTTACTTCCTTGGCATTACAACCTTGAGGAATTTCATGGAAAAGCTGAAGCATCTGGTGGTGCTGCCCTTTTTCCATCACAAAAGCTAGAAACTTTTAACCCTGCTGAGGTAGACAAATAGGYATGCAATTTCGCATGCATGTTTGCAAGAAAAATTAAAAAATGATGGCTTATCTGCTTTGTGAGCGCCTTAAAAATTACACTTTCTGGGCCTGAGTGTGTCATGATGCTATTGGCCAAAATGCCACCATCTCCTGTCCTGCCGAAATTTATGATGTGGCAGTTTTTCCCAACTGTTTTTCTCCTCTCCAGAGCTGGCTGTGTTTCATAACAAATGGGCAAATTTCGAATGTGCTTAATTGAATTAACTTTTTTTCCTGTTTGTGTTGTAAGGCATATAAGCTTTAATTGTCAGGACTGCCTGTCTTCTGTTTTTATGCACTTGAACATATCTCAGGATATTTTTAAAAATAAAAAAACTGCAGGACTATGATAAATCAGAGCTCTACCGCATACCTTAAAATGGTGCCACCGTACCACATTGATATTATTATAGAGTGTGGTTGTCTTTGGCCGGCTTGCAGGCACTTTGCTTGGGTGGCCTCATCTCCACAGTAGAAGAAGACTTCAGAGCTGTGGTGGGGTGCTGTACCATGGTGGTAACCAGCCTCTGCTCCCCAGGCAGGGCTTCCTGACACAGCGTTGGCTGGTTTCTGGTATGGAGGCACTGGTCGTGCTACGCATTTCCAGCAGCCCACTGTTCCTCCTGCTTGCATGTGGGCTTGCTGAGGTTTCTGAGATGTTTTGGTTCCTCGCACATCCTCAGGGCATGGCCAGAGTAGCTCAGTAAATGGAATTAAAGGAAGCCACTCATCAGTGACCTTGATTTGTGATTTTTTTTTTGGCCCTAAACCACACTATGTGACTTAATAGAGAAAATTTTAAATTTAGTCCCAAATTAGTCTCTTTTACATCTAAGGGATTTCTCTTCAGGATATTTTTGTTTAACTATCCTGTCTCGCTTTCTGAGCTGAGCTACCCATTGATGTTTCATGCATTGCCATAATTCTGACCGGTGGTTTTCCCATTTTCAATATCTTTTGATAAGTTGTCTTCTGCTGTGTGGTATGTGGGAAGGTTTTGAAGAAATTCTCCAAATAGCAGATTGGAGAGAAATTCTCCTCTCTCAGAGCTGGTGGCAATTTTCTAGCACAAGCCCATTTCTGTGTTTCCTTTTTTTCCCCTCTTGCTCTTGTTATCCAGGAATTTGATATTTTAAATGAAACTTTAGAGTTTCAAAAGACTTTGCTCATTTTTTCTTGCTGCAAATCAGCTTTATCGATGAGTTTTATTTGAAAACAGAATCCCCACCACCATATCAAACCCCAGAATTTTGTTATGGTGTTTTGGATATTCCAGATTCTTGATAGAAATTCTTGTTCCCACCAGCAGTGCCCCTAACAGAAGGGAAAGAAATGTAGGGAAAAAAACCTGGTAGTGCAGCTGTTTTGTGGGTAAGAACAGGAAATCTGAATTTTGCTTGTATGATGGTTTCTGGAGATAATGACGCTCCATGTGTTATAAGCGCGACCAAGATTTCTAATGTTAGGATTGATGCACATGGAAACATATTAGACAATGCATGGCTATTCTTTTATTTATTTATTTATTTATTTTTATTGCTGAGATGTGTATTATGAGTAAGGTTGGAAGGGCCTTGTTGTTTTTGACATATGCTTGTCCAACTTATGGTGATTTCACTGACCTACACAAACAGTGCTCAACCCACCTTACTTTTGGAAACTGCCTGGAACATCAGCAGGCATCTGCGGGTGGCTGTCGGTCTGACACAGGACCTTACAAGAGATCTGGTTCAGCAAGGAGAACCAGGCAGGATTGTCCTGGTGTGTCTCAAATGCAACCGAGGTCCACAGAAGTGCTTCGATCAGCTACCCACACTGGTGACATCCCATATCACGACGGGGGCTCTAGGGACACCCTACCTGATCGACAGCTACTGCTCCAGAGAGGTGCATGTGTCCTGTGGATCCTGTGTCTGATCTGCCCACTAGAGTTTTGGACACTCCAGGGCATCTCAAACAGCACTTGACACCTGTTTCTCCTGCTGCCAGTTAAGCCAATTGAATTTTTTCCCTTTTTCCTGTGGATACGGAAAGAGATTTTCTTCTGCCTCTTACATATTTAATGATCACAGTCGTGTATCTTCAGACTAGATATAAGGAAGAAATTTTTACCATGAGGGTAGTGAAACACTAGCACAGGTTGCCCAGAGAGGTGGTAGAAGCCCCATCCCTGGAAACATTCAAGGTCAGGTTGGATGGGGCTCTGAGCAACCTGATCTAGTTGAAGATGTCCCTGCCCATGGCAGGGGGGTTGGACTAGATGACCTTTAAAGGTCCCTTCCAACCCAAACCATTCTATGATTCTAGGTTTCTATGATTCTTCTCCACACCAGATAAATACTATGTTTGAGATTACTTTTAATAACAGTTAATAAAATATCATATTTTAGGACTAGTGTTTGTAAACATTTTGAGGATGAAAATGCTATACGTATGAAATACGAGCATTTTGTATTGTGTTAGATCATTGGTGTAATCCAGCAGAACTCAAAAATCTTCCTGCTGTCTCAAGACATTATTAGGATGCAAAACTCTTGATGAGTAACAGCTGAAGTGGAGTGGAAGTACTGTAACAGTGAGTATGCTGACTAATGTACTGAGGTGGTGAGACACAGGAACAGGTTACCCAGAGAAGTTGTGGATCCTGAAGTACTGCATCCAGCTCTGGGGTCCTCAGTACAAGAAAGACATGGACCTGTTAGAGCAGGTCCAGAGGAGGGCCATGAAAATGGTCAGAGGGCTGGAACACCTCTCCTATGAGGACAGGCTGAGAGAGTTGGGGTTGTTCAGCCCAGAGAAGAGAAGGTTCCAGGGAGCTTTTCAATGCTTAAAGGGGGCTTATGAGAAAGACGGGGAGAGACTTTTTACCAAGGCCTGTAGTCACAGGAGAAGAGGCAGCGGTATTAAAATGAAAGAGGGTCAATTTAGATTGGATGTAAGGAAGAATTTCTTTTACGCTGAGGGTGGTGAGACACTGGTACAGGTTGCCCGGAGAAACTGTGGGTGCCCCATCACTGGGCATGTTCAAGGCCAGGTTGGATGGGGCTTTGAGCCACCTGATCTAGTGGAAGGTGTCCCTGCCCATGGCAGGGGCGTTGGACTAGATGATCTTTAAAGGTCCCTTCCAACTCAAACCATTCTGATTCTACCTTTTTCAGAAATAGTGAGACCCAGAGTGCCACAGCATGAACTGAGGACTTTGGCTGCCACTGCACTCAGTAAAGTCTGGGATGAACAGAAAGAAGAGGGACATGCACTGTGCTCCTCAGTGCTAATCTTGATGTGAACAGAAGCTGAACGTTCATTTTCCAAAGTGAGGTTTGATTTTACTTTTTCTTGTTGTAGCAAATTGTTCTGCATTCATGGGTTTACCAGCTTTTTAAAATAATTTTTGTTTCAATTGTGTTTAACCAGTATAATCCCTCTTAAAGTATTTGATTTTATATAGCACATACTTAGGTTTATACATAATTAGTACTTATTGGTGGCAACAGGCAGGGAAAATGAAGACTAGAGTAGCATAATAGATGGTAAAATTATATGAAAAGTGAAGAAAAGGGTGAGAGAGATGTAGTGCAGGTAAAAATAGGAGGGTTTAAGAGCTGTGTGACAAATCAGTCGTATGGAAAAAGCAGGGAAACAATGCTATTTTATTTAAAAGCGGTGCCCTTCTCACCTAACGCTGGGCTGCCGGCTGCCCATGCCTCTCTCATGAGCTGAGATGTGACCAGGTCCCCTAGATGGTGTTATAGCACTATAATTCTTGGTTACCTCTTATTGCTTGTTCTGCACTCTCAAGGGACTAGCTGATAAAATAGGCAATATCCTAAGAATGTCTTGTCTTTGGAGGAGGTCACATCATGTTGGTAAATGCCACCCAATCTAATCAGCTAGTATTGGGTAGTTTTTCTCAAGGAATAGAGTGAAATACAACCAGATTCTTTGAAAACTTGACTTTGCTTATTTGATAGCTGTTTCTTTCTGGATTTTGCTAGTGTGTACTTAAATTCTTGCCTTTTATATCAAATAAAATGCTTCTGCAGAAACAGGGGCTTGTTTATATTGGAGATCTGGCCATGCAGCTTCTGTGCCAAATTTCTTTGAGTGGACAAGCTCTCCCAGTTGAGAAATCTTAATAAAAGAGCAGCGAGTAAGTTCACAAACCTAATTTTCACCATAAATTGCATATTTCTGTGTGTCTCTACAGTCTGGAACTGCCCATCAAGGGTTCTTTGTGGTAACACATCTGGGCTTTCAAACCCTGGCGACAAAAGCCTGCTACTGGAGAAAGGCCAGCTATGTCCTTGCCTCAGTTATAAAGAAAAAAAAGATTGTCTTTGAACGGCCATAGGGGATTGCTATTTAACGTTGTACAGTTTCTATCTGCAGCGTACATTCCTATGAATACGTGTTCCTTGGCGGCAGGAGGTGACCTTTCCATGCAGGCGTTTAGCTATCAGCATCGTGCCTAGGGAGTGCAGCACTTTTTAATGTGAAATGATTGATCCATATTGGGAAATTTCATTGTAAGTTGTTGATGTGAAAGAGTCAGCTGCGTGCCTTAATAATAAGAAAGGAAGAAAGGCTGGAGTAAATTCCTTGTAAGTAACGGGTATCAGAGCCATACTCACTCAAATGCCACGGTGGGCTGGCACAGGCTGTCAAGCTTGGGTCTGAGGAAATCTTGTGGTCCCAAGCTGCAGGTGGAGGAGCTGAATGAGGTGGGAAGCCACCACGTTCATGCCATTAGAGCACCCCCTGCACTGCCAAAGCCCTCCCTGTTCATGCTTCCCAACCCTGCTCCAGGGCACGCTCCCACCTTGCTATGCAAAATCGTTCTTTTTCCGGGTTTTTCCAGATATTACTCATGTATTTTAGCTTTCCTTTGGAAGAAGAAGCTTCCTTTCTGTCATTTAATATTAATTACTTACACGGCTATAGGAAAATTGTTCCTGAGCTCTTAGTAAACATGACATCTCTGTCCTTCATGTCCATCTGTATCTTAGTAAACATGACCACTCTGCCTGGTGGATGAAAAGCTTTTCATGAGCCGGCAATGTGCACTCGCAGCCCAGAAGGCCAACCGTACCCTGGGCTGCATCAMRAGAAGCATGGCCAGCAGGTCGAGGGAGGTGATTCTGCCCCTCTACTCTGCTCCGGTGAGACCTCACCTGGAGTACTGCATCCAGCTCTGGAGCCCTCAGCACAAGAAAGACATGGACCTGTTGGAGCGGGTCCAGAGCAGGGCCACAAAAATGATCAGGGGGATGGAACGCCTTTCCTATAAAGAAAGTCTGAGAGAGTTGGGGTTGTTCAGCCTGGAGAAGAGAAGGCTTGGGGGACACCTTATTGCCGCCTACCAGTACTTAAAGGGGGCTTATAAGAAAGATGGGGACAGACTTTTTAGCAGGGCCTGTTGTGACAGGACAAGGGGGAAAGGTTTTAAACTAAAAGAGGGTAGATTTAGACTAGATATAAGGAAGAAATGTTTTACGCTGAGGGTGGTGAGGCACTGGCACAGGTTGCCCAGAGAGGTGGTAGATGCCCCATCCCTGGAAACATTCAAGGTCAGGTTGGACAGGGCTCTGAGCAACCTGATCTAGTTGAAGATGACCCTGCCCATGGCAGGGGGGTTGGACTAGATGACCTTTAAAGGTCCCTTCCCACCCAAACTATTCTATGATTCCATGATTCTGTGAAGGCTGTGCACCCATCAGCTCCTTGCTCCTCATTCCAGACATGGAGTCAGGGTTATCATAGAATCATAGAATGGTTTAGGTTGGAAGGGACCTTTAAAGATCATCTAGTCCAACCCCCCTGCCATGGGCAGGGACAACTTCCGCTAGATCAGGTTGCTGAAAGCCCCATCCAACCTGACCTTGAATGTTTCCAGGGATGGGGCATCTACCACCTCTCTGGGCAACCTGTGCCAGTGTTTCACCACCCTCATGAGGAAAGGCGTTCCATCCCTCTGATGATAATTTTCATGGCCCTCCTCTGGACCCGCTCCAACAGGTCCATGTCTTTCCTGTGCTGAGGGCTCCAGAGCTGGACGCAGTACTGCAGGTGGGGTCTCACCAGAGCAGAGTAGAGGGGTAGAATCACTTCCCTCGACCTGATGGCCACGCTTCTTGTGATGCAGCCCAGGATACCGTTGGCCTTCTGGGCTGCAAGCACACATTGCTGGCTCATGTCCAGCTTTTCATCCACCAGGACCCCCAAGTCCGTCTCGGCAGGGCTGCTCTCAATCCCTTCATCCCCCAGCCTGTATTGATACCGGGGGTTGCCCYGACCCAKGTGCAGGACCTTGCACTTGGCCTTGTTGAACCTCATGAGGTTCACACAGGCCCACTTCTCCAGCTTGTCCAGGTCCCTCTGGATGGCATCCTGTCCCTCAGGCGTGTCGACCGCACCACTCAGCTTGGTGTCGTCTGCAAACTTGCTGAGGGTGCACTCGATCCCACTGTCTATGTTGTTGATGATGATGTTAAACAGTACTGGTCCCAACACAGACCCCTGAGGGACACCACTCATCGCTGAAGGGATCCAGATGTGCAGGTGATGCTTTTCAAAGATGGGCAATGCTGTGAAACCCTCACTTGAATGGGGATGCATCCAGCTCATGGGGGAAGCGGAGGAATGCTTTCCTGCTCAGCATTTGTTGATGCACCATAAGACGCAGTTGTCCTGCACAGCCGTGTTCAGATGTGGGTCACTACCACCACCACCCTGCTGCTGTTCGCTCATGCAGTTAGATTAAGTGCTGGAAAAAAAAAAAAATCATCTCCCTCTCTTAACTGCTAGAGCTGCTTGTCTTCAGGGAATGACGCTGGATTTCCTCTTGACCAAGGTGCAGCAGCTGAGAAATGACAGTTCATGTTTTCTGTGGGAGGAGATTGTTTATGAAGATGTCTTTTCTGATGAGGTTTTTTTTCTTTAATGACTTGGTTGTTTTTGTGGATTTTCTTAACCTTGCTAAGTTAGTGCTAGTGATCTGTCAAAGGGCAGTGAAGTGCATCTTCTGGGCAGCTGGCTGCTGTTGCGTTTCTGCAGAAGAGCAGAGCTTGCAGAGCTGGTTGAAACCGTCTGAAAGGAGCCAAGAGTGCAGCAGGGTTTCATATGAAATATCCCAACATGTGAGGTTTCTCAGAGGTGCCTTGGTTTGCTTAGCAGGGTTTGCCAGTCTCGGTGCTTTATCACAGCCAAGGGTAATAGTAAGTACTTGCATTCATGTGCCTATTTGATCCAGCAGCATGCAAAGACCTTTCACATGCTTTTAAAATCAAAAAAAGACCATAAAATTGATGAAGGACAGATGAAGGCAGCTTCTTCTCTCAGCCTGCTTCTCTCTCCAGTGCTGTGTTTGCTTTCGGCATGCTCCCCACTGAGTGAGCAGCAGTTCCAGCCCACATCAGTAAAAAAAAGGACCAGTCTTCTCTTCCTTTAGATCTTCTCTCCAAAGATTCTTCCTTCCTACCATGGCTATTAAACTGCATTTTCATAACAGACGAGTAGCAGCCTCAGGTAGCTGGTATGGGGCAGCCTCAGGTAGCAGCCTCAGGTAGCTCCTTCCTCTTTGTGTGTCTTCCCCAGGACTGCTGAGATGTTTGACTTCACATGCCCAGAGCTGCTTTAGATTTTAAGCTGTTTGGGGCAGTTACTGCTGGGCTAGAGATGCCATCAAGTCAGAGGTAGGTGCTGCAGCTTAATAACTGCCTGCCTGCCTGTCGAGGCATTGCAGCTGTTTGTGAGTGCCCTTCATCTGTCTGACCTGTGAACTGTGAAACCCCATAGCTCAAATCAGCGTTCTCCGCAGCTCCAGGTGTTGGGCTGGATGATGCATGTGTGGGCAGGCAGCGTTGTTAAATGGATGGGCAACAGCAGGTTCAGTTACGGTGACCTGACTTCCAGTCTGGTCCTGCATTGTGTGCTGCGCTCAAACCCCCTGTGCAATAATAGCAATGAATTACATGTTTTAAGACAAAGTTAAATACAGCTTTTAAGGTGCAGACCATCTCACCTGTGAGTAGACACGGAGCTGGTCACCCCTGGGGTATGGTGCATCATGCGCTCTGCAACATGGTGACTTGGCTGTGCAGTTCCCCTGAGGTTTGAAGAGACTCTGTGCTAATTTTGGAAGCGTGGGGAGGTGAATCAGTGGCATCAGTAGGCGGTAAGGTAGTGACAACATCCTCGGTCTGTCTTGCCTTCTGATAATGAAATAGGCAATACCAATTTTTGTGATTATTTTGGGTCTCATCCTCTTCTCCTGSGTCCCCAGGATGCCAGCTGGGCTGCACCAGGGCTAACAGATAAAAGGGGCCAGGGTTCCCACTGCCTCTGAGGGCAAGCTTCACAGCACAGCTCCCGTCCGCATGGCTAAACACTTTCCCTGTCCAAAATCGGGTGATCTGAGCCCTGCTGCCTGCTGGGGAGGTCCCTGGCCTGTGTGCACATTTTAAATGACATGGCAAGGGTGACAGCATCTGCAGGTGACAGTGTCTTCATGCCCTGATTCCCCTCCACTCAGAGCTCAGCCAGAGCTGCCTTGTGCAGGAGCGAGACCCAACTGGTCCTGATCATCTTATCTTTTTTGGCAGCCTGAGCTGCTACCATGTGTTTGGAAATAGGAAAACAAATGAAAGTAGAAAAGAAATTAAACAGGAAAGGAAAACAAGATCTAACACTCTGCTTTTGAGTTTCCCAACCCAGAGTTTGTGGCTTTATGTGCACTGGAGATTTTCTTCAGTGAAGTGCTCAGCTGCAGAGAGTTGCTGGAGTGTGGTGGATCTGGCTGCATCTCCAAGCCAGGCTCTGCCAGCCACTGGCACCTCTTCCTTGCCTCCATCGGGATGGGAGCGTGCAGGCTGGAGAGCTGGTTTTGTTCCAGCTATGAGCTCCCCGTCCYCGGGGAGCACTGCACTGTCCATCTGCAGGCATCCCCCAGTGAGAAGATAAATGGAGTTATCTTGAAATATGTTTTCATTGAATTACCACATTTGACAGCTTGGTCTTTCGAGCTGGAGCTGTGATGTGAGTCTTTGCTCCCTGATTCACTTGTCCACTCTTCTCTGAACACACCGTTCACTCCCACTGGGTGGGAGGTGGGGGCAGAGATTGGGTGCTCCTTGGCAGTGATGCCAACGGGCGGTTCAGTGCCAGCTGCACGGCCACCCTCTTCCTTCTGCAAGGTGACCGCAAGTGGCTCTGTGAACTGCCCCATGGATTTTACATAGCTGTATGATACCCGGGTTTCCTTGAAAAGTAACAGCCACGATCAGAGGAGAGCCGAGATGGCTGGGCGCAGAGCTCAGCGCTGTCCCAGCCTCAGGGACCTACCCGCGGAGCCAGTGCTGGATGAGGGCTCACGCAGGTCCTGCACCCACAGCTGCTGCGCTGGCATCTCTCTGCTTTGCTGGTACTTGTTACCGAGCATGTTTCCTAGGTTCAGCTCCTACTAGAGCTGGGCTTGCTTGGGGTTGTTAGCTGCTTTTGACCATAGAATCATAGAATCATAGAATGATAAAATCATAGAATGGTTTGGGTTAGAAGGGACTTGAAAGATCATCTATTTCCTACCCCCCTGCCATGGGCAGGGACACCTTCCACTAGACCAGGTTGCTCAAAGCCCCATCCAACCTGGCCTTGAACACTTCCAGGGATGGGGCATCTACCACCTCTCTGGGCAACCTGTTCCAGTGTCTCACCACCCTCACAGTGAAGAATTTCTTCCTAATATCTAATCTAAATCTACCCTCTTTCAGTTTAAAACCATTACCCCTTGTCCTATCACTACACTCCCTGATAAAGAGTCCCTCCCCATCTTTCCTCTAGGCCCTCTTTAAGTACTGATAGGCTGCAATAAGGTCTCCCCGGAGCCTTCTCTTCTCCAGGCTGAACAACCCCAAATCTCTCAGCCTTTCCTCATAGGGAAGGTGCTCCACTCCTCTGATCATCTTTGTGGCCCTCCTCTGGACCCGCTCGAGCAGGTCCATGTTTGAACAAGGTGTGTATGTCTGCAGAGACTCAGTTTCCAGGGTCAGAGTGGCCAAAGTGACTGCTGCCACGTCAAGAATGTGCTGTTGGGCATGCTACAGCATGCAGGTATTACTGCAGCGTCCTTTATACATTCATTCTGGAAGCAATTTATTCCTTTTAAGAACTAGTTACCCCAAAAAATCAGGTTTTACAGAAAAAAAAAAAAAAAACCTGGGAGGTTTTTGAGTATTATATTTGATAGACGTGGTATCACACTGGTGACTGGTCCTCACCTCAGAAGACGAGCAGCAAACTGATATTTGCAGTTAGTGCCCAGCTGAATGTGTTTACTGTACGTGTTTTTGTTCAGATGACAAGTGCCTGAGTGCCGGGTGGCATTCCCACGGGCAAGGCAGCAGCAGGTGAATTTTGATGCACAGCTGGGGTTACTGCCTTTTATTGACTCAGGCACCCATTTGTACTGCATTTGAAGAAGATGCAGCCTGACTTCTGGCCCTTAGGGAGGGGAGATGGAGAAGGAATCAAGTCTTGACAGCTCAGAGATTGGAAACCTTAAAGCAGTTAGTTTGGATATCAGTACCAGCATGACTGCAAGGGAGGTGGGGCTGCATTTTGCCCTGCAACCTGCACTGGAGGCTTTGCACCCATAGTGACTGGTATTTGGACGAGCTTCTTGAAAGCTATATAAGGCATATTTGTGCAAGGGGCAGACATTATTTTTTTAGGGTAGGCATGAAGAGGCTGTGGAGGGAGCGAGGTGGAAGTGCAGTAGATGCAAGGGTGGCAACTTGGGGAACACCACATCCTGCTGCACATCTTCTAATGAAGTATACTTGCTTTTTTTTTCCCCCAGAACTGGGCTAAAGTAAGTGTGCTGCATTTGCTCCCCGGCCTGGTAGTGTTGCCATCATAGGGGTCTCACCCTCCAGTGCTTCAGCTTGTTTGATCCTGGCAAGATTTGGCCTGGAGCTGAGTCACCGGTTTATTCAGCATGGTCCATTTAGGCAGATATCTTCAGCCCTGTTATACGGATCTCATTTTCCAGCTGTCATGTTGTATGAAAAAGAAGTTTGCAGGACAACTAAGTTAGTTAGACTTCATAAACCTTCCCGTTTCATGGGAAAAACTGTGTACGTGTTTAAAAATGGTGGAAAGCCCTCAAGCATGAGGAGATGTGTGGAAGTGGAACACTGCTCGATCATCTCCATGCCTCCTGGGGAGGGACGTGGGTGCTGTGAAATTTAGATGTGGATCTAGTTATAACATTTCTTGAATAATAAAACTGAAGACATCTGAGACTATCATAGTGTCATCTCTGCTTTGAGGAGGGCCACAGTAACACACCTGTCCACAAGCTGGGAAATCCTGGTCAGGTTGATGACTACCACCGTATTTTTGCTCTCTCAACGTAAAGGGTAGGAGGGGCATGTGCCAGGGGCCAGAGCAGAGAGTGTTACCCCCACTACCCGGGCAGGGACACTATCCTCCTGCGCAAGTAGGAAGACCAATCAGAGACAAACTCTTCCTCTGCAAACTGGATGCTGGAAATATTTTAGCCTTTTCTTCACATAGGTCCCAGAGGCGTGGTGATCTGCCAAGTGATGTAGGAGGTTTTAACAGGTAGACTTGGCCCTGGTGCAGTACCATAACCAGCGCGAGGTGCCCATCCCCTGGGGACACCGTGTGTCCTGCCAGCACTTTGGCACTGCAGAGCTTGAAGCCAGAATGGACTGTGTGTGGGGTGTTTCAGCTGGGTCAGGTGAAGTAGTTGACATGAGAGAATACTATAAAACTAATTAGCTTTTTCCATTCATCAATAGATCAGAAATTAATTCTATCTCCTTTTCTAGTTGGTCATTTAAGGGTGGATTCACCATTCATTAAAATGTTTCTTGGTCTTCAAAAATAAGCAGATGCTTAGTTAGACAATTAGACAATTATTTAGAAAATATTGTACATTTTATCAGTCTATTAGTAATAAGAAAAGTTTGCCCCTATGTTATTGACACATCAACAGTAAATCTGGCTTTCTTTACTGTTTTTCTACTCATCTTAATTATTAAAAAAAGGTTTGTCGGCACTGTAGAAGTTCAAACACCAGTATAATTGGGTCACACCATTTGATTTGAAGTGACCCATTACTCATTATTGGCCTCATTACTGAAATCTGCCCATTTGGTTTGACTTCTGTGCATGGGGATGTCATGGGCCAAGTCCAGTATGGGCTGGATTCCCACCTCGGTTATAGCCATAAAACCAATTCTTTTCTTCAAACCCTCTAACAGCACACAGGGATTGTGCAAGGTGCAGGAAGTGGCATCAGGCATTATAAAAATCATAATGTATAAAATGTAATAATGCATTAGCAGCTCATCAAAACCAGTTTATCTCTAAATCACTCCAAATTTAAATGTTATTTCACAGTTCCCATCACTCCTGGTGATTGATGCCAGTAAAGACCCTGTCAACACAGAAGGCTGGGTAATGGGGTTGGTGGCCCACCCTAATTCCAGCATCATGAGGTAAGGCTTTGCTAACACAGCCGCTATTATCGCCGTGTCTGCCTTCCTTATTAGGGCAGTCTGAGGTTTAATTTCTACTTGGACCGCCTCAGACAAATCAGATCATCACTGAACTGGAAGATGGCAAAATCCTTACTGGTAACACTCACAGCTGACCCAAACATCAGGAAATGGGTAAAAGAGGAGCAAGGACAGCCTGCGGATGCTGAACAGCCCAAATTACCTCTGACCATGGCTAAATTGTCACTGAAGAGCAGGAGGTAGTGACTCATCTGGTGAGCCTGGTTATACAGCATGCAGCTTTGCTCCTGCCTGAAAGCGTGTGGCTTTGGGGGGACCCAAGGGCAGCCCCAGTGGCTACAGGGAGGGCATGGAGGAGCCGGAACTGGGCTCTGCACGGCAGTGCAGGGCAGGAGGACACCAGGCAACAGGCACAAGCTTAAACATGAGAGGTTCGGATAGGAGAAGCTTTTTCCCCATGAGGACACCCATGCCACCTGCCCAGAGAGGCTCTGCAGTCTCCCTCCTTGGAGGCTTTCAAGACCCAACTGAGTGAAGCTCTGAGCAGCTGGGGCTGATCTTGGAGCCAATCTCCTGAGGTCCCTTCCAGCCTGAATTTTCCTCTTGTACTATGGAAATGCAAGCAGGCAGGAAAATATTAAGTAGCAGTAGATGAGTTAATGTACCTCCTCATTTGGCAGAGTTGTGATAATTCTTGAGCTGTGGTGGTTTCGGTAACCGTTTAACACTGGGGCAGTTCAGAGGTGAGTCACAGATTTAATGAAGTATTGAGAAAAGTGCCTTTGTCGTGAGACTCTTAACGAGCTCATCTACTTAGCTTAATGAAGTGAAGACTGAGATTCAGCTTTGATCCTTGTAGCTGTTTATTTGAGGAACAAATTTGATTATGGACTTTCCAGTGTATCAGATAAAGACACAACAAAATCCAATGGCTGAAGTCAAAGCTAGATAGATTCAGAAGAGAGCTCGTTATTAATCATTAATAAAACATTTTAATATGATACTTGATTTTTGGAAAGGATTGCTGTGGGCCATGATCAGTCGTCCACTATGAACCATCTTTAAATCAAATATTTATTTGACAGATATGACCTACCTTAAAGGAGAATGCGTTCAGGTGAGTCCCATGCCCCCCGTGATGCAAGCTGAGGTGGCTGAATAGGTGAACCCGAGCAGCTAGTGCTGGACTCGTCCCCTGGACCGGTGTGACCCAGGGAAGGCACACAAAGCTGCACTCGGGAGCCTGGCACAAAACCGCAGCTTTGTCTCTAGTGCTCTATTTAGTCACTTGGACAGAGGTTCAGCAGAATACTTGGTCTTGCTGTAAGAGTGTAAATACTTCCATCAACAAAAAATGGCTTAAATTACACTTAGTTCCCATGAGTTGGTTGCATGGACGGTCTAGCTTTCCGTGCTTCACTTTCTATAACTGTCATATACAGATAATGACTCACTAAAATGCAGCATTTCATTACTCATCTCTGCATAATTAACAAAATGTGAAGCACTTTTGATGAAAGCCACATATGAACATTACTGTGTTGCAACCAATTGACAGTCACAGGCTTAACCTATATTTCAAATAATGCAAACTTAATGTGAGCTCACAGTAGAAAATGCACATACTTTGTCCTCTGCATATTTAACCAGCACTCATGATGTACTCCACTTCATAGAGCAGTCTTCATCACGAGGTTTAAATACATTTAAATATTAACTAATTGACTGCCCAGCATTTGTATGGGAAGGATGAGCAATAGTAAGGTAATGGTTTGATTTTAAGAGTACGTGCTGAGGACCAGCAGTACACTGAGCATAATTCCTGATGCTAACACTGGTCTCTGCAGCCCTGGGCACCATCTTTTCAAGAGGCTTTTTAATTTAGGAAAGTGTATTTAAATTTCAATCAACCTAGCATTAGCTATTGTCACAATAATTGTCAGCTAACAGTCGTCAGGGTGCTGCCAGCTGAGGTGTGAATGGGTATTGAGAAGCACAGATGGATAAGCAGAGTCATGAGAAATGACTCATCTGGAAGTTGTGGCAGCCAGGAACAGAGCCCTAACTGGGAATCAGACCTCCCAGGCCACCTGCTCTAYGTGTTATATATCGCCACTTTCCATGCTGATGGAGAAACGTGAAGACATTTTCTTCTTTCAGTCTGCATGCAACCCCCGTCACTGTTACTGAGCACAGAGAAGTGATTTCTAATAAACTGAGAGCATGGCATCACCTTAAATGATAGAACGTCTTAAATGTCATATGTAACCATGGATAATCTTGCATATGTTGTACACCCATTCCGTTCTTTACCCTGATAGTAAAATCAGCCAGAGACGACCATGGGTGTGGAGGTTCCACAGCTGCTAAATGTCACCGCAGGATTCAGCACAGGGACAGATATATGAGATTCCTTCTTTCCCTTTTCACACTCTAGGAGCCTGAGCAGGTTCAGCGCTTACCTGCTCTGTGAGGATTTTTTCCCCAGAAAATATATATGTAAAAACTTTAAAGGTTTAATGTTTCTTATTTCTATAAGGAAATTGGATGTAGAGAGGCACTGCCTAGTTTTATACCAGTGGATGTCTTTCTCCTCCCAAGCCCAACAAATTGCTTAGGCACAGAGGCTGCATTCGCAGTGAAGGGTCACGGTGTCACACACATCGAGTGCCTCTGTCTCTGCTGTTAGTGCCACATTCACCCCCCCATCTCCTGACACATAGCTCAGATATCTATACGAGATGTGTGATTGCTGTGGGCTCCACCGTTAGACAGTGGAGAAGACCATGCAGCTCCGGGAAGGAAACCAGATCTTATAAGGACTGAGCCCATCTTCAGCGATGCTCAGCTCACACAGTGTCTGCGTAGGGATCCTAGGGTAGGACAGGATCCTAGGACTTAGCTGCTTCAAGTGCATCTTTAGGTGAGATAAATGTGAGCTTAAATTCACTTATATTTAGGAAAGATAATATATGTAGGTACCTGGATATATGTACTTTTGTCTTCTCTGTTGTTTCAAGACCCAAAGTGTCACAGCTGTGGTCTGGGAGAAATGCATCCCTTGGTTCCTTGCATGCACCCTGAATGGCAAGGAGGGATTTACATTGGGCTGAGCAAATGTTTGGCATCTGAATACAGCCCAGTGAAGAGAGCCAAGCTAAGGGGGAGTAATGTTGTTCAGAGGGTACCTGACATCACTCAGTGTTTTCAGAAAATATTCAATTCAAAACCAGGTCATATACCTGGACTGAATGAAGAATTGCATGACTATTTTTAGCATTTCTTCACCTAATAAAACTTGCCTTACCTTACCTATTTTACAGAAATTCTCATATTTTTAAAATTACAGATATATATTAAAATTCCAATATGGAACTTGCTGACAGAGTAGTTAGTTACATTGCAAAGGGTGCATAGCAGTCCATGTCAACTTTTTTATTGCTTTAGGATGATCACAGTTCATTAAAAATAGAAGACATTGCATATAGACCAATTTTGCCCATGTAGTCTTAGATTTTAAAGGTAATTCCTAATACATGTCCCTCCTGGAAGAGAAAAATACAACTGTAGGATTTCTCTTAAAGTAATTCACATAAATCTGATTCCACAGTTTCTCACAGCAGTTCTGCATTGCTGCCAACACAATTTGAGAGTGAAGCGTAGTAATAACCTTAATGGCCAAGAAACTGTATTAAATAGGTATTGCAACAGGTAATATATTCTGAAATCATACACGGAAGAAGTCTGCATTTGGATATTTCATAACATTAGAAATCAGAATTGAAAGCGTCCTGGAGAAGAAAGACTTTCCTAGAATATAAACAAGAGGGTTGCCACACATCTCATGTAGGTATCTGAGCTATGAGTCAGGAGACAGAGGAGGTGAACGTGGAGCTAACAGCAGAGACAGAGGCAGTCAATGTGTGTGACACCGTGACCATTCACTGCGTATGCAGCCTCTGCATCTAAGCAATTTAGTCCTCATGTGCACGAAATGCTCTTCCACCTCCTGCAGCGCGGGTTCAGCGGGCACGAGCAGTGCTGCCTGCGCAGAAGCTCCTTTCTGATGCCCAAGGGATCCAGGGGAGCCCTGGGGGAGCTGACCAAGATGCAACTTTCTCCATGCAGTTCCTGGTGAATAGGAGGGTTCATCTGGGGTATGGGATGGGATGCTCTGCCCAGGCTGGCATTGGGCACAGGGAAGCCTTTCCCTTGCTGGAGCTGCCTGGAGGTCCTCAGGGACATGGGAGGCATGGCCAGGCACTGCAAAGTCTTCCCAGAAAGCTTGCAGTTGCTGAAAAACCGCTAAATGTGCTTGTGGTCTGAACCTGTTGTTAGTGTGCCTGTGTCAGGGCTGCTGGCTGTGAAAAGCATCACTGGTAGTTGCAGGAGAGGTCTAACAGCTAATAGCTGCTCTTTCTCTGCTAGCTTTCAGGGGAGACTGAAAGCCTCGGTGAGGCTGGCTGGAAGCGTGGCTTTGGAGCCTGGGCCGTCTGGGACCATTCCTTCCAGCACAAGACGGAGCCTGTAAAACCAAATATTTAAATATATTTGCATATCTTCGCACAGCACACACACACATGCACTGTGGTGAAAGAAAAAAATGACAAATATTTAAATGCTTGGTCTCACTTGTCTTGAAGGATGACTAAATGTAGAAGGCATCACAGCAGGCATCCCACCATGGCATCTCAATGCACTTCACAGCAGACATCCCACCAGGTATCACCCCAGTAGGTAGCACAGCAGGCATCACCGCAGGCATCCCACCAGTGCATCTCAGCAGGCATGAGAGCAGGCGTCTCACCAGGCATCACTCCACATCCTCTCACCAGGACATCATAGCAGGAACCACGACAGGGTGGTGCTTTGCTGCCAGCCCTGCTTTTGAGCCTGGTGGGGGCAGATGGATGAGGAAGGCAGGGCAGTTGAGTGGGAAGAAGCAGGCAGCGCAGGTGACTGATCACCCACCAAGTTAGCCTGAGTGGGATGAGGAAGGGCTCAGGAAGGGAGAAGCAGCAGCCTCTGAGAGCATCCAATTGTTGTGTTGGTGGAAAGAAGAGTCCTGAAGGTGTCATGCTGGCTCCTCAGCTGACTTTTAAGGAGCTTTATGCATGTTTCATCCAAAAATGGTAAAAAACGGCTTTCCTTCCACCGACTATAGATATCATGCCCCCCAAAATATGGCTTTCATAGCGAAATCGAGCCTCTGGCTGAACATGCAGAATGTGACCTTGGGCAGCCCATGCTCACCAGCGATGGGAGGAGCAATCCTGTGACAGCACTGTGTATGGGAATGGTATTTCCCTGAGGCTTGTCTCTCAGAAAAAAGAAAAAAAAAAAGCAGTGGTGCAGATAAGAAATGACCATTTACCTTTCTCAAATGCTTCTTTCACAGGGTCTGGTTGGCTTGTGAGCACCCCATGGCCACGAACGGGGGGATGTGCAGCCACAGGGAGCCAAGCCTGGAGCTGCCCAACCGGCTTCTCTGTCTGGTGAAGGGAATAACTTCACACTGTAAAAATGATTTTCAGAAATGTCGCTGGAATCTCAAGGCTGCCAATACAGTCTTGCTCCAACTCTCTCTTGCATTAGAGAGGGGAAAATATTTGGGTTTATATTTAAAATGAGGAATAATCTGTTCTCTGAATTAGGACAGCTGAGGACTTTGTGTGCGTGGTGTAGCACAGCACCAGGAATTATGATATTTAAATTCACGTTCTGCTGTCCAGGAGCAAACCCCTCACTAATGCCCTAAGACGTGGGGCATAAATAAACCATGTCTTACTCTGCAGGCACACACATTTAAATTCTGGGTTCCTTTTCAAGGTCGCTTCTCCATTTACAGAATTTTTTTACTGTCTGTTTACAAGGGATTTCAAATGGTTCTTTAAGAAATAAAGTTTCATTGCATCATTGGGGTATTTTTGCTACATAATATGAGCGTTGAATTACTAAAAATATATTACGCTGAACTTTTTTCTGAGCTCATTCTGTTGTTAATCTTGATACCAAGGTCACCTTGGTRAGGAAACAGGCATTGGCACAGACGGTTTGGAAAATGAACCCCGATGTCGATGCAGCGCAGTGTAGGAACAGATGAAGACATTAAAACACACTGAAACATGGGCTGGAAATGGAGGAAATGCTCCGGGCCTTGCTCTGGGCTCAGCTTGTACAACTCAACAGAGTCATTATATTCGTGCTGTCTCCCCGCCACGGTGACTTGAAAGAGGACTGTGCTCAGGCAGTGGCTGCAGTGCAGATTTGGCTCCCAAAAGACATAATTAGTAATGATGAACTCCCTTTTGCAGGGAGTTTATACATTTCCAGTCCAGTCTTGCTGGACACCAGTGACTTTCTGTCCAAACTATTTCCACATCGAAAGCACAGCGCTTGGCCATGCAAATACGGCTTTAAGTAAAGCTCCTACTGTGGTTTGAATTTTATGTACTATAAGCATTGCTATTCAGGTGATAAGTCCAAGGAGCTAAAAAGATCAGGTCACGCATTTCAGATGGCAGTATTTTGTGGATTTCCTGTTTATATTTCAAATATTAGGAGGCTAACAAGTTGGTCATTTCATTTTTAGATGGTTTGGCTGATGCTGGCATCCAGTATTTGTCCACCCCTGCTGTTTTTGCAGTAGCCGTTTCCTGTATTTGACAGTCTCCCTGTGTTTTATCCACATGCTGGGCCAAGCTCTTTCTCCAGCTCTTATCCACAAGATGGTTATAGGAGAACTGAGCCATATGAGCCTGTGAGTTTAAATACTGGCACGTGAACAGCCGACATGCTCTTAAACAGTAAGAAAACTTTCTGGAAATTATTTTCAGGAAGGGAAAAGGATCGCATGAGTTTGTTTATTTGAGGGCGGGGCCAACTGTCAAGGCCAAGGAATACCTGTCTTATTAATATATCAGTAAGAAATCGCTCAATATGCAAATTTATTTCAGTTCTTAGTATCTTGCCATACCCAGTTGGATCAGAAGTTCTTTAAATCAATGTGATGGGGCTATTAAACATGTATACTTCATGCAAAGGCGATACTTGCACTTGTGTGCTTTCTTTTCAAATACTTTTCAAAAGAATTCCTTTCAAAATAAGTAAATTCATTTCAAAATAAGAGTGAGGGGGAGTTTTAACAAGATAAAACTGTGTTTGACTCAATGTTTTCATTCCCTGATAACATTGCAGCATAATAATTTGTGGATCAAGGAAAGCTATGGGATCTTCAAGCATCAGTATCCAACACTTCACATTTTTATTGAAAGAACCGACTTCTACAGCAAACGGCTAACTCGCAGAGGTGGTGAGGACCAGGAGATGAATGTCACCTTGCAATATCTCACCTTGCATTTTATCCACGGCCTGAAGGCCCATGCCTGGCTCGGGACTCTGCCCTGGCAGTCCCTGGCAGTCCCAGGACAAGAGCTGGGTCCAGCAAGCATCTGACCTCTAGGGACCCTCACTCCCGCCTGGATCGAGCCCTTCAGCACTTGGCTGTTGGAGCTGCGTGCGTGCGTGGGCATGGCAGCCACTCTGCTCCTGACAGCAGGTTTCCCCATGTGGTAAATTGGTTAATAACAGTAAAATTTCAAAAGCCTTTTTTTTAACCACAGAGAATAAATAATGCCGAAAACCTGAATGTGAGGATGGTTTTATTCAGGATAGGTTTGAGTCCAGCATCTAATTTAGCCAATATACTTTGAATTATATATAGATTTAACATTTACTCTTCAGAAGCTTAAGGTTCCTTAAAAGGTCATATTTCATTTTGTATTAGAACATGCCGTGTTGGCTTTCTGCTCGTGGTTTTTTGCACGTATGAGCGCCTGAGGTAAAATGTTTTCTACTTCCAAAAGCAGCAAGTGTACAGACACTTAATAAAAAAATGTTTTCTTCATGCCCATTTCTGGTCAGTAGGAATTTTTCCTCTCTCTATAGAGAGCAGGGTAGAGGAATTCAGGCTGATTTCTTCAGGTTTCTATCTCAGATTCTCCAAAGAGCAGTGAGTATCATAATAATACAAAATTATTCTTCATGTTCAGCACCATTCCCGAACGATTTGCCTGTCTAACTCATCACGCCGATCTCAGCTGCCCACCTTGTTTTTATGAGTTCTGGGAAATCAAAACACAAACCAATTTTGCTTTAGCAATCGTAACTTCAACCAGACAAGAAACAAAGCATGCGTGAGTCCTTCTCCCTTCCCCATCAGGTTTAGAAAAAGCGTGACTGAAGTTAATGGAGTAACACCTGCATTATATCTACTAGAGTAAGCCAGAAGAGAATGAGACCCATAATATTTACTCAAAATTTTACAAGAGTGGTCTGGTTTTGACTCTGTTAAACTGAGTATGGACCCAGCTATGCCATGTCAAAGGTTCAATGCTAAACTGAAAGATGTATCTGCTTAAATGCGCAACATTGCGCTGGTTTCATTAAACTGGCGCAACCCTGGTGTGCATACCTCTGACAAGAGGTAATGTAATTTGAGGGTCCGCACCAATTTTTAGTTTATTCAGATTTAAATGCGTCAAATAGCAGAACTTTGCCAATCTGACGTGTTTTGGTTCAAGTGGGCTGAGGACATCTGCATGCAGGTCCCAGCCAGCAGATGCAAGAGACTGCGCTTCTCAAAGCAGGGCACCCGCCTGCGCTGCCTCTCCAAAGGAGGTCATCTGTTTGCAGCCCGAGCTACAAAGCTGCAGCTCCTGCCTTTGAAGCAGCCCTTAATGAAGCTCCAAAGTAAAGCAGCTGGAAAAACCAGTACAGTCCCTGCAGACATGGAGCTGTAAAGAGAAAATCAACTCTGAAGCTGAGAAAGTGTGAAGTGTCTCTGAACTGAAACTGAAATCACTGTAAAGTGATTTACACGATAATGCAAGGAAAAGAATTGGAGAATGAGGACCAAATGCACATGTGTAAGACAGAGACAGAGACACAGCTATGCTACAGAAAGAAATGCTGTCTTCCACCCTATCCGTCAGCAGGAGATGACTTCAGGTTTATTAAAATTACCTTCTGCTAATTGCAGTCCAGAGAATAGCCACAGTCTCCCACTCGCTTCTTTAGAGGTTTGTGGATGACTCAATTGAAATGTGATATTTCAGTTTAATGGCAGGCAAAGGAACATCATTTTTCTATCACACCAGGCTGTAGGGAAGCGTTTCCCCTGGAGCCAGCTGCTGCCTTGTGCAGATGCATCCACCACATGGAGCATCCCTCTGCCACGCTCACCAACATGTCGGTCTGCCTGAGCACACCAGCAGTAAAAACAGACTGAGGAAATCCCCAAAGGGAAAACACAGCGCATCTAAAACTCCAGGAGAAAATGAAATTTGCAGAATGCCATCTCTTCCTGGGAAAACCCTCATAGCTCATCAGCATGCTTTACTTCGCAGGCACGGGAGGGGCACACACATGCCTCATTTAGCTTTGCAAGTATGTCAGTGGGCACACGATGGAAATCTACCTAAAGTTTAAGAAATGGAAAGAATTTAGAAGATCCCAACTTTTAAATGCAAGAAATATAAACCAAAGCTGCCTGTAGGGGCCCCAGCTCCAGCCCTGTAACTCCTCTAGCACAGGGACTGCAGGGAGTGGCCACCTTCTACCAGCTATGGCTCATCTAAATTGGTCATTTAAGTGCTGGTGTCAGTGAAGTGAGAGAGAGACGCAGCTTTTGAGGGTGATTCAGCCCATCCCAAGTCAGGAATTTGGTGTGATTCATCTCATCCTGAAAGTAGGCACCTCCATTCATGTGGGATGAATTTTACAGCTTAAATCAGGTGAAGCTAATCCCACCCATGTACCCCTCCCAGATTAGAAAGCTTGGAAAGCAGTCTGCAGTGTAGATCCATTTTGGATCCATTTGGGAATCATCTCCCCTCTTTAGGACATTCAGAAATCAGATATCCAAGTCAGAAGTAGTTGCCTTCAGCTTTCTTTGTCATCAGCGGAGAAGAATGGGCACCTCTGGAGGGAGATTCATTCATTTTAAGAGAGCTGGTAGGCTGGTTGGCTGAATCATCCTCTGGAAATGCTCACTGCCTTCTGTTAAGGCAGGTCACTGTTAACAAAAACTGCTTAAAAATAAGAAAAAAAGGCCTTGTGGGAATACAGAAACTATTCTATGAGCTAGAAATACAGGGGTTTGCTAGCAGGTGGAGAACCTGGGACTGATTCGGTAGTTGCAGATGCACTGCTGGAAGTGCTCGATGAAGTGCAGTGGAGGTTACTCCAAAGCTGGCTTACACATGTGCTGCACAAATAAACCCCACAAGTTCTCTGATCTCGGACAAAATAGGAGTGTGACTCCCAGAGTAGCCTCTGAGCATGGGACTTCAAACACTGTTCGACCAGGCTATTCGCGCAGTGTTGGATGCAGCTTCACAGGGTTGACACCTCAGTTGAGGTGTCTACCTGGGAGGTGGCTGTCTAGCCTTGCATGTATGTGTATATGTATGTATACACACACACACACAGACACACACAGAAGTCAAATGGACTGACATGGAAGGAGCTGCTGAAGCTCACTTTATGATCCAGCATACAGGTTAAAAGAGCAAAGAGATGAGGATGGTTGCACAAGAAAGACTGATTTTCTCCACTGAAAGCACTAGGTTGGTCGATGGGAGGAGAAGCTGCCATGCTACACCAGGTGTAATTCATATTGCCAGTTATTCCAGGCTGAGTCTGTGCTTGTGCACTCAGAGTTAGGAATTCATGTTGGTAAAAAAAGCGAAGTAGTTTTATCTGAAATAGGTATTTCTGTATCAAAAGTTCATTGGCATGTGGCATAACAATTTAGTTTTGTGCCCAGGTACTGTGTAGGTGAAGCTGGTGGGAGGTGTTGGTTGCCCTATCACTCAATAAATGCATTTTTGTTAGCTACACACTAACCCATGTGTAGGTAAAAATGGTGTATACTCTACTTCTATGGATGATGTGGTGTTAACTTGGCCAAAGTTTTCCTAGCTTTTTGTTACTAAATTGCATGCAAAATCCATATATAGCAATCAGAAATGATAGAGCGCTGCATTCTGAGCAATAAGGAACTGTCATCGTTAAAGTTGTGTATCCTTTGCCCTCTTCTATGTTTTGCTGGATGAAGGRTTTTGGGTTTGCTTTTTTATTACTCTTAACACAAGATTATTGAGACAGCGCTACAGGTTTAGATACGCTTGTAACATCTTTTAAACCTAAGTAATTGTAATTGTATTAATCTGTCATAGAGCTCTGTAATTTCATAATGAAAGAAGACAAATTAAAGGATATTTGTTTCTATTGACAGAAAATACATATTATAATCCTTTTGAAAAGCAGCACAGGCTTTTTAGATACAGAATATACATAGATGCAGTTAATTACACAACCAATTTTCCTGCAAAGTTATGCTTCATTTATTTCTGAGTAGTCTCTTTAATTTTAATTGGCCTACATGTTAGAATAAAATTAAGCACATGAATGTTTGCATGTCACAGCCTTAGGGTGCCAGTATATACCAGCCAAAACGTATAATACAGCTTAGTGCTGTATATACGGGTTATGATTACTCTTTTAAAAATAGATTCCTGGGTTAGAAAAGGGGATGGGACTGAACTATTTAAACTAAAAGAGAACATAGGCTTAAGAACAAATGGACATAAACTGCCCATGAATGTATTTAGATTGGAAATGAGAAGAACGTCTTTAACCATCAGAAAGTGAGAACATCCTTCTAACAGGAAAAATGGATCCAGAGAATGAAACTAGCTGTGAGATATACCTTGGTTGGTTTAGCACACTCTCATGATGTGATTCCTTGTGGCAGACAGCAATGGAGTATGATGACCCAGGAGCTCTGCTCCAGCCATCTTTTGGTTCTAGTATAATRTAATGAGTACTTTTTATGTAAATAACCTCCATGGTTCTTCACAACAAGTGCTTGGATCCACACTAATCACCATCGAGCTCATTATGTTCAAGCACTTCAAGATGAAAGCTGTGAGGTAGAATCAGGTCCTCTTCTGCAGAGGTAATTGGGCTGGTGGAAATGACTGATGACCTTCAGTGACTGCAGTGGGAGGTGGGATGTTGAAGGCGCTTGCAATGTGTCCCTGAGCGTGAGTGGCATCAAAGAGAACACATTAATCAAAGGAGGAACAAAAGAGGGCAGAAGAATGACTGATCTGAGAACAACACTGCGTCAAACATCCTCAGCAGTCACAGACTGTGAAGACCTGGGGGATGATGCACAGTGAAAGGTGGTTGTGAAATAGGTAAATTAATGTCTAGATGCACAAGTAGCAATGTTGGAAAGAAAATGAAAGTGATGGTACCTGATCCTTGAAGATGTCAGGTGTTTGTACTCCAAGAGTGAAACATGGGCTTTTCTGTGGAAAGTATTTGAATTCTGCAATGAAAACTATTCCAGATTTTTGAGAAACACATCAACCCCTGATGTAGTGAGCATATTATTCCCCTGCGCAGTGCTGATAAGGGGCCGTCTGGGCTCGGCTGCAGGGGGAATACCCTGAACTTGAGCCTCCCACATCCCATGGGCACGGAGGACCKTCACAGGCTGAAGCTATGGTGATGATTTTCCTCAAGACAGAGAAATTTGGACATGCTGTTAGCAGCCCTTCCACATATCCAATAAATTTGATTAAAACCTGGAAAAAAAATTTGTTATACTAATAATAAGCTCTACAATTTGTCAGCCAGATTACATTAGTGTACTCTTAGGCATCATTAATGTCAGAAACAAGAGGCTGGACTTGAGCGCTGTCAGCCTGGTTGGCTCCACTGCCTTTTGGTATTAGCGCGGGCTAGGGACAAGTACTGAGAAAGCAATTAAGGGTTCTCTTGTTTCTCACGGTCTGGCTTGGAATTTGCTGCTTCCCATGGCTGCCATTTCACTGGCTGTTTGGTGGCTGCAGAACTATTCCTTGAGGAAAGCAAACAGATGGCTCTTTCCTTCCACCCGAAATGCTCCAGTCTSTACTATTCAGGTGCCACACGACTGCAGCAAAACAAGGCAGTTGCTCATACAGGATGGTACGCTCAGAAACAGAGAGATGCTGCTTCTGGTCATGTCGAACGTGGGTGTCCCAAGATCTCCATACTGAAGGTATGTGAAAATTCAAGGGTGTTATTGCAATAGCTTCCTGGGATGTTCTTCACACAAGGAATAGAGAGGGCTTTGCAAGAATCAACAAGGAATCAAGAGAAAAAAATAAAGTGTCCACGAAAGAGACCATAAACTGTAGAAGCYATCTTCTGTAAGTACTGAGCTTGCCAAAACCAACCTGAATTGCAATTACACACCTACAGCTTCCACCCACCTCTACAAATGGCAGACAGACTTGGGATTCAGAGACTCTTCTTGGATTGTGGAGTTTCCTCTTCAGCTTTTGGGGGGAGCTGCCTCTTTTGTGTCTGTTTCCCATTCCTTTCCCTTGGAAGTACACTCCTCTCGGGGCTGGGATGGTTGGTGAGAGCTGCWGCATCCCCTGGAGAAAGGACATGGTGGCTGCAGGAGGCTCTTGGGGGAGTCCGTGGGCTGGGAGCTGCTTGGCGTCACCTTCCCTCCCACATCACCACCACGTTGGGGGCATCTCCATCACCCCGCAGCCTTCCACCCCGACCAGCAGAGCAGGAACAGCAGCTCCATGGGGCTGTGTGATTTCAGGAGGGGTCCCCATGGCCCTGCCACGGGCAAGCCCAGGGAGGCTGTTTGCTTTTGTGCTGCAGCAAAGCACGGCGCACCTTGCCGGAGGGTTATTTTTGAAGGGGTGACGCGGCGTAGCAGTGGGGCTGGTGCAGAAACTCCTGGCTCCATCCCCTGCCTTGTGCTTGGGGTGGGAGGCGGTTGCAGGGTGCTGCCTCTCTCCTGCCAGCCTGGCAGTAGCTTTCCTCCAGACCATTTTAGGACTGTGCTAATCCCCTAAATTTAACCAGTGATGTCAAAGGCTCATGTCAGCTCCCTGCACCGAGTCCTGCGCCCACTCACGCCGACGTGAGCCAGGAATAACTCCACCACCACGTAGATTTGAATCCCATCCCAAGCAAGGCGGCCCGATGCCCATTTCCATAACACAGACCCCTGAGCCATTGCTGTGCAGGTGGAGCAGCACCAGAGCTGGGGGGAGAAGGAGACGCTGGGGCCCGGCAAACTCGCCGCAGGAGAGCGGGATACGGCCAACAGGGTAAGGAGAGACCTCTCAAGGTAAGCTGGAAACGGGGCGGTGTTATTTATTGATCCAGCAGTGCCTGGAGAGCAGGCRTGGGGACGGCTGTGTTTGGTTTGGCTGCTGAACTGACAAATTGGAGGAGGAAAGAAAACCCACTCCGGTGTGGATTTATATGGATGTTACTTTGTTGTTGTTGTTGTTGTTTTTGTCATTAAAACTGCAAAGGAAAGAAGAGAAAGCTCTGTTCAAAACAAAATGTTGGATGGGGCTGCAGATGACTGTTTCCACTTTGGGTGCTCGTAAAGGAAAACAAGGGAAACAAAGGGCGCATTTCACAAAAATGCTGGGAGGGTGGCAGCCACCCTATCCACCCCCTTCTTTCCCTTCCCCCCCCCGTGAGGCAGCGGTGCAGCACCCCACCAGTGTTCGGGACACGGACAAGCTCCCACCCAACCTCATCCCTGAGCTGCCCTGCGAGGTGGTGCCCAGAAAGGCTTTCCTAGGAAAAAGCATCTGTTTTCAGACAGAATTTGCCAACCACAGTGGGATGGCCTTTCTCATCCCGTTGCCTGGTGTGACCCTCTGTCTCCATTCGCCCCGCTCTTCTGGGGGAGCGCAGTGCTTGCAGCTGGGCAGATGTTTAGCAGAAGACAGGCCCCGATGTGAAGACCTTTCCCCCACCGGTTCAGAAGAACTGGTGAGCAGGACAAGCTGAGAGGAACGGGAGTTTTGACATGAAGGTGTTTCGGTGGGGCATTGTCGTTTGTGAGGACAGACTCGTTTGGTGCTATTAGGGAAAAGCGGTCACAGCCATGCGTGGTGTTTTGCTGCCTGGGCAGGACATGGGTGGGCAGAAGGCTTGAGCTGCGTTAGCACAGGACAACCATCACCTCCGCCTTTCGGTCTGGCCGCAGGCTGTTACACACCTGCTGAAGCCTGTGGCCCTTCTTGTCTCCCAGAGCCAAGTGGCAGAGAGCAGCTGCAGCATGGATGGCGCAATCTTGGCTCAGGACATGCAGACATCATGGAAAACGTGTGGAGAACATTCCCTGGGAGTAAAACAGCCTGAGCTATGGCTGGGAAGAAACACTTTTCTAGCTTTATCCTTTTTCCCCGACTTCTCCGGAGGACCAAATCTCTTCTTTATATTTTTTGATTTATTGATTTTGTTGGGAAAAGAGTTAGAGCCTGAGATTATAAGCAAGGGGTTAAGGATGTGGGAAGCTCAGATCTGAGATCCGCATTTGCAACAGGCCATCTGAGGTCCCACCATTGCGCTGCCCTAACCCTAGCTGCTGACACCTCCCAGGTGGCTTTTCCACACGTGGACTAAAAATTCCAACCTGAGAAACTTTTCCTGGCAGAAGTTTTGTTGAAAGTGATACATTCCCAAAAAGAGAAAAAAAAAAAAAAGGATTAATTAATATTTTCCAGGGAAATATCAATATCAATTTCCCTGACAACTGGGAGGCAGCGGGGTGGGCTGTGGGAGCTGCTGCTGACCCCCTTTTGTGCAATGTCAGGTGGAAGAGGCTCTTCCATGGGCAGGGAGCTGCCCTGGGACCTCCGTGTGTCCTGGCCACTGCTGACACAAATGACAGCCCTCTGGAAAACTGTGGAGGCCGGTGTGCAGGCTCCAGTGCCTGGGAAAAAAAACAGCAGTGGAAACCCCACYGGCACAGCCCAAGCTGCAGACAGCCAAGAATGAGCTGTTATAGCTTATGCATGGGGGAAAAGAGGTAGATTTGGTCTCCCTCAGTTCCCATCCATGGCACATATGCAATGTTTCATCCTTCATGAAAAAATCTTGGAGGAAAAGCCTAATTCTTGGCTTTTCAGCTAACCCAAGCTGTACATTGGATGTGGTTCACTGTCCCCATAGGAGGGCAGAAGGTGGCTTTGCAGAGCATCCTGCCTGCTCAGTGGGGAGGGAAGGAACTGAGATATTGAGGGAATCAAGGAGCGCCAGCAGGTTTCTTTGAGCTGTAGTGATGGCGAGCTTCGGGTAAGTGGTTACTGGGAGGAGGGAAAAGGGAAAGGGCGGTCACACCATCTTTTGGGGAAGAACCATGGGACTGCTCCATGCCCTAGGAGAAGATGCCTCCAATTTGCTCAGACTCACCGGGCATGCTTCCTGCGTGTGGGTTGCAGAAAGAACAGAAAAATGTTTGAGAGCAGTTGTTTTCTTTGGGGGAGAGGGAGTGAGGCAAAATTTCATGTATTTAATAAAATTTAAACCTTATCCTTCATTTATGAATGGTAGGGAAAAAAAAAWAAAACAACAAACCTCTGAAAAGAGATCATGTTCAAGTTGTCTCTGATCAGAGAATCACAGTGTCCAAAGTGGGTAGGATTGACCACTACAGTGAGCAGCCTGGCAAAGCCACAGGAAAGCTGTTTAGTTTGCTGGCAGCATCACAAACATGGTGGTGTTAAAGGAGGTGTCTCCTTGGCTATTAAGAAGTGTAGGGCAGTTATTGTGTATCATACCGTAAAAAGATAGAGCTATCCCCATACACTCACTTTGTTGCAACTGGGGGCCCGGTCCGTCATCTCTTGAATTCAACAGGGAGAACATGGCTGACTGAGGAGGTCTCTCTCTGCCCCACACCTGGAGCTGTTTCCATTTGAGAAGTGCTGCCCACTGATGTAGCTGATGAATTTTTCAGTAATGTGAATGAATTTTTTCAGTGTGAAAGTAATAATTGGCTGTATATTACCTCAAAGGATGATTAAATCACCCAGCGTCTCAGCCTCTGGGATGCAGTTGGACGCATGCTGTTAGACGCTGTTCTTCCATAATTGACCTGAGCAGACTTTCTTTATGGTTGTTGCTCACCGATACCTCATACCGGTTACACGGCATCACCGTGTTCATCAGAGTCTACTGTGAATCACCAGACCATGGGGTGGATAATTGTTACTTTGGTTCCTTGCTGAGAGTTTAAATAACATGCACAAATCAAAAGCCCCTTATTGCTACAAAACGCAATTTTAAAGAATGCTCAAGCAGTAACGTGAAAGGAGAAAGGAGCTGGCATGCTTCACATTTCAGCTGGAACAAATGCCACTGCAATGCTGATATTTCTATGGTGGAGACAGTTTTGTTTTCTTAAGCAGCAAGTAGACCTGGCTGGAAAACAGCATTTCTCTTTTATGAGATATTTAGAAGTTTCAGCTTTTGGTTTTGTTCTGATGTGGAGCAAAACCAAGCTCTTCTCTAGTTTTTCACAAGAACTGAAGAGCGTGAGGCTGGGGCTTGGTGATAGGGACTCACTTCCCACCATGCCACGTCTGAGACTGGTGGCCAAGCCCTTGCTCAGCGTAATTAGTGGTGGGGGCTTATAATTGTGCCTTACTCATGCCCAGTGAGCAGCCCTGGCTCCTCCCGTGCCAGCGGGCAGAGGGGACCCTGCATCAGGCGGGGCTGGGACCTGAATACATCCAGGTCCTCCTGCAATTAGAGGAGGGACCCGCAGAGGATGCGGGGCGGGAGCTGACCGCAGCATGTCACTGCACAGTTCGCAGGGAAGGGCAGGCAGCCAGGAGAAAACTGGGAGAAAGTGGCTGATGGATGCATTTCTTTGACCCCAGTGGCAAGACATTAGTTGTCTGTGCCACGACTGACCCTGGGGACAGAGATCATACCCTCATAAATTGGCACCAGACTCTCGGGGGTAAGGAGACTTATTTCTCTTAGAGAAAGGAGGAGGGAGATTTATTTCTCTTTTCCCCACCACCACAGTAGGGCTTTCACTCTCCCTTTTAGGTGGTAGACACAGTAAGCTTGTGGCTTACTGTCATCTCGAGGTCCCACTTGGTCTGCTCTGTAAATATCTGTGCTGGCTTTGGCTGGGATAGTTAATTTTCTTCACAGTAGCAGGTATGGGGCTATGTTTTGGATTTGTGCTGAAAACAGTGTTGATAAAACAGGGGTGTTTTCGTTATTGCTGAGCAGGGCTTACACAGAGTCAAGGCCTTTGCTGCTTCTCACCCCACCCCACCAGCGAGTAGGCTGGGGGTGCACAAGRAGTTGGGAGGGGACACAGCTGGGACAGCTGACCYCAACTGACCAAAGGGATATTCCATACCATATGACGTCATGCTCAGCAGATAAAGCTGGGGGAAGAAGAAGGAAGGGCGGACGTTCGGAGTGATGGYGTTTGTCTTCCCAAGTCACCGTTACGCGTGATGGAGCCCTGCTTTCCTGGAGATGGCTGAACACCTGCCTGCCGATGGGAAGTAGGGAATGAATTCCTTGTTTTGCTTTGCTTGCGTGCCCGGCTTTTGCTTTCCCTATTAAACTGTCTTTATCTCAACCCATGAGTTTTCTCACTTTTACCCTTCCCATTCTCTCCCCCATCCCACCGGGGGGGAGTGAGCGAGTGGCTGTCTGGGGCTTAGTTGCCAGCTGGGGTTAAACCACGACAATATCCCAGCCTACCCAAGCAAGACTTGAGTCTTCTCTCTTCCACCCATGTGAAAACATCAACGAGCATCCGTCTGTGCGTCTGTCCAACATGCATGCCACAAGGCCAGGTAGGTGGTCGGCCAGGACCCGGGGGCCCCACACCAGCACCTCCCGAGCGCTGGCATCTTTCACTGACGGAGCTGGGGCTGGGGCGCCCGGCAGCCCCGCTCCCGCAGCCCGGGGAGAGGCACGCTGGGTGCCGGCTGAGCTGGGAGCGAGCACGGGCTTGCCCTTGGATGGCAAAATATGGGACTGGGGGAGGTCAGGGCTGTGTGTGGCTGAGCTGCAGGGAGCAAAGGTGCTGGGTTAATCCTGAACTGAAGGAGGACAGATTAGAAGCCAGACCAGGTGTGGGATGCCGTATCCCCTATATGCAGCCAGATAAGGAGGGAAGGATAAGGCATCCTTTACATGGGCCACTGAGGTCTGGTTTTGCCATGTAACTCCTCCCACAGTCGCCAACACCACCACCCCCTTACCAGCCCCTTTTCTGCTCTTGTCTGATCCTGGGGAAGCCGTTCGACAAGATGCCGGTTGGATTCCCTCTTTATTTTTCCCTGCAGAGCTCTGATTTTGTTTAGCACAGAATGACATCCCCAAAAGCAGCTTCCTCTGAAGAGAACACTGTAAATATGTYTAACTTAGTCCTCTGAAAAATACTGCAGCTTAAACAAAAAAGCTAAAGTGTTTCCCATCTGCCGGCAGAGATCCTGCCTGAGCCTCAATTGCACTGAACGACGTACTTAGGTTTTTGAGCAAAGAAGATTCCTCAGCCTGCTCTTGTCCTTCACGAGGGAGAAAATTATTATGATTATGGCTGTGGTGTCCGTCAGGGTCTCGGTGAGACAGAGCTCCGCTCTGACTCTCCCACCGCCAAGTAACCCAAGAGCTGCTGCCCGTCTCTGCCTGCCCCACAAGTAACCTAAGTCTCCCCCCTGCCTGTGGCCACCAGCCACCCTTCCCTCCTCTCCCTCGCTCGGCACAGGTAACCCAGCAGTGTTACTGAACGGAGAGCACGATGTGCGCGGGGCAGTGCCCGGGGCATGGGGACGGGGCACAAACCAGTCCTCAGCCACAAGGCTCCGCTGCTGCTCGAGAGGCAGCGGTGCAGCACCCCACCAGTGTTCGGGACACGGACAAGCTCCCACCCAACCTCATCCCTGAGCTGCCCTGCGAGGTGGTGCCCAGAAAGGCTTTCCTAGGAAAAAGCATCTGTTTTCAGACAGAATTTGCCAACCACAGTGGGATGACCTTTCTCATCCCGTTGCCTGGTGTGACCCTCTGTCTCCATTCGCCCCGCTCTTCTGGGGGAGCGCAGTGCTTGCAGCTGGGCAGATGTTTAGCAGAAGACAGGCCCCGGTGTGAAGACCTTTCCCCCACCAGTTCAGAAGAACTGGTGAGCAGGACAAGCTAAGAGGAACGGGAGTTTTGACATGGGCACCTGGGTGCAAGGCTCAGGTGATGTGGCTGGAGAAGGAACAGCAGGCTGGTGACATCCAGCACCACTCCATGTCCCCAGCACAGGGTGGGAAGAGAGGAGAGATACCCGCTTTGTGGGTAAACCCTTCTGCAGCAGATGCAACGCTGTGCAATGACTGCTCATCGCCGCCTCGCCCCGTCTCACCCGGGAGGTTGGCTTGGGCTGCAACCATCCGCTCCATTTGTCTGCGAGGCAGATTGGTGCCGCAGGCTGTAAATCTGCCGGGGAGCTCATGACTCAGTGTAAGAGCCGTGGAGCACCGTGAATTACGTGGTGCTGGCTGCTCACCTTTCTGAAGGCGGTTTTGGCTCCCGAGGATGTTTGTGCAGGAGCAAATGAGCCTGTGCCGCAGTGGGGTGACCGCAGCCCCGCACGGACACGCCGGGAGGAGGGTAAGAGCGCGCCCTGTGTCAGCAGGCCTGGAAAAGCCATCAAGACTCAGTGTCACTGTAATTACAAGCCTGCTATGTAGGATTTTTTTTGAAAAAACAAGCTTAATCCAAAGCCTCCATTGCACCTATGTCCATTGGTTGACTTCTGTCCAAGCGGAGTGGTTTCTCCAAGTGTCTCCCACTACAGAGTCGAAGCCTTGGGGCATCCCCATCCTTGGGGTGCGTCCTGGGGCACCAGCACCTCAGGGGCTTGGTGAGAAAGCTTTGACATTGCCAGGGCTGCTCCTGCTGCCTTGCAACTGTGGTGGGTGTGCCTGGATGTGAGGATGGCCTTGGGACATCCCAGTAAAGCCAGAGCTCCTCTCAACTCCTCACCTGCGCACAGGTGGTGGCACAGCCTGAATCTTTCACCACCCCACACACCAGCTGCTGCCGCAGCTGGCACCAGTTGGCACCGTGCTGGCAGTCTCCAAAGTGCCTCTTGGTAGGAGCTCGGATGCTTTTTTCCTTTGTGGTCAGAGCTGAGACATGCCTCTGGAGGAGGTGTGGGAACGCAGGGTCTTTGAGGGTCTTTGCTCCCCGGCTGATGTCTGCTGCTCCTGGACCCGTTGGCTTCCTAAACACACAGGCAGCCTGCAACCCTTCTCATGCCTGGCAGCGTCCCAACCTGCTCACGCTGCACGAAGGTGCCAAGCACAGCCAGATGCTGTCGGAGGCATTAGGCAATGCTGGCCAAAGCTGGGATGGGGTGATAAAACCGAGCACCAGCTGGAAAGAGCAAAGGCCACCGATCAGAGTTGGCTCAAAGGCTGCACAGCACATTTCTCTTTGTCATTCAGTGCACATGGGTGCTTGAAGCCCTCCTGGTCCTGGGAATGGGAGGTGTTTGCCTCCCAGGTATGAGGTTTTCTGTCTAACCTGGTGGCTGGAAGTCCTTCACAGCTGAGCTCATAATTTTGAAATCACCTCCTGAGTAAAGCTGTCAAGAGAGATGATGGATGGAGCTGGTCTTTCGGGAGATGGAGCAAAAACCAAGATCTGTTCACATCTGCCTCAGGTGCGTGGACTGCCTACGCTCAAGTGAGCTTGCTGCTGTCATGCATGAATTGGAGCTTCATTTCTGAGATATCCCTGTTAGAAGTCATCTGGGAAAACTGGCAACTCTGACAAAACATTGCAGGGTGTGAACATCTGCTGGAGCCATTCGCCCATATTCTTCTTGCGAGAAGATGGTGTAATCAAGGCCCCCTTCACTGTTTGTTCTCCATTCTCAGCCTTCTCTCCTTCCTTATGCTTGGCACAAGGGGCTTCTCTGGGAAGCTCAACTACGTGGTATCCCATTCTCTCTTAGTATCTATTCCTCTTCTGAGACTGCCTGAGGTGGCATTTGATCATGGCAGAAATCCCTTTCCTGGTGTCACCTTTCCCCAGGTGCTTCTGACTCAACGGAAAACCCAGGAAGACACCCGCCATCCTTATCAAGATGTAACTAGCCCAGACACTGCCGCATCACATCATTTTTTCAGACCGTATCACCGATGACTCAGCCTCCATTAACAGCAGTCATCAGGGRCTATTTCACCCTACCTTTCCTTCTGGCCAGAGGCCACCCCATAACCTGTGCAACCCACCAAACTTCAGATCAGCTCTTCCAGCACTGTGCCTGCTTTCGAGACCATGCCGCTCCTTCTCCTCGGCCCTCCCCACATGTGCTGCTGCAAACCGCCGAGGAAGGCAGGAAGGAAAGCGGACAGCCCAGCATCTCCGTTAGCTTTGACGTTTGGGACATATGAATTACAAAGCCTCTGTTCGAGATGATCTTCTTGCAGGGCTACTGCTGACCGTCAAGGGATTTACATGGCCAGTTGKTTTTTTTTCCCTCTGCTGTGCTTCCGTGGGTTACTTTCCCAAAGATAATTATATGACTCAGGAAGACAAACGCATACCTCGCATACTTGTGGGAACCATAATGCCGATAGGTGGTGTAGAGCATTTTGAAGCTCTTTGAACACGCAAGAGCAGCTGAATTCCCGTGACTTACCTACCCAAACCAAAGCAAGTCCAGGCAATGGCTGCATAGTTTTCGTGGAGCCCTTACCCAGCGGAGGACAAACGTCTCCCCAAGAAAGCTTTGGTCTTGCAGCACCGAGGCACGGATGCTTTTTGTCTCCAGAGAAATCACGGGTGTTTTGTCAGGTAAGATTTACCATTTCTATTTTACTGGTTTTTGAAAGTGCTTGTCCAAACTCAGGCTGGAACACGAACGTTTTCTACTATGAATGTAAAAAAAAGGCAGTCGTGTGCTTTCTGAGAGGTCACAGGAACAGCACAGAGAAATTATCCTGTCTTAAGTAGATAAGTGATTGTTATGGCTAAAATAACCTGGCAGCTAATTGCCTGTGAAGATGACTGGCAGAAATGAGGTGCGGTGGTGTTTGGTATCACTAGTTTAGCACAGACAGCTCTGCAAAAGACACAAAGGGAGACACAGGCTTTGCTTCAAGTGCTTTAACATTTGAATCATTGAGTTGCAATTCAATTCGCTGATTTTGGAAGAAAACCAGAGAAGTAAGAAAGAGAAATTTTATTCCATGTGGTAACTTGGAGGACCTTACAGATCTTAAAACTACCCCAAATCTGGGTCGACGTGCGCACCCACCATCTCCTGTACCTTGCCATCAGAGCAGTGGTCCTGGAGCGCTGCGAGGCGGCTCCTGGCATCCTGCCGTGCTGCGGGATGGCTGGGACAGGCTTGTGAGCTCCTTCGGGACCGTTTTGGGGGGCACCCTTGCTCAGGAGTGAGAGTAAGAGCTTGGCTGAAATTGAAGCTAGTATTTTCAAAGCTTTTCAAGCTTTTGTTATGGCTCCTGGGTATCTGTTTAGATGTGTGTCCCTAGCTAGGGATGAGCTATTCTAATGAAATCATGACATGTAAATAGGGATGTATTTATTGATTTGCCTCCGACCTTTATATCCAAAGGGATAGAGAGGATATAGAGGAGCTTCTAGCACCTGTCCCCATCAGTGTGGGTGACCTGAAACTACCCACCTGCCAATATCTCCCCTGAGACCAGACTGGGACAGGTCCTCCAAAAGGGCTTTGTCATACAGAGGGCTTATCAGAAATGCTTTGGGGTCCCTGAGCAATGCTGGGAGTCTGCCCCCGAGCCCCTTCCCGCTCTGGCCATCCTTGCAGCCCTGAACCGAGGCAGTGGGACAGTGGCTGTGCTTTTGGGAAGGGTCCCTTCAGAGGAGATAGTGTGTTTCCTGGCTCCTGAATGTTTTTGTTCATCGGGGTGAGGGGAGCGATACAACTCGCAGCTTGTCCTGACATGCCTGCTGTGTGTAAACGCACAGCTTTTAGAAAAAGGGCTCCTGTCCTGGGGACTGTGGAGCCTTCAAGTGCTTCTTGGCTCTGGGCTTCTCCTTTAGCTGTCGTAAGATCAGATTAATGATGTATTAGTTCAAGATAACTGCCATGAGATCATGTAATTAACTTGTGATCATGCTCTGTGCCAGCTGGCTGAAACTCGCCTCTTTTAAAAAAACCTCTTTCAGATCAGCTACAAATAGAGTTTTTTGAATGATGGCATTAACAAATAGCTCATTAGTCACCTTTTGGGCTAATTAAGGGAAAGCACATCCAAGGCAGTAAAGAACAGCAGTGGGTGATTAAAGGCAGCTGTCTGGCTGAGCTCTGCGGTACGGGGGAAACGGTTTATCACCTTGTGCCCTTCGCTGAGGCCATTGTGCTCCCAGTTACATGGGTTTGTGATGTCCCCCTCCAAGGCCTGATCCTGCCCTGCTCAGCTCCGTAAGTCTCGGCCAGACGTTCTCATTCCCACTCGCGTTGCCCTTGGGCAGATGAACAGCTGCGGTGAGGAGGGTGCAGAAAGGCGACGCCTTCGCAGGGCAGCGATACCTGCCCAAAAGCAGCTGCTGCTTGCCCAAGCGATGTGACTTCACCTCAGCACTGCTCCCACATTTGGCATACGTGGCCTTTTTGACACATAAAAATTTTGCTCTGAGCAAAACTGAGGGTCAGGGAATGCTTTAACTTCTCTGGACTCATTGGGAGTGGGAAGAATCTGGGTTACCATGTAGGCACCGTAAGGACGTATATACCATTTTGGTGAGCGCGGGGCTGGACATTTCCAGCCCATACCTGATGAGAGGAAGGTGGGTGGGTGTTGCTAACTCAGTATTTTTGCAGGGCGCTGGGAAACATCCCAGGGAAAGGGATCTGTCTCATAGCATTTAATCCCATGCGTGGCTGCTGCAAGACTGCTGCCCGAGACCTTCTCCTGCAGTCTGCCCGAGCTCTCTCCCTCTTCTCCAACTGGACCAAGCTCCCTTCTTCAGTCCCTTCTTCTTGCCTCAGCCTCAGTCCTGCCTTRGCTGTCCACCTCATCCCTTTGGCGTGGTGAACGTCCATCCCAAACCCCACAAATTGCTCKGAGGCACAGGTTAGGGTCGGTGCCCTCTCTTGCTGGAAAACACACTAGCAACGGCCAGCCCCCACTGYAGGGTTTGCAACGTGAGCAGAAACAGAGATTTCTCTCCCCTGTCCCACCCTCCCTCGCCAAACTGATTCCCAACCCCACTCTCCTTGGTGTCTTCCCTGCTGCCCCATCTACCAGACCTCTCGTGGCCACTTCAGCTGTTGTGTAGCCCTTTCTCTTGCCCCAGTCCCTGCCGATGGTCACTCTCCCTTTACACCGGGCTGCGACATGCTGGTGGTGGCTCTGCAGTCACCTGCCCTGGCCTGGTCACCAAGCCCTGTGATGGTGTGGCTTGGGGCTGCTCTGCTGCCCAGAAACCAGCTGTGTGCACCCCACACTGCCTGACTCGCCCAGGCCAGATCCTGCTCAGAAGGTTTCACACGTGAGCTCTTCTTAGGTGCTACAAGGGGTTGGAAAGGTTGTTCATCTAAACAAACAAATCATTAAGTGCAAAGGGCTCCTATGTGCTGCTCTGGGGGCTTGGACCAGCAAGGTGGTGTGTGGTTATCACCAGCCCTAGGTGATCACCAGCCCTAGCAATGCCCAGGTCAGAGTGGACTGAGCATCTCACGAAACTGTGCCCTCCTTCATTCCTCGTGGAGGAGAGGAGAAGTAGCTGAATCTGCGTCTTCTGGAAGATGCCACTGATTTTTACCCCCAGTCAAGTAGGTGGATGCAGCTAGAGCTCTGAAGTTGAACTGTATGCAAGGAGATATGATAGCTCAGAGAAATGGGAGATCCTTTGTACAGCATCTGCATCTCCATTCAGCAGTGCCTGGTTTTGGAGAGCCATGTGGATGGAGCCAATTTTGAGAGCAGTGCTTGGGCAAATGCTGCTGGCTTCTTCTTGTCCTCCAGATCAAGTCCCTGCATGCTGGAGCATTCAGGGTTTGATGCTTTAATCTCTTGTCTGTCTGGGTCAGTCTCAGGTCATTAACTTTTATTTTCCTGCTGTTCTGGCCGTGTGAATTCTGCAGTTTATGGTACTAAAAAAAAAAATCCCTATGCAGCTGCTGAGTGCCCAGAGAGGCTGCGTGGCAGAGATTGTCTTAAATGGAAATGCTCCAGAAGAGGAGCTTAACTGGGGCTTGTCCTCCCACAGCCACTTCTTACAGATTAGAGGGGTTGTAAAATATTGCTGAAATGGTCATTCTAATATTACACTATTTTATTCTGCAATTTGGAAGAGATTTGCAGGTTAGGCCGAAAATGGACCATGGTTTGTGATCCGTGTGGGTGTTATTGAGGTATAGTGAAAGCTGTGAAGTGAAAGGGGTCTTAATTCATTCAGCCCCTATCATTTTTTTATATTGTATCAGGATATGACATATAGCAGGAATGCAAGTCAAGTCTTATCTTGTTTTTTCTTAGAGGACTGGTGGAAGCTGTAGGTGTGTAAAATGAGCTCCCCCTGCCCTAAATGTAGACTGAACACAGGATCTGAGTGCAGGCACTTTGGAAAACCTGATATTTGATTTGTCTTCTCCTTAAAAGATGGAGGTAATAGGTGTTGACTATTGACTGCAACAAGGCTGAGCGCTTCAAGCAGCTGGAGCATAAATCCCAGCCCTCGCGAGACACCAGGCTGAGCAGCAATGCCTCTTTCTTCAGCTTTGCATTTTAGTGAGAAGTTTATTGCATGAATGTTAATGCAGCTAGTGGGCCCTGGTCTGTGTTCGTTCCCATCCCTTTCCCTCCCATGCTGTCCTGCTGGGCGGCCGCAGCAGAGGGTGGGCGTGACGGATGCTCTGTGGTGAGACAGGGACCACAAACCCATCCCTGACCCTGTGATGCTGGCCCCGAGGACCTGACACCAYGAGCCTCTGCTGGCACCAAGCTCTGCTGTGAAGGGAAGGGATGGATGCCCCAAAGCTCCAGCAATGACTGAGGTTTATGATCTTTTAGGTGTTTCTCATTGCCAATATTATTGTCCCCAGTAAATTTTGGCTTTTCCTTTCTCTAATATTGGTTGGACCTTATGCATCGGTAAAGTCAGAAGTTTTACATTTGCAATTAAACTTCTGTGTGACGGGAGCTCAGGACTCGTGTCTATATGATTTCATGTCTATGTGATTCTGAACAGAGGGGGACAGTGGGCAAAGAGCTGAGGCCTGGAGGTTTGCTTTTTTCTTCTTTCAGAGAAACGAGTGAATATGGAAAAGCCATTTTATCTGCTATGCTACGTTGATAAATTGCCCTTTCGTTCTTTCTCTCTTATACTTTTATTGAACTTGCAGACAAACCTCTCCCTTGGCAGGTGGAAAGAATAAATTGCCAGCAGTACACATTGACAAGATGCCTTTCAGTAGTGGAGCTGTACAAATAATAGGTTTTTCATTTCAGTGGCTGAACGGAAAAATTGAAAATACTTTTTGTTTTGGGTCACCCCCTAAAGGAGAATGTTTCTTTTCTTCTTTGATTTCTTTTCATAAGCATTGCATGAGACATTCTGGTTTGAGATTATTTAGTGCTTTTCATAACTTAGAAAAAGAAGAAAAAAGAAAAGAAAAAGCAAACTAGGTCACTTTCAAACTAAAAAYGTCATTTGAAAGAACAACAAAAAAAATTTCATTTTAAAAATGTCAAAATGGAGCCTTGCAGCTTTTCTCAGAACTTTTTTTCTTCTCTTTCAGCTAAAACTCATTACATATTCAACCCAAATTCACCCAGAGTCTCGGTACTTATTAATTGCCCTTCGGGTGAATTTGCTACATCAAAAAACCCCAGTCAAGCTCCATCTGCATGTGGCAGTGACCGGTCCTGTTTGCTGCTCAGCAAACGCATACGCACAAGCATTTAATTCTACTTAATTAAGGTGTTGAGCAAGAGACCGGGTGAAATGACCTCTCGCAGGTCTGGCCGGCCAGGGAAGCACTGGCACAGCCACGATTCACCCTGGTGAGACCCAGCAGCGCTGGGGCAGGGGCTCGGGCTGGCAGCCACTGGGGCGATACACCGATGGGGGGCTGCTGCCCCTTCCCGCAGACCCCCAGCTCCAGCATCTCCCCCCGATGGGATGGTGGCTGGGGTGCGCCAGTGCTTGGGAAATGCAACAGTGTGGCTCGGCCATGCTTTGCTTCCCCATGGGGACAGGGCCCATCCGTCTCTTTCTTTGCCTGGTTTCCTAAGGAAACGGTGCTGGTGTGATGGTGTCGCTCCATTGCTACTTGCCTGTCCCTCCCAGGAGCGCCCTGAATTCAGGACCCTGGCAGCATTAAATTACAACAAATTCCTACAAATGATGATGATGAAAATCAGGGGCCGAGTAGAGATGCACAGCTTCCAGTGTGGTGGGTCCCAGGGACTCACCTTTGCCATGAAACCAGTTCCATCAGTGCCATTTGGGGTCCAGGTTTGGCTCAGACAACGTTAGGGAAAGTCCCTCTTGTCACCTCCTCTTCAGTGTCTTCCCACAGAGGCAAAAAAGATCTGCTGTAACTTTTTGTTGCATCCCAACACTGGTGTGTGCTTCCTTGATAAATTAGAGGTTGTTGACGCTGGAAGGACTCTATTCCCTCTCAAATCCATGTAATCCTGAAAATTTAGGGATGGATGAAATGCCCCTGTGTGCTTATCCCGCCAGGGATGCACAGGTCCGAGGGGTCAGGGAGGGAAAATGCCTTCACATATTCCCATGGACTCCCACCTGCAGCAAACCTGTAGGTAGCACTGAATGGCCGATAGACAGGAAAATAATTCAGTGTCTACACCAGAAAGGGAGTTTTTGGGGTTAGGAGCTCCAGCTTTAACTGCTCAATAATMTCCATCCTTCCCTGGTGCCTCACAGCCACCGCTCCAGGGCTGGGGCAGCTGCAAGAGCCAAGCGGCCAGGGGTAGCATCGGCTTGTAATATGCAACTGATAAATCCCAGTCTGTAACTCCTGTCCATGGATGGTCTGGGACGCAGGAGCAAGGGCCAGCACCCCTGCCTGCTCCCCTCGCCAGCCGGGACCCTGGGGTACAGTCAGGGTGGGCATGTAGAGCTGAGACACTCATCCCTGGTGGACACCCTGGTGGCACGTCACCCTGCTCAGAAATAAAACCCCATCCCTGCAAATATTGTGAGGGATTAGGAATTTCTCAGTGTTGGTCAGAGTGACAACAGAAAATGGAAGAGGTCCAAGCATCGGTGGCCTTTTGACACAGCAGGGACACTTGTCAATGTGACAAGTCAAGGCTTGGCAGAGTCAGCTGCTCCTTGGTCCAATAATCCCCTGTGAGCCACGCAATTTTTTTCTTTTCCTTTTTTTCCTGAAATATTAACAAGACATTTTCCTCTGCTGAGGGAAGCTTCTCAGCAGCTGACCATGGTGCAGACCATGACAGGCACTCAGAGTATCTTCTGGTTATTCCCCAGAGAGAGCGGCAGGAGGCATTGCAAGCAGATCTTTGATGCTGCAGATCAGAGATGGACCCTGGTGAAAACTGGAAGCTGGATGAAACCAACTGGTTGTCTCATGGTGGGATCCATCCCTTTGCCAGTGTGAAAGGAGGTAGGACATGATTGGTGGTTTTTAATCCACCCAATGAATGTGCTGGGAGCCTTCGCAACGTGCTGCTGCCCTTCACTGTGCTTGCAGTGGTCCCAGGGGTTTTGCTGGGCCATGTCCAGAGCAAGGCAGTACTCAGTAAGAAGGTGGGAAAGGTCTGACCCAAASTGCAGTGTCTTGCCAGGAGCTGGCACAGTGACACAGGCACTTGATCTGTGGCTTGTCTTCCTTCTCTGGAGTGGCCTTTTGCCCAACACCCACCTTTTGGCAAGTTAATATGCCACTTGTGCTAGACGTGACCACCCTCATTCTCCACAAGCAGGACTCTGCAGATGACAGTAGTTGGGGAGGAGTGAGGAGGAGAGCTCGTAAAATACCCCCTTCTCTCTTCAATCATATTTGCATGGGACAATTTAGGATGGCTCCAGGGAGACATGCTGTCCCAGCAGTGACAGGAGGGCCTAGGGCTGCCCCGGCTGGGGCTCCCTGTGCAGGACCATTCAAGGTTTCAGCCCACCTTAGCATGACACAAGACCTCCCAGCTCAAGGCTGGGGTCCATCACTCTCCAGAAATTGGCAATCTCAGGAAAGCGCTCGGGGCAGATGCAATGGGAAATAGCCAGAACTGTTTCCTCTATCGATTCATGTCTACCTAATTTCCAGCCAGCTGCTGTAATTTGCTTTTTAATCCCCGTTCGAACATTTGGCAGATGCAGCCAGCTGTGCTCCCTGCTCAGCCCCAGCTCATCTTCATCACTGGAGGTCCCCGTCCCCCGGGCCAGCACAAGCTGCCCCTCCTTGGGCAAAGCTCCTTCTTTGGCTGGGACACTCTGTGCCCCGGACTAAAATCAAAATAAACCCACAGCCTTCCAGATGACAGCACCTTGGGAACAGAAACATTTTGCTTTGGTAAAATGCTTCGCTTATCTCCATCTGTTTCCCTCAGCTTCCTGCTGATAGCCCAGATGCCTGGGGAAGAGGAAGGGGACAGTCCGAGATGCGGCATCGCTTCCTTTTCCATGAGAGTTGAATTAGATAAGGAGGTTTATGCTTTTGAACCCAGCAGCCCTGGGTTCGATCTCCCCAGCCAAGCGCCACTGGGTGGCATCCTTATGATAGCACATCTGTTCTTCTGCAGGCGCCCAGCCCAGGGTGGCTCCAAGGGACCAGCACAGGGATGCTTGCTGCAGTCCATCCTTTTTGCCCCTTAGGACAATCTCTGCTTCTGTTATTTTTTTAAAATCTTCGCCATGTGCGTGGTCTGTGTTACCGTTTATAGGTTGGGGTATACTGTTGGGTTTGGGATCCTACTGTGCTTGGGTCTGTAATGCAGAGGAGGGCAGAGTCGCTGCTGTCAGCAGTTTATAAAAATCCAAAACAGTTAAATGTGGATATACATTGGCCTTTAGTTTTGTAGGCAGCCAGTTGCTATCCTAAACTAGTGGCTCACAGCTTTTTCTAACTGATGGGCCTAACAGCATTTTATAGCGGGGGGCAAGATCTCTTAGAAATGTCACAGGTATGGATTACTATATGGTGTCATGCACCTGCCCTTCTTAAACATCCTCCTTGAACCCACTAGGAGCAGTCCACAGATTCCAGACCAAAAGGTTTTTTAGTCTAACCTGTGCATTGAACAAATGCCATGAACCTGAAAGGAAAAAACCCAAAAAACAACAGGGAAAAAACCACTCTCTGCGAATTTTTTTTTTTTAAATTGCATTGAGTATCTGCAATTTAGCAGCATTTTGACATTGAAAGAAATGTTTGAAAATAAAGAAATCCCCACCAACTCCAAGGCACAAATGGCATTTAACACTTGGCCACATGCTCCTATGTGGCTGCAGGTCCTTCTGGCAGTGGGGGATCCCTGTGCGCTGTGGTCTGCAGCTGGGAGCAGGCGAGGATGGGTGGGCTCGTGGTGGGATTGGGCTTGGGATCCAAAATAATCTCCCACAAGGTTTCGGTGAGAGATGGCACCGGCTCAGGAGTTTCCAGAGCTCATGGTCTAACCTGCCACAGGCACTGAGTTACAGCAATGTTATTATCAGATGACTCAAGGATTTGCTCAGCCTCTGAAAAATCCCAGTGGAGCATTTTCCTGCTCCCGCTGGTTAAACCTACCCCACCTGCCATTGTTGGAGGAGACCATAGCACACAGGAAAGCTTCGCTGCGGGCAGGATGCTCCTGGCCATGCCCTGAGTCCCGGGTGAGCCGGGGAAAGGGAGCAGAGAGCCATGGCATGGCCGAAAAGGAGAGCACGGCCAGGGGATCCCAGCGTGGGCAGAGACAGGGCAGCAGAGCTCTTGCTCTTTGGCAATGCTGGAGGGGGATAAGGGTTCATCCTGCCAAGTCTCTGTCTTGAGCTGACTCCAAGGTTTTTCAATAACATCTGGATTAAAAGAAACACACATATAAAGGCTGTCAGGGGTGAACTGGAAGCAAGCTGAGCAGGGGCTTATCTGCAGTGTGATTAAAACAGTGTTGTCACCCCAGCTCTCCACTCCTCCCTCTCCATCTGACCTTTCCAAGCATTTGTTTTTCTTCCCTCAGACAATGAGCTCTCTGAAGGTGCCCCAGCCCTCTTTGCTCTGGATCAGCTGGGTAAGTCCATGCGTGATACATTTTCCTCTTCCTTTTTTCCTATGTAGAGTATTTAGGAGATAACTTAAAACACAGGGCAGCCGCTGAATGCTTTCTGCTGCATAAATTCATCATCACTGGTGCCTCCTTTCTGTGTTGCTTTTGAATGCCATCCATCAGAGGGATGGGACGGCTCGATGCTAGATGTGTTTAGTATCTTTCTGTGTTAAATTTATGTGGATTTTTTTTCCCTGGGAGAGAAGCTGTCACCTTTCTGGTGCGGAGTGCTCTCGGATGCTGCTGCTTCTTGGCTGGGGGTTTGAGGTTTAGCTCACGGCTGGCACTGGAGCTTCTGTGACTTTCTGGTGCCTTGCAACACAATGAGGGTTTTTTTCCCCCCGGGAGGCAGAAGTAGAGGTGTGTAAAGCGAGAATGATGAGTAAGACACCCAGGGAGAAAACAACCTCAAATGGGCATGGGAAGCTGAAGGCTTCAGAGGCTGAATCCATGGGGAAGCCCCATCTGGCAGTGATCTCCCCTTAATCCCAGGGCCAAGGTCAAAAAAGATGTGTTGCTCAGGAGGAGTTGAGGTGCTCAAGGTAAGGTGGGGGTGAGGACCTGAGCTGCACGCTGGGAAGCTTCTGCAGGAGGTCTGACGTGCAGGAAGGGGGAAATCAAGCCCCCAACCCCTCCTGAGAAAATGGGGGAAGGCTGGAGATGGAGCATGCAGGAAAGTGCGAATTAGATGTGTTGGGAGAGACGCTGGGCTCAGGTCTGTGCACCTTTCCTTGCTCTTTGGCAGCATGGTGGGACTGCCCCCACACACTGCAATGCCCGTAACCTTACACAACCAAGCACCGGCCCTTCCTGCCAAGGAAAAGCCACCCTCCTCTTCACTTTCAGGGCAATGAATTCTCCATCTTTGGAGATATTCAAAAGCCGTCTGGACATGGTTCTGGGCAACCAGCTCTAGGTGGCCCTGCTTCAGCAGAGGGGTTGGACCAGATGACCTCCAGAGGTCCCAGCCAACCTCAACCAGTCTGTGATTCTGTGACTTCCCCACTGCTCTGGAAACCCACCTTGTCCTCAGTAAGGATGCTCTGCATGCACACACTGGGCTGCTTACCACATGTGGCACTGGTGGAAACTTGGGGTAGGAGGGTAAAAACTGCAGGAGCCCATAACGGTGATTTTTATCACATGTAACTATCTGCTGTAAACCTCTGCTGCCAAGAGCCAGGATCTTGAAAAAATTCCTATAAATACAATAATGCCTATAAACTGCATGATGCCTTGCTGGCGCTTGAAGGGGTGGCTGGGCCGGCAGCTGTCCTCACTGGCAGTCTYATACACTTGATCGTATTTTAAAGGCATCCTTGTGAACTCTCTCCACTTGGTGTCAGGATAGAGACTGCTCTGACATGTGTTCACCCAGAGGAGTGTCTAACAGTGAATGGGAATAAAGCCAAGAGCCTCCCCTTGGCTGCCTCATTCGTTACCCGTTTGCTGTTAAAACAAGTCAAGTAACTTTAAAATGCATTTTCTGTGACACAGCTTCCACCAGCTCCTTTTCTTCTTGATCTTCCTCATCTTATCCCTTGACCGGTGCCTTCCCTCAGTGACACATGCCCATTTCTCCTAACATTGGCAAACCCTCCAAGTCTTAGCAAACGTATTCAGTGACAAAGTACAAGCTCCCTCTCCCAAATAACAAGATTTGGTTGGTTTTAGCTGCATAGCAAAGAAATGCATTAGCAGCTAGACAGATGTTTTAGATGTGCAAAATGAGGCTCGTGGTGACCCCTGGTCAAGGGGCAGGACCCTGGAGGGGCAGAGATCAGGGCTGTAACATGGGACAACCGACTTCTTGGCATCCTCCTCGTGTTAATGGGGAAACAGTCTGTGCCATCCAGTGTGACCCATTGCCTCCTGAGGTGGTGGTTGGCATCTGCCAGTGCTTCTGCACAGTCCCACTCCCAGCCGAGGGGCAGCAGGAGCTGCTCGGACACTGCTTTCCTCTGCACAGCAGTATTAGACATCCCTCAGTCTGGAAAAGATTATTCAAACCAGTGTTTGTATCACCTTACGTTTCCACTCTGCTTTCCAAACACAGCACAAGACGTGATTGCTCCATCCAAGGTAGACAAGACAGACAAAGGATGTGAGATAGCAGAACAAGTAATGGAAAACTGATCTCTCCTCTTGCCTCCCTCCCGGCTGGTGAGTTTTCAGCTGGATCAGTCTCCTGACCTGAGTCATGCGCAGCTGCGTGGTCTGCAGTGCCAGGCAAGCGAGGGGGTAAGAGCAAGCACGTGTTGGAGGGGGAAAGGACAAGACCATCCCAGTAGCAGCTCAGATTTATGCTCCGCTGAAGTGATCGTGTAACCAGGGCCTGGAGAATACCAGGTCAAAAATAGTCAGCCCTGGTCAAACCAGCCACCTGAACAGCAGGAGTTATTAGTAGAGGAGCAGAGAATAAAGCAGCATTATAATAACAACATCCAGAGACAAAACATCATCACCATAAAAATCACAGAAAAGCAGGTCTGAGCGGGACTTCAAGAGGTCAGCTACACCTCTCTTCTGCCTGAAGGCAGGACTAGTGCCTCCTGTTCTCCCGTCACCCCACATGAAGGACCAACCTGTCCTAGCAGCCTTCCCAGGCAATCCACCCCAGTGCTTCACTGCACTGGAAGGGTTTTCTTAGTGTCTAATTAAATTTCTGTAATTTAAGCCAATTACACATTGTGCTGCCGAAGGCAGGCATAAGCAGGGAAAAGCCCTTCCATGGGTTAGACTGAGAGTTTCTTGTCCTCTGTGCGGGGGCTGGAGGAGGATCCCAACGGAGGATCACTGGATCGCATCCTTTTTTTTCCTGCTCATCAAGTTTGCCTTGATCTCTAGTCCTGCGTCCAGCTTTCTGGCAGCTTGTCCCAGCCTGCTGTCAACTGTAAATGTAAAAAGCCGTGCTTGGATTTTGAGTCATTCGTGGAAATGCTGATCAGTACCAGATTTATGAGAGGCTTTTTGCGTCGCCTCATGCCATGAGTAACTAACCTCCAAGAAGGGTTTTGACCAGTCATGCAGCCATCTATTCATACTTTGTCCTAGTCCAGGTGTCCCTCTCTTGCTTATAGTGATACCATATGACACAGTATCACAAGCCTTACTTATATGCCAACATATACGGCATCTGCACCTTCCCCCTCATCTACAAGGTTTATTACCTCATCACAGAACATTAGATGAGTCTGACCAGCTCTGTTCTTGCTGAATCTGCGCTGGCTATTACCCATATCCTCCTTTTCTACATGTTTGCAAAGCCTTTCGTTGTTCCAGTGCTTCCAAGGATGAAATTAAGAATGACTTGGAAATCACTTCCTAACTTTTCTTTCTCTCCTCGTCTTAAAGACTGGTGCTTTGCTTGCCATGCCCAACCTTTGTGGTCTGCTGCTGTGTAAGTCAGTGCATGGCTCACCTGTACCTTGAGCAGTGAGCACATTTCTGAGGTTCCCTGGAGAAGTACCAGGCAAGGGAGGCAAAGATGACCGAGGGACAGAGCAGCTTCTATGAAAGCAGACACTGAGTAAACTACAACTTGATGATGTGGAAAAGAGATGCTTGAAGGAGGATATGTTAGAAGTACAAGAATTATGAATGGCATAGAAGTAAATAACTGCAACAGAGACATGGACTTACTGGAGATAGTCCAGCAAAGGGCCACAAGGATGATGAAGGGACTGGAGCATCTCTCCTGTGAGGAAAAGCTGAGACAGCTGGGTCTCATCAGCCTGGAGAAGAAACGGCTCTGGGGGATCTCATCAATGTATACCTGAAGGGAGGATGCAAAGAGGACGGATCCAGGCTTTTTTCAGTGGTGCCCACGGACAGGACCAGAGGCAATGGGCACAAACTGAAACACAGGAGGTTCCCTCTGAACATCAGGAAACACTTTTTTTACAGTGAGGGTCACTGAGCATTGGCACAGGTTGCCCAGGGAGGCTGTGGAGTCTTCATCCTTGGAGATATTCAAAAGGCATCTGGACGTGGTCCTGGGCAACTGGCTCTGGGTGGTCTTGCTTGAGCAGGGGGGTTGGACCAGATGACCTCCAGAGGCCCCTTCCAACCTCAACCAGTCTGTGATTCTGTGAAATAAGGAAAGGCTTAAAACAACCCAAAGGAAGTATGTCTTCAGACAGCACACAATTACATTGTGCAACTCGCTGCCACAGGATGTCCAGGGTGCCAAAAGTATGAATGGGCTCAAAAAGTGATTAGAAAACATCATGGAAGAAAGGTCTATGAAGGGCTTTCAAACCTGATGATGCAGCTACAACCTCTGGCTCAGGAAGGGAAACGGGATCACGTGCTAGAGGAAACAGCATTTGTACTTGGACTGTTCCTTGTATTTTCTCTGCAGTCATCTACCAGAGGCCATGCCAGAGAGAGGACACCAGGGGCTGTTAGACTTTGGAATAATCCAACGTGGTCCTTCTTGTCTTTCCTTAGGTCCACAGTGACTAACCAGAAGAAAAAAGCAAACCAAACCCACACCTCCTCTTCCTTTCCTTTCTTCATCTGTCTCCTCTCCCACAGCTTTGGCTGCTGGATTTCAGCAGATATGAATCAGACGGTGACTGTTGTGTTCCTTTTGTTCTGTAAATGATTAAAACAGAACATTTCACACTTGCTTTGTGGCCCAGCAGAGGAATGCTGCATTGTCTCCTTGGCAAGTCCCGAGGTGGAATTTCTGGCTGTGGAGAAAGTGAGGTCAGGGAGAGAGAAACTCTCCGAACAGGGAACATGTGCAGACTGCTTCGCTGTCTCTCTCCTGTGCTTGCATGTCTTCTCCCTGTCTTCCATTCCCTCATCCCTCCCCTCTTTTCCACCTCCTTTCTGCTTCACTGGCAATTTTTCTGCTTGCTGCTTTAAGATGATTTAGCTGAATATCAGAAAAAAGAAAGAATAAAAAATGCAAGGTGAAAGCCCCCAGCCCAGAAAGCCTTGGGTAGACTAGTGAGAATGAAATGGAAAAATAAAGTGGGAGTGTGGGGTATGAACCCCACCTTGCCAAAATCAAGATGTAAATGCTTGTGTAGGAGATGCAATATCTCAGTGGAAACCCCTAGGACCTGTGCCTCACATTTCCCGACAGCCGACCAGAGGAGGGATTAGCTGGCTGTGCTATTTATACCTGCACCCTGGGTACGGTCAGCCTGCTGCAGGAGGCTCCCCACAACGGCGGCTTCCAGGAAACACTGCTTTTGTGATACCGTCTGCCGGGGGAATAAACACGCCCAGGAATGAAATCCCATTGGATAAATAAAAAGGGAAGGAAAGAAAAAGCCCTGGTCCCTGCCCTGTTTGTTCCCACTGCTTCGTAGCCATCCAGCTGTTTCTTTTTCTTTGTTGGCCTGACCTCATCCCATACTGGAGTGAATCCAGAGAGCGAGTGCTCTGCTTAGCCGTCTTCTGCCAGAAACCAAACAGGTCAAGTTATTAGAGAAAAAAGAAAGCTCTTTGGCAGAACTGGAAAAACATATGTGCGGAGATATTTCTGCTGCCTCGAAATACAATGCTGCCTGTTAAGTGCGTATCAGAGGGGACCTGATAAATATGCACAGTTGTCGTTGTGGAAATCTTAACAGCGGCTATTAATTTAGCAGGATGGGTTTCTTCAGGGCTCCCTGAGCCGCTGAGCTCACTGCCTGCCTGGTAGCAAGATTGCTTAAAAACCTTCTGCAGATGTGGTTTAGAAAGCGCTGCTCCAGCGCTGCAAGAGGATTCGTCTCTGCTCAGTAGTTAGAGAGGCTTCAGGGATGCTGAGGAGGGGTAGAAGGGTCTCCGCGGGGCTGGTGAAAGCTGTGGCTATAAAGAAGAGGTAGGATTATCTCCACCTGAGATAATGGTAAGGGCATCTTTCATGTCAAAGGCTTTGTGGCTTCAGCTGGGTGAAGTTTTCTACACAGTGTATTCTAATTTCTTGATTCAGCTCTTGCTGTGGTCTCAACATCGCATGGCAGTTATTCGTGCCATCCCCAGTGGTGGTGTTAACGGGGCTGTAACTCTCTGGCTGCCCATCGGCTGTCGTTAAAAGCAGCAGCGACAGCAATAAGTGAAACTGCGTGCCGGCATTTGGGGTTGCCACAGTGTCAGGCGGAGTGGGACAATTGTTTGTTTGCTTGCAGCATTAGGAATCTGTGGGATTACACGCATGGGTGGGTGCAAATGTAACGAGTGTCAATACCCGGGTGTGCTTGCGGTTTGGGATGGCCATGTCCCTTCTGCAGGGCCTCAGTGGTCCAGCCCCGGGTCTGGCGGTAGCAACCACTCAGACCTCCCCAGCTGTGGGGGATTCGGAATGGTGCAGGGATGCTGAGTGATCCAAGGGGCTGCTAATGGCCGAGCCGGGGAGGCACCTGGAAATGCTTCTCCTTTTCCACGCAGCTTGCTGAAATGTGTGGGAAATCCATGAGAGGTGTTTATTTTCCATGGCAGGGTAAAACAGACATGTGCTTCCCACCCGTGGATTGTGTGTGTCTCCTGGATCCGTAGTTACCAGGGGAAAGGCAAAGGGAGGTAGTGAAGCGAGATGGCACTGTCAGCTCTGCTCTGCCGACCTGACAACTGGAGTTGTGGTGGCACTTGTCCCCAGCTGAGCAGGTTAGGACCAAAAGGGGTGGAAGGATGGACTTCTTTCCTTCTCCAAATTCAGTGGGGGAATAACATAAAAAAAAATAAATATATATATATATAAAAATACATAGGAATAAAAATAGTGGAGCTATTCTAAAATTCATTGGGGGAACAATATATTTAATATATATTTTTTTATATATATATAAAGACATATATATATATATATTTAGTGGAGCTGCAAAGTGGAGAAGCTTGAGTGGCGGCTGCCTTGCCCTCCTGGGCAGACATGGCTCCCCAGCGGTTATCAGGTGTATCAAACCACAGAGGGATTAGAGGACTCCCTCTCCAATCTGCCATCCTTAGTTTATCAAATCAAAATAGAGTTGAATAGGAAAAAGACTTTGAAAATCACTTGGAAACATGCACCAGAAAATGAATAATGTGGGGGAAAAGAGAAAAGACACTTTTACCTAGGCAGAAGAAAAGGCTGTTTTCCTTGGAAACATAACAGCATGGTTCATGAGGTCCTTGCGATCCTACTGAAGGACAAGACAGCAGATAATCCTTTTTCTTGATATATTTGTTCTTCTAGCACCGAAATCATCACTGATCATCACGCAGCAGTAGGTAAAAGGAGAGCATAGACCGTGGGGCCAGAATGAGAAACAAAATAAGCCCTCGGACAGGCTGGGTCTGCTTGGCTGCGAGTAGTACAGCCAGATCGTACTGCAATTGCCCAGTCCCCCATGACACAGACTGTGAAGCAAAATAACCAAAATAATGTGTCCCATTTTGCCCAACCAAATGACAAAGTTGGAGCGTGACAAAAAGTAGCACTTGAATTGCCATTTTGAACTGGGCTCGGCGAGCGGTGTCCTCACCCAACTTCATCCACTGCTGTGAATGAATAGGTACCTAACAAGCCGAGGGCAAAATTTCACCTTCATTTACAGCTGAGCAGGTTCATGGTTTGCCTGTGCCTATAAGCAAAGCCAACATTTATGTCCAGGGGAGGTAGGAGAGAGCAGCTATACAATCTGAAAAACCAAAGGCCAGTTCCTCCAGGGGACCGAGGTGTTTAACTCTATCTGTCGTCAAGGTTCACTGTGATTTTGCAGAGGATTTAGCATTTTAAAACCTTAATTTGGGCCTGACTTGCTCTGAGATACTCAGGGCATCTGTAGGAGACAAGGGAACTGAACATCCCTCTCTTGTCCAAGTCTGGTACCCTAAGCACTAGCCTGTGTTTTTTCCCCTGAGGAGGCCAAGGATGCGATGGTTCCCCTGCCTCCCCCTCAAACAGCAGCGTATTTGCAATTCTCTGCTCTCCTGCTTAAGCGTAACCCCAGCCTGTATTAGGTGACCTCAGGGAGACAGCTGCCTCAGTTTCAAAGCTTCAGAGAGACACCCACAGGGACAGCACCTGGCTGTCCCCTCGCCTTGCACGCCGACACGGGGGGGAAAGGCACCTCTTAGGATGCTCAGCTCACATGGGAAACGTAGTTCTGGGGTAACTGCTGCTGTGGGAGATGTGCAGATGTGAGAACGGAGGAACCTGATTTTGCCACCAATATTTTTTCCTCCTTTGACCCTTTCCCATACCCTATAGTTTCCCTGTGTCTTGCATATACCTAAGCAACATTGAGCAAAGCTGGGTTTTGCAATTCGAAAAAGCAATGCCTCAGACTGCTGTGATTCACAGCACAGTCCCAGCGCCTGGAGCTGCCGGGAGTCCCCACTGCATCCATCCAGCCCTGCGGCGATGGCACCGGGCCAGCTCCCGTCTTGCCATGCCCCTTTACAGGGCTGCGGTGGCACTGGGYGCGTTCCTCTTCAGCCTGTCGCTGCATTTCCACCTGCTTTTACCCCTTTGGCACAGTATTTTGGGAGGCAGAAGCCACCATCAGTCCCTTTGGGGCCTGAAAAGCTTGTCTGTATTTTAAGAGCTGGGAGAAATGAGTGCAAATCAAATGGATAATCCTGGTGTCACTGGGCATCTTGCTGGACTGAAGGAGACTGGAGCAATGAGAGGGGGAAGCCCAAGCAGCGTGCTGGCAGCACCAGTCATCCGAAAAGAGGTCTGGGCTGTGGGCCAGTGCTGGGAGAAGGATGCAGAGGGACTGCTGAACCCGATTTGTGCCCACATGGTCCCGAGGAGGGGAACGAAACGTGGTGCAAACACGCGAGGAGATCTCCCATGCTGTCCCCTGTGCCAGACCCTCAGCAGCAGGGCCGGGGTGGGCTGGGGAGACGAAGCAGTGGCTCCAGCCCTAATGAAAACGCATCCCACGGAGCTGGTGTGCCGAACTGCAAAGAAACCCTGAGCTGACAAATATCCTGTGTTCCCATTATCACAGTGCTCATGTCCAGCATCGGCCATAAAGCCCCTGATGTCAAGGGATATGTGCATCCTCTGCTCATGTGAAAATGCATGATGAAGTGGGTGGGCAGCAGAGGAAAGGGGCTGCATTTAAGGACGGGGGGCTGCCCCAGCTCCGCAYTGGCTAGATGCAGCCCAGTCACTCCCCAACAGCCGCCCGCTCCTCCAGGCGCAGGGAAAGCTGCCAGTGCCCTGGGAGACGGGGAGGATGCCTGGGGTTAATGTACGGACTTGGGACTCGGGGTAACTCCCATCAACTGCACGTTGCCTGCGAGGCTTGGAGTGGGATCTGGAGAGCCTGTGTTGGTATCTAGGATGGGATTCAGGTCCCAGGCATCCCCAGGCATGAGGCGGGGAGGCCGTGCTGCCACACAGGCTCACCCCTGGGCGCATCCAGGTGTCTTCGGTGGCTCCGTTTGGAGCTGCAAAGCTCCAGCAAAGCCCGTGGCCCAGCCTGGGGGGGGGTCGGGCTCCCCCCGAGCGTGCCGGCCCCGCAGCCTTGATGGGAGCCACTTGCGGCCAAGCCACCCCCGGACGCTGCCCTCCTCCGGGAGGTGCCGGGACCGCCGGGCCCCGCCCCGCCCCTGGCCACACCCCCGCCCCGCCTCCAGCGGCTGCCCCCGCCCCGGCTCCTGGCCCCGCCCCCGCCGGGCCGCCGGCCCCGCCCCGCCCCGCCCGGCCCGGCGGTGTGCGCCCGGGGGCAGCGGGGAGCGGCGCGGATGGCCAAGGTGCTGCCGGGGGCGGCGGGGCGCGGAGCCGGAGGTAACGGCGGCGGGGGTGTGTGGTGTGCGAGGCGCGTCTGTCCGCGCGGTGTGTGCGCCTGTATGTCACCGCACAAGTGCGTGTCTGTCTGCGCCCGTGTGCGTGGGAGTGCGTGTGCCCTTGTCCACGTGTGTACCGGGGAGCGCACCGGGCTGTGCACGGGGGCGCGTACCCGTGTGCACGGGAGTGACGGTGCGGGCTGTCCCTGCTCGTACCCACCCGTGCGTGGAGCGGGCGCTGCGTGGGGTGCCGGGCCGGGCCGGGGTCGCCGCTCCCCGGGGACCTGCCCCGCCGCTCCCCCGGGACCCGCCCGCCGCTCCGCGGGGAGGATGCGGGAAGGCCCGGGCAGCCCTCAGCGGGCTCCTGGACCCAGCACCCCCGGCTGCCCCCGGGCTGCCTGGAAACCCCACCGGCTGCGGGCGCGGGGGCGAGTTTATCCTTCCCCCGCCCCGCTGCACCGTTAGGGCCGAGCAGCCCTGCCCGCCCGGCCGCGGGATACTCCATGTTTCTCGGCGCCCTGAACCCTCCCCGAGTACTTCTGCGAGTTTTCCCCGCGCCGAAAAGGCAAGACCAGCCGGGCGTGCGAGCCCGGGGCTGGCGCCGCGGCCGCCGCCGGCCCGGCCGGGGTGCGGGCGGTTTGCAGGAGCGCGTCGGGCGCCGGGGGGGAGCCGCCGCCGGCTTTCCCGGGAAGAGCGAAGCCGGCGGCCGGGACCGCGGGGGGGGGAACGTTTCCAGCGGGACCCGGCGCGGCCGCTCGCGTTTCCGCAGCGGCGATCGCCGCGGGTCCCTCGGCGCCAGGCTGTCAGCGCTCGGSCCGGCCCTGCCAGCCGGCGGAGCGGGAGGCCGCGGAGGGCCCCCGGGAGCAGCCGGGGGGCGACGGCGGTCCCATCCGCTCCTCCGCCGAGGACGGGGCGAGCGTGGCCGCGTCCCGCTGCGGGGTGCGTGGGGAGGGCAGAGCCGGCGGGCAGGGTGAAATGCAGGAAGGGCCGCCCACGCCGGGAGAGCGTTTTCTCACGTTGTTGTTGTAGGGGGATGGTGAGAGGGAACTTTTGTATTTAACCTTCCTACCCCTTCGGGGAGAACGAAGATAAACTCCTGTTCAAAGAAAAAAAACCAGAAGCATTGAAAGAGGAGGAAAGAAAAAGCCCACGTGAATTTAGCTCGAATCCTCCTGCCAGGTTTTGTGATTCATGGTTTTAAATACAGGAAGGTCGCTGCTTGGTCTTTTTCCTCTTTCGATGGAAAGAGTGGGTTTTTTTTCTCTTTCCTGGTGCAGTGTGAACGTCCCGGGAGCGGTGAGCAGCTGCCGCCGGAGACGGAGATCTGCCTGCTAAGGCGTCTGCAAGGCCCTTATCGGGCGTCCCCTGAGCTGAGGTTTTGTCTTTTTTTGTGTAAAAATAAGCCTAAAAAGCTTTCTGAGAGAGGGCTGGCCTTGAAGATGAGGAGTCCCCTGATTTTTTTCTTGCGCAGGGCTACCTGGCAATGCCATTCTTGCTCACAGGTGTGCATGGAGATACATATATTTTTATATATATATTTTTTTTTTTTACATATACATAGAGTTCTATATATAAATATATGTAGATATATATTTTTATGTATTTATATATGTAGAGATATATAAAAATATATGTAGATATATATGACTACATATGTGTCTATATAAATATAAAGTATACTACATATACTTCTATTTTTATATGTGTGTGTATATATTTTTTATATATATGTAGTTATTGCTAATGGCTAGAAAAGCTCTTAAAAGGGTCCTATAAATACCTTATCAAGAAATGCCTGAGTGGTGAGGGCAGGGAATATCGGGTGGGTGAGAGCCCATAATAAAACCCTCTTTGGGGTTGCGCTGGGTGCATGCTGTGGCCTCGTGTGGAGGGGCCGCATCCTGCCCAGCCTTCCACATCCCCAGCCCCAATTGGAGCAGTGGTGTGAGGGGATGAAGTTGGGGGGCTGGTTTTAGGTTGTTAAATAGGGAGGGATGTGCCCCCCAGTGTTGCTGGGGCTGGGCCCCCCAGTTTCCCCAGGCTGTGTGGGGCTGGTGGGAACCCCTCCATCACCTGCATATCCATCCTCCTCCTCTGCCCTGATGCCCATCGCTCCCCTTTGCTCTCTGCTAGCATGTGGCGGGGGGGGGGGGGCTTTGCTTTCCCCTTTCTTTTGGAAAGCACTCGGCTACTGGAAGAAGATAGCTTTGACCGACACAAGCACGTGCTGCCCCTCTGAAGCCCCGATGCCTGCAGGATCAGTGGTTGCTCTCTCTTGTTTTTCCTTTCCAAGCACGTGCTGCTCCTGTGACATCGTGGAGGAGCGTAGGGGCAGTTCCCGGGGTCCTGGCCCCGCACAGTGATCTGGACCAAATCCACTGCACATCGGCATCCTGGATGGAGGGACTGATGCACAGAGACAGCTCTGGTGTGCCTTGCAAGAGCTCCTCTGTGAGGAACCGCCAATGCAGAGCTGAAGGCACTGCGTTTCTCCAGCGCAGACACACCAAAGGGGGTTTGTAGGGATCCCTGCAGCGGCTCCGGGAGGGATGTGCATGGGGCTGCCTGCGGGGTCAGCTGAGCTGGACTCTGGGGGTGCACGTGGAGGTTTCAGGGTGACGTGGAGGTGTTACTGCTGACCATTGCAGCTTTCCTTCAGGAAACGAAAGCCTGATGGTCCCCAGTGCCATTTTTTAACACTGATGGTGTATAACTCGCTTTAAAGGCCAGATCTGGTATAAATGTTATTCGGTGCTGAGGTGGGAGTACGTGCCTTGCGCAGCCTCCTTGTCCTGGAAACCATTAGGAGAACGGCTGCATACTCGGGTTTTCGCATAGAGACTATCTATCTGCTAATGTAATAGTCCCAGTGGAAACTTTAGTGCTCGGGAATATTTTGCGGATTTGGGAAAAATCCCAGGAGGATTTTTGGTTTCATACAGCAATTGCTTTTTGGCAGCTTTGGGATAGATGTAATCTGGTTCCCATTTGTGTCCTGAATTTTTAAATGGAACAGCCTGCCTTCGGCTCAGGGCAGAAGTAGAAATAGATGGAAGTAAATAGAAAATAATAGTAATAACAACAAGAACAACATCACCTCTATAAAAAAATTTGTTAGGGTAACTTTTCTATTGAAATGTTGCATTTAGGAAGTGTATCTGTTCTTTTTTGGTCCTTTAAGTGACTTTTTCCGTAGGTGGGATGCCGCTGTGGGTGTAAATCTGTAGAAGCTGGTGAAATCACTCTAGATTTGGACCAGCGTGGGTGAGAGCAGAGCTTTGCCTCGCAGTAAGGTATATCCTGCATGCGGCAGCAGGTCCTGCAGCATTTGCTGACATGCCTGCTTGTCGCTGCCTCTCGGTGGCCTTTCCACAGCCCCGGCAACTCTCACCGTGGTGCACAGCTGTGCCTTTCCCCACACGCGACTCTACCACGTCTTGAAGTTGTAGCGGGTCCTTATTACACAAGCCAGGCGATGACAGCTGGCACGCTTCGAGGCAGCACCTTTCGAGGAGTGGGGTGATCTATATGGGGGTGCCATATCTCAGGAAAACATAGCCTGAGATTAAATAATTGAGCAATACTTGGGATTATCTGCTCTGACCATATTGGTTAGCACGTATATAAATGTGCTTTAGACAACAGTAACTCCAGTGATCAAGGCTCAGGCTGGAAAATAATGACATTATTTTATTAATTTTGTTTTATTTTATTTTATTTTATTTAATGAATAGTTTTATGAAATAAAATGCTTTTAATAAAATTCAGTCTCCATTTAAGACCTAAGCCAACTGAAATAATTAAAAAATTATTATTCCTCTGCCCTTCCTCCTCAATGTACATGTTGTGAGCAGATATTTCAATGAAGTCCCTGCCGGGCTGAGGGACGGCACATGGGTCCCCCGAGGTGCCTGCGGGGCAGGAGGCACCGGGGTCCCCCCCCGGGACCTGGTCTGGGCTTCTGCATCCCGCAGAGGCAGGGAGGCATTTCTCAGGGGGACTCCCCCCGGGATGGCTACCTGGGTTGGGCAGGGGGTCCCTGCCAGTGACATTTCCCATCCCCTGGGACATGTCCCCCTGCCTGCAACGTGCATTGTTTTTGGGCCATTTTTGAGGCGATGGCTCTACGCCGTCGGCCGTTACTGTGATTTTCCCTGTTCTAAATCTGAGCTTAGCCATCTGGGAGCAGGAGCTAAAGGCAATTATCTTGTTAGTGCTTCTGTGTATAATACCTTTATTAAATTTCTACATTTTAATAGTGGCTGAATATAAATTGTGTGTAATGATTTAATAACGGACGGCTCATAATTTTAATATATATTCTGGTGGGGAGACAGTTTAATTTCTTTTTCCTTTAGACATGACACTTAAGATAAGAATAATGCAAAGGCTCCACTCAGTGTAGGGTTATCACGAGCAGTTCTTCACACGGATCAAATGAAGCACTCTGGATCCTTAGCCTATGGTTTGTTGCCTGTGTTAAAAACAAAAAAAAAAAAGGAAAAGCTCTAGAAATCCGAAGATCCATACGATAGAGTTCAATGCCTGCATTTTCAGTTAGAGAGTACTGTACAGTCTTTGTACTATTTTTGTTCTGTCCTTATCCCAGGCTCCTTTGTACGCTGCAAGTTTGTGGGAATGACTCAGGGAGAAAGCTATTTAACCTAAAGGACACCACTGGCAAAAAAAAATAGATGGATAAAGAGCGATGTCAGTTACTGTGAGCGGGAACCGAGAAGAATATTTGTGTGTATCTGAGGAAGAGGATCCTGAAACTGCCTCCAAATAGGGTGAAAAAAAAAATCCTCTTTTTCAGATGTTGTTTATTCAGTTCAAGAAGGGAGTTTTATAATATGGTTGCTCGAAGTAATGAGGAACTAGACTTAATGATCCACAGTCCTAGGTCCTATTTCACTTCTGGTTAATTAATGGAAGGGCTTAAATATCCGAGTGACACGGATCATGCCAGTGCTTTTCTGTAACATGATCGTTTTTAAAGGCAGTAAGTACAGCAAAGTTAATCATAGCTTAAACTCCTGCTTTGCAAGTGTCTTGTCTGTATGTTGTAGCTGGTTGATTTATGATTTTTTTTTTCCCCAGTGGAAAAAAAAAAGTCCTTCCTTAAGAATTTGTGTGATGAATTTTTATCTTGGAGTTTTTATGGCTTGGAAATCAGAATTTACAGTGTAGTGAAAATGTCTGCAGATTCTTCACTGTGCTGACAAGCGGCACGGCTGTAGCAGAAGTGTTGTCTCATTCGCGAGCTCCCTGTCAGCCTTTGTATTTCACTCTTTTTACGGAGAGTTTCTTCCCTTACTTTCAGCTCTCAGTAATACTTGAGATCATCATTGTGCCAGTGGCACTTTGATCAAAGTAGAAATTTCAATTATTGATTCAATTCTTTGAATAAATTTAGGCTGGCTGCATATTGTAGACTCACTGTTATAGCTGCAGAGGCAAACGTATAGCTCATAATATATAGAGGCCTTTAAAATGCACGTATTTCTGCAAAGCCTAGCACAGCCACCTAAGGAACGTGCATCCCTTCCTCCATCGGGTTGATGCCCAGGTAACTGCTCGGTGCCTGGAGCTGCGATGCAAATATTCTGCCTGCATCCTGCCTCTGCTCTGGGGGTGTGCCTGGGAAGGGGGAAAAAACCAGCAGATTATTCTAAAGTTATAAAACCTGTAACCATCCGAGATGAAAGAGCTGTGACGGGCATTGTTTGCCCCCACATGCCCGCGCACCTGATTTCCATCGGGAAGGGGCGGGCATCCGTGGGGGATCTCCCAGGCAGGCAGACTTGGCTCTGCTCTTTCCTGTATCCATCTGATCTCATGCCAGGTTCAGGAGCTGCTTTCAAGGCGCCTTTGCTTTGCTTTGCTCATAGCTTTTTTGCTTGTCCACTTTATTTTTTGCTGACGGGAAGCGTATATGAAAGTAAGCATGTGAGGCTGAAGTTTCACGGAAAGCGTTCATCCTTGTAGGCAGTTAAATTTGGATGTGTTAGCACGATTCCTTGGGAGAGATGGGGTTTGGCTGCCTCCATCGCCTTTTCTCATTAGTCTTGCTAGTGCTTTCTTGGACGGTGCACTTTTTGGAGAGTGAAATGACGGTAACCGAGCTGGGAGACTCCAGGAGCTCTTCTCGAGCAAGGAAATAGCACAACATGGATCCCGGAGCTGACACTGGGATGAGGATTTCTTTCCCCAGAGCAGGGAGCTGTGGAGGGGGGGGTCGGTCTGGTGAACCCTGCCAGGCACAGGGGTGAGGCTTCTCCCGGCTCAGATGTGGTAGATCCCCGGCTTTCATGTGGGAAACGAGAGGTGCTGCTCGCTCACATCTGGTGTGCGTTATGTGGCTTGGATTTCTGTCCTGCAAGATGTTGCTCTGCTCCCGTGAAAATAATATTAGTGATTCTTGTTCAGTCCTCACGGGGCTCGGGAGCCCTGGCAGCGCATGTGAGGTTCCCGAGCAGAATTACGGGGTACAGGAGTGAGTCAGCCACCCCAGAAGTGACCTAGAAAACCTGCACATCAACGTGGGAGCTGCTGATGGGAAACAACCACCAATGTGTGTCTGAGCCCCTGCTCTTCGCTGGAGCTGGGGCTGCAAAGGAGTCCCAGTGCCACCGGAGAAGAGCTGCCGGCAGTACCAAGAGCATCCTTTGCAACGCTGTTGGAAGTGGCATTTCCTTTTTGTAGGTAAACCAAGAAACGGGACATGCGAGTTAATTTTTTTCTGAGCTGAAGGAAACTCAAATCTGCCTCCCAGCCTTGGGAGAGTGGCATGGCTGTGTGGATGGGGTACAGCAATCCCCCCTCTTGAAACTGGGCTGATGGTCGGGAGAGAAACTAGGGTTCATGGGCCAGGATGCACATGGAGGGGCATCCGGCCTCGATGGAGGGTCCCTGTGACCCATTGGAGGGACTGGTGGGTCCACCCTGGGGGATTCACGGCACAGCCTTCAGGCAGCCCCTGGGACCCTGGAGCGCTTCGACCATCCTTTCGTTGGTTCCCTTAAATAATTATTTTCCTTGTTGACCTGAGATTTTTATGCAGTGACAGGGCAGAGAAAATATTTTAAATGTGGAATAAGGTATTTATACTCCTTTCTGGCTTGGCTGCGAGACAGAAGGACAGATGTGGGCTTGGAAACGATGTCATTTTTGTTCTGTCATTTTTGGACCTCCCTTACAAACCACGGCAGAGTTTATAGGAAAGTGTAAAGCCGCCTTACTTACTTTTTAATTTCAGATGATTGCTTTGGATGGTATTTGAAACGCCTCGGTCTCTTTCGAACCGCTCGGTCAGTAGGGTACAAATTGGGAGAGGATTTTTTGGAGGACAACTCTGTGTTTTTGTTTGGCTGGGTGGCTTTTGGGTGGCGGAGGAGGAGTCGTATGTGCCAGCAGCGCGGGCTCTGCCGCAGGCAGCCGCAGAGCGGTACCCAGGCAGGCAGCGGGGTGTGATGCAGAAACTCATCACTTGGGCGCTGCCTCGAGGTGTTGCCTTTAAATAACAGCAAACTGCCTTTGCACAATGGGCATTTTTTGGTGTTTTACTGAAGGCGAGAGTAGTAGTACAGTTTGGCTGTAAGAAAACCATCTTCTCCAACTATCATTTTGAGGAGGAAGTTTGCTTCTTGGGGATGGTGTTACTGCTCTAAAACTGTGGCTTTCCTGTAATGTCACAGCAATGAGCTTCCTGTGAGGTTTTGCTTTAGATCCTTTTCAAAACCAGACTGAAACCACATCAGAAACAGGAAATATTTAAGCGTTGCTCCTCTGTCTCTGGGTCCTTGCTGACTGTCTGGTGTTAATCTTAGCAAATGATTCATTGAAATAGTTCTGAATCTTCAAATGAATGGTGCTGCTGTGTAGTAACCCTCCAGGATAATACGTCTGCTTCTGTATGGCGTAATGCATGTTTATCTCAAAAGGAAAACAAATGAATTGTTTGTTTCAATCAATCATCTAAGACAATCACTTAGATGTGGGAGAGTTGGTAGAGATGCAGAAATGAAGGCCTGGAGCAGCTGCCCAATTCAGCAAGGACTGAACCGGGTCAGAAATGTGGTCACGTCTTACAGAGTTGGCTATAAGAGACACCAGATATATGGCAATTGAAGAGGTGATGTCTACAGACCGGGCTGTATGCTGGCACGCGGGGGCTGAGGGGGCTGGGCTGGCTTTGGGAAGGGGAGAGAAGGGGGCACAGCACAGCCGGCAGCTGCCCGCGGGCATCTACGGAGGTGATGGGTTCAGCTCTTCTTGGCAGCGGCAGCGACAAAACATGGGGCAGCAACCATGGTTTGTGGCTTGGGACGTTAGGGCTGGATGTGGGTAGAAAGCCCTTCCCTGGGGACACGTCCTTGGAGGGGTGATGGCCTCCATCCTAGGTTGCCCTCAACCCGCTGCTTAATCGTGGCCCCTGGGCACCACTGCTCTGGCACCAGGATTCAGTTTTAGGGGTGGAAATTGCTCTTTTGGTGAGCATCGTAGAGGAATGGGGAGGTTTGGGGAAGGAGCAGGTGCCCGAGCTTTGGAAGGGTGCCTTGCACCCCTGCAGAGCTGGGTGTAGCAAACCCTTTCCCTCTGGAGAGGGGAGCTGGGATTTGGGAGGCTCCAATAATAGCAAGGGGGAAAAGAAAAAAGGCTCATGCCTTGCTCCAAATGGCTTGTGAGGCTTCACTAAGCTTTCAAATGTTGTGTTATTGCCCATGATCTGGATTGTGGCCATGCACCAAGCACTGACCTTTCAGCAACTGTTATGTTTTACACATAAACTGGCTTTCTGTGCCAGTTACAGCTGACGTTTTGTTAAAACCTACCATGAATGAACATAAACCATCGTTACATCATTTTTAATGTCATAAAACATCACTACATCATTTTATGATAAAACATCAACATGGGTACAGCAAAGTGCAATGGTTTCTGCCCGGGTCAGAGCTACTCGGTTTCAACTCCGATATAACAGAGATCGGAAACCGAGCAGTTTGACAGATGCTGGCATTTACCAGTCCTTGTGATTATAGTACAATATTGCATGGCCACGGCCACAACCCCCACAGACAAGTGGTTAGGTGAGAATTTCTGCTCTTATCACAGAAAAAACAAGTCTTTATTCTCCATTTTGCATCTTCGAAAATTTGAAAACATGACCCAAGGGTGCCTACAGACTCAAAACGCAGAAGGCGAGTGTACAGTTTTAGTAACAGTTTCTTTCTTTTAAATTCTGTTTGGTGAATGGTGAGGCCAAGCTGGTAGTTGCTGGTTGTTCAGGTTGCCTTTAATGCCTGAAACTGCTTGTCTTCCTTGAGTGTGTGGATTTTCTTTGTTTCACCCCAATCTACTTTTTATTCATGAAACAAGCCCAGGCTCAAAACTCCCTTGTTTCATACAGAATTCCTGATTCCAAGGCAGGACCATGTGTGTGGAGGAGCAGTGAAAGTTGTCTTCAATGTTATTCTGTACCAGAATAGGGTAATAATGTTGGAAATTAGGGTTCTTGAGATTTTTCTTGGGTCTGTATCAGCATTAGCACAAATTCCAGACCAGTCTACCATGCTAATTTTCACAAACATATTCGGCTTAGGTCTACTCAAGTGAGCAATCTTTCCCTCTTGCTCTCTAAATATAGATTACTGCCATACACATTCATGCATAATACGAATGGTAAAGTGATGAATTCATTAACATTTTGCAGAAATACCTATTTCTTCTCCTCTGGGCACAGAAGAAAATCATCTCTTCATGCCTGTAGAGAAGACGGGCTGGATCCTGCCCTCCACTACCCTCCTTCTGCCCTGCTCCATGCAGGGGCATGGGATTAGCGATGACCTGTACATAAGGAGGAGAGCAAAGCAACCTCCCTGTGTGATATATGCTGGTGAGCATGCAGTTAGCTGAGTGCAAACCAAGCAGTCAGGATTAATAGGTCCAGGTCATCCGTGGCTGATGTTTTTTCCTGCAGAGCAGCGTGCTGTGGGTCCCTGTGCTTGTGGGCTTCCTGTCCCACTGGGATGGACGGGTGCTCTGATGGGATGGATGGACGCCCTGCCGGTGCCACTGCAAGCCCTCCACCTCCTGCCCGAGCACGTCCCTTGGCAGTGGCTGGTGCTAGAGGTCATTGGCTGCCCCTTAGTCTAAAATGTCTGGCAATGGGTGGTGTGAATGGAGTGCGATTCTGCTGTGTCCCCGCTGCACCAGGGTACTCAGGGCCAGGAGATGCTTACCTCCAAGGTTTGAACCTCAAAGAGCCTTCTCTTTAACCAAAAAAATGAGGTAGTGCTCAGAAAAATAAGTAGGAACTGGAAAATCATAGAATCATAGAACAGCCCAGGTTGGAAGGGACCTCAAAAGATATCTGGTCCAACCTTCTATGGGAAGGGGAGCCTAGATGAGATTATCTACCACCCTGTCCAATTGCATCTGGAAAACCTCCGGTGATGGGGACTCTACCATGTCACTGAAGAGGTTGTTCCAGTGAATGATGGTTCTCGCTGTAAAAAATGTCTTTCTTATGTCAAGATAAAACCTCTCCTGGTGCAACTTGTACCTGTTGCCTCTTGTCTTCTCCATGTGGCATCTTGCGAAGAGAGAGCCTCTGTCCTCTTTGTAGCCGCCCTTTAAGTACTAGAACACTGTGATGAGGTCCGTCCCCCCCCCCCCCAAACCTTCTCTCCTCTAGGGAGAAAAGACCTAACTCCTTCAACCTTTCCTCATAGGACAGGTACTACAGCCCTTTGATCATCTTTGTGGCCCTCATTTGGACCCTCTCCAGTCTGTCTGTGTCTTTCTTGAATTGTGGGGTCATGCCAATGTCATTCCTATCTTGAATTGTGGGGTCATGCCAATGTCATTCCTGTCTTGAATTGTGGAGTCAAGCCGATGTCATTCCTGCTTTAACACTGCTGTGATGCGTTTTGTATGAGCTTGTTAAAACAAGCGCCGCTGGAGAAAGCCATTCCTGAGAGCAGATTTAGGATGAGCCTTGTTGCTTGCCAGGAGAGCTTGTTTCTGCTCACTGATTGGGAAAGGGGCTGGGGGACTAGTCCAGCCGTCGATGTCTGTGGGATGCCGGAGTTCGGGCGTGCGGCTCCTGTGCAGTCAGTCTGCCGGACACGTTCCCATGGCTCTCCAGCTACATTGTCTTCTTACCATATTAAGAACATCTGGACAAAGTGATTTATAAACTCTCTCCCTTGATAGCGTTGACTGTATTTTATGTCTCAGCAATTTTCTGTATTGCTGAACTATTMTTCATGAGTGGATTTTGTGGCAAAGCCTTTCCCAGACTTTAGCCCTATTGAATGTGTGGCTGGGTCCTCACCTATCCTTCTTTCCTTCTTTTTACCCACTCCCTCTTTCACTTTTACTTTGTTGGCTTCGTGTCCCAGGGCCATGCCTTGATTTGTGAGCTTGTCACTGTCAGCTTTTACAAGCCAAGCTGTGCCAGCCTTGCTTTATATCTGGTCTGTGGCCCTCAAAGGCCAGGCGGGGTCGGTGCATGGAACATGACTTGGTGGCTGCCTCTTGTTCCTCAGAGCTAATGTGTTATTTGGGTGGCGAGGACAGCAGAGGTCATCGGTTCAGTGGCCTCAGCAGGGCTTCTCAGGTATCTAACCATGCTCAAGAAAACATTTTGGATGGCTGTCATAAGTCATGGCTTTATATTTTGTCATTCAAGTGGTTTATTTACTGACATCCCTTTCTTCTTTCTTGCAGGCTCCACATCTGTTTGTTACAAGCCTACTAGCCCAGTCCAGGTACTGGAAGACACTGGCTTTCTTTACCAGGATCACCAGTTGTTTGCTGGCAGGCATGAAGTTTCTCCGCTAACAGCTGAAGCAATCAGTGCCAAAGAAAAAGCTGGTAAGTGGGTGGCCACACTTCCATACAAACCCACCGCATTTACTTCCAGGTTTTTCCTGAAGCATAAATTGGGCAGTTTAGACCATTTACAAATAATATTTACAGAGTTGAAGGCCAACTTCTCATCCTTGGTAGAGTCAAAGAGGAGTTGCCTTTGACTTGAGTGTTATGACCCACCATCATTTGTCACCTGTGCTTGTGGAGGATGCAACGTTTCCGCTTGTCCTTCAGGACATGGCTGCTCTTCACTGCACAGCTGGACCGAGGTCCATAGCTTTTTGCCAATGGAGCAGGACCGCAGGCACCCTGTGGAAGGCTCACTGTGGTCGATCCTTTTGGACCTCAACAATAGGCAACTAAAGTACATCTCCCAAATATAAGGATGCTAACAGATGTCTAGTGCAGGGGTGAAAATCCTTGTGGTGTATGATAAAGAGCTGCCTTGACAATGTAGCATTGGCTTTTTCCGCTTTCTGCAGGCTTATCTCAGGCGTAGTCTAACAACCTAGATTGTGAGCTTTCTGGGATGTTAGGGAGATTTTATTGCACGTCTGCAAAAATGTCCAGTATGGTGAGGCTTCTGTGTGCTGTGATAACACAAGTAAAGCAGTAAGAGGTTGCTGTAGCTGCAGGGGCATATAAAGTAGATGGATACTTGGCTGTTGTGCAGACAGGTAGATGGAGGTGTGTGTGTCTGGGCATCTTGTTGGCTCAAACACTGACCCGGGGAGCTGACAGACCCTCCGAAAGCTGGTGGCCAGGCTGCAACCCCAGCGAGTCAGGCTGGTAGGCAGATAACGTTGTCTCAGGGAAAGCAGGAGAGGTGTACCTCATAGGGCAGGCATGGAGTGAAACAGCCTGGGAATCTTCTCTCCCCCTCGAGCCCCACAATTATCTTTGAGGCTTTGCTGCAGAAATGTTAGTGGAAATGACCTATTCTCGTAGTTAAGAGTCAAAGGCTTTTCTTCCCCTCTGGCATCCGGGTTATATATAAGTTATCCCACAGCATGTGCAGTAACTGATGAAACCTCAGGGAAATACCAGACCTCAAGAGAAAGTTTGCTTTTTAACTACTTTCAAATGCCAAAAAACAAATGTAAGTACTTCTGACAAACTCCTGAGAATTGGAAACAGCAGGAGAGGGAGAGAAAGTTGCCAAGAATGACCTCAAAAAACTGAACTCAAAACGGCACCTCCTTTTTGCCTAGGGACGTGGGAGGACTCTGTCCAGAGCTGCAGGCTTATTCTCACTTTTATCCACACTGGGGTCTTTCAGGAGCACCCCTCTGAGCTCAGACACTGTTCAGACAGACGTCTCCCAGGAGGGAGGGATCCCAGCCTCCCAGCCATGGTCATATGCCATTAGATGCTTAGCTCCAGGCAAGCTCCACTGTATATATGGTGCAAAAATGGTACCATTGTCTCTGAATTACTTCAGTAGCCTGTGTTAGGGTTGTGTAGCTGGTCTGTCTGTGCTCTTTTTAAAACACTGGCATTACATCTATGGCCATAACGCCTTCCTTGTACTCACCCAGCAAAATTACAAAAGTTAGTATTGACTCCCTTAGAAATAGCATTATTGGCCAGAAAGGAAATTGCAGTTTTAGGGGAAGATGCCAGAGCACAGATTGTTCTTTAGTTACACTTTTAGGACCCTTTTATTTTCAGTGTTGTTTCACAGTTCTTCTGCGACACATTCTGCATTTTATTTTGTCATGGCAGGCAGTGCACTTAGGAGGGAATTTGACTCATCTGACTTTGGCCATCAAAAATGCAGCATCTCGTTTAGTATTGCCATGCAGGCTGCCTCTGTAAGCCATGCAAGGCATCTCCGGGGGGGTGGTCAAACACTGGAACAGGCTTCCTAGAGAGGTGGTCGATGCCCCAAGCCTGTCAGTGTTTAAGAGGCATTTGGACAATGCCCTTAATAACATGCTTTAACTTTTGGTCAATCCTGAATTGGTCAGGCAGTTGGACTAGATGATCATTGTAGGTCCCTTCCAACTGAAATAGTCTATTCTATTCTATTCATATTTTAGAAAAGATCAAATTTCCCTGTGGCATTGCTTGTCCCTCCGTTGACTTGGGAGGGGATTCAGAGCCGCGAACGGAGTATTATGGAGGGGAGGAACAGGGAGGGGACGGGAATATGTTTTTAGGTGTCACTGCAAACAGAATTAGGGACGAGCTGGGGTAGGGGCATGAGCAGGGAGCAGTGCCCTGCCTCCTTTGGTGGCTTCCAGCCATGTCCCCTCTGCTCCCGGGGGTGCATCCCGGGCATGGGGTCACAGCCATGGGGTGTAGGAGGGGAAAAAAGGGGGGGATCGGACCTCCTGGGCAGCAGAGCTAATGGCCGCCTCTCTCTCTCCCTGCCCAGCCGAGGAAGCCCTCTGCACCCTGCGCCCACCCAGCTTCCGCCGGGTCCCAGAGGCAGAGATGCGAGGGGCGGAGGAGGTGGCAGCYGGCACCGTCCTGCAGCGCCTGATCCAGGAGCGGCTGAGGTATGGCAACCCCAGCGAGAACATGAACCTGCTGGCCATACAGCACCAGGCGACGGGCAGCGCCGGCCCCTCCAACAGCACTGCCAGCACTCTCTCTTCCGCAGAAAACCTTGCGCCCGAAGAGCCGCCAATGGTCCAGCCGTCGGGGCGGCAGGAACCGCAGGGGCAGGAGCACCAGGGGGACGGTGCTGCGATGGAGAAGCAGCCCCGGGCCCCGCAGCCCCCGCACGGCACCGAGGAGCTCCCCACCTACGAGGAGGCCAAGGCCCAGTCTCAGTTTTTCCGAGGCCAGCCGCCGGCCGCTGCCGCCCCACCGGGTTTTTATGGCGCATCTGGCCAGAAGTCCAGGACGGAGGGGAGGCCGACGGTGAACCGGGCCAACAGCGGGCAGGCACATAAGGACGAGGCGCTGAAGGAGCTGAAGCAGGGCCACGTCCGCTCGCTGAGCGAGAGGATCATGCAGCTCTCGCTGGAGAGGAACGGGGCCAAGCAGCACCCCCCGGCCCCGGGGGGCGGAAAGGGCTTCAAGGCGGCCTCGCCACCCAGCAAGGCTACGGACCCGCGGGGCCCGCCGCCCGAGTACCCCTACAAAGGCAAGGTGGCGGCCCCTGGCAGCAAGGCGCAGGAGCACGGGCTCTTCTAYGGCGAGCAGCCAGCGCAGGATGTCCTCAAGGCCTCCTATGCCGCCTCCCAGCCCGCCCGGGCRGAGGTGGCCCTCGTCCGCTACCAGCCACCCCCGGAGTATGGGGTCAGCAGGTAATGGCCGTCAAGGGGGGTGGGTCTGCTGGAGGGGCCTGATCCTGCCTTCGCTGGAGGAGCCGGCTTCTGCGGGGCTTGGGCCTTGTGTGGACGTGGCCCCTGTGAGCTTCAGCCTCAGGCACGCGGTGGGGACATCACGCCCCCGCGGCTGGGCCCGCATGGGATGGCTGGTGGAGGCACCTGCAACTCCAAGAGGGCTATATAAAGCATATATGCCTCTTATGCCCTACTTAAATCTTCCCAACAGAGCTCACGTGGGTCTTTCACGGTACCAGGCCCCTCGTGCTGGGCCTCCCYGCGAGCACAGGTTTATTCCAAGCGCATTAAAAATAATCTGGAGCATTTACTCATTGCGAGCTGATTCCTGTGAGCGGTGCGGGTCCTGCCCAGCACCCAGGCGCGTTTGCTGCCTTCAGAGGTGAGCCCATGCGTTGAGGGCTCCCTTTTCCTTGCTGTACCTAAATACAAGTGTTTCTCTGTCTCACCCCTGTCTCTTTGACCGCCCAGACAGTATTTTGCTGGATTTGGAAGACTGGTGCTGTTTGGTGTGATTGTGGGTGGTTTTCATGTTGCAAGCTGCCTCATTAGGTCTTTTCTGATCCCAAAATCCYCAAAGGTTTTGTTGGCATTGACTTAAGTTGCATGCACTTATTTTTCCACAGCACGGGCACACAGAAAAGATGGTGCAGCTGACCCGTCTCTTCCTTTCTGAAATTCATAAGGCATGAAATCAGGGGGTGAATGCTCTGCCTTTCTGTGTTTGCAAAAGTGATGGGTTTCATGTCAAGACGGGGAGGAACTCGGAGTGTGGCTTTGATGAATGTTGCAAGGTGGTTATGATAAGCGTAGGGCCCGCGCTGAGCGCCACTGGCCTTCCTCCAGCTACACATGTGTTTTGATTACCAGCCTACCACTGTGCGGAGTTTGTGCAATTTTTTGAGTGAGATGATATTTTAAGAGCTCAGCGAAAATCTCTGTTTATGCTAAGAAACAGCTATACGAACTTGAGGGCAACGGGGTTGAGCTGGGGCCGTGCTCTGCCACAGCCATTCGGGGTGCTAACAAACATTGCTGGCACCAAGCAGATTCTTCCCCATAGAAAAGGAGCTGGTTTGGGTTGTTTTATTACTCTTGGAAAATGCTGATTCAATACCCACAGAGTCTGTTCTGCTGAGTCCATGTAAGCGAGCGGACCTGGGCGCTGCATGCACTGCTGCAGCTAACCGGGAACAGCACTGGTGTTGAGTGGGAAACTCTTTGGGACCAGTTTCAAAACCTTGTCCAGGTGCCTGATCAGCAAGTTTAACCCCCTGATTTCAGTGCAACTTTCCACACCAGCAGCGTGGGCCAGCCCTCAGCCTTGTCCCAAGGCGCTGCTGGATCATGCCAGCAGTTGTGGGGAGAAACCCCMTGGCTCGTGATGGTGGTTACTGCTCATTCCCGGTAAGACAGGCAGCATGGTTTAACCCCCAAATCACACTGCGGAGGAGATGCCTGCTACCCCTGCATGCTGTTTTCTTTGCGTGAYAGTGAAGAAATGTCCGTCCTGGCAGGTTCAGGGGCACCGGGGGGATGTGTTGTGCAGCAAAGGACTGGCAGCATGGCAGAGCAGAGCCACTGTGGTTTGCAGACTTACTAAAAAATCTTGGGTGGTGTCTTTCTTGCAGCTCAGCAAGGGCCTGAGTATCTCTCGGTCTTGCATATATTCCTGCTGGCTACTCCAGCACGCGTTTCCAGGGGTAGGCAGGTTGGCATAGCTGGGGGGTGTTTCGCCAAAGCTAGGTTTGGTCTAAGGTGTATGGTCTCTCTTGTGCTTTCTCTAAGGCGGTTCTGGGTCCTGGTGTGCAGATGGGGATTTTCAGGTCCTTCTTAGCTCCTTTCACACAGTGCCTGGAKTTTGGGGGTGTTTCCTGCCTGTGTGTTCCTACCAGCTACATTTTAGGCGGTAATTATAGCACTAGCAGGACAGTTGCTCACTTGCAGACTGTATCTTGTGCCATTGCTTTGCACAGCGCCAGCGGCTGGGGGGACGTTTGGCTGCACAGGAGATGTGGGCAAGCAGTGGTCTTCATCCTCATCTTGGGCTTTTTTCTGTGATATTTTTCAATACAGGAATGTCAACCTGTCACTTTGCTTGGGCGCACTGAGATATTCACTGTTAGCGTTACCCAGACTTGTTCTTAATTGGTATGAGCTGGTTTGGTTTCTTCTCCTCTGCCATATCCCAGCTTATAACTGGCCCCACGGGCTGCAGGATCCTCTTACGGCCCTGTTACCTGGGGAGATTTGGGTGATAAAAGCCTTCGGGAAGTGGCAGTAATCCCAGCGTGCTCATCACTTGCCATTTCTCTCTCTGCAGCAGCTGTGCTCTGGTGCATCCCTGCGCGCATCTCAGGCTGCGTCGCAGGATAGGCTTGCCCAGGTCTGGAATGAGCATGGTTAAAATGCAATTTCACAAAATGGCCTCTGCCCCAAACATTCCTTTCTATGGATAGAGTTAAGGCAGGTTACCTGTCCGGGGATGTCAGCCYCATCTCTGCTAGAGCACTTGTCTGGGTGGTAGCCCCTGAGCACTGCTGGGGGAGAGCTGGGGGCTGTGTTACACTGCTGGGTTGCTCCCAAGCGCAAACCTTCCTGTGCCTCTGCTCTTGCTCACTGCTTCCCCCCTTACCTGGGCTCTGGGGAGGCTCACAGCCAGCCATATGGCTGGGATGGAGGACCTTGATAAGAGAGGTCGAGGTAGGGGACTACCCAGTTTCATAAGGTTAATGGAAGAGTAGGGTTTGGAGAGGCTGTTTTTTCTGTTAGAGGAGCAAGCGAGGTGAGAAATTCCAGCTTTCATCTCGTTGGGAGGGCCTGGGAAAAAAGCTAATGGAAACAGAGCTTTGCCTGTGGTCAGATGGGAATCTCATATATCCCAGCACCTCCTTCCCTCTGTCCTGGCCATATCTGTTCCCCAGCCCATCCATCCTGGCATCCCCTGGCCAGGGACTGTGCAAAAGGCTTCTGCTTTCCAGAAAAGAGAGGAGAGAAGCGCAGAGCTGCATCTGTCCACAGGAAGCACCCACAGATACCAGGGATGGAAAAGACCTGTAGGGTCACCGATCCCCCACTCCCCCAAGTTCTTCTGTGATGAGGAAAATGTGGCTGGAAACCCACAAATGCTGGCAGGGAGCTGTTGAAGGAGATGGGATAACTGCAGCTGCTGCTTAACTTGCTTTTTCGGTTTGGCTTTTTTTTTTTTTTGCACGTGGCTGGTTTTAAAGGGAACATTGCCTTTATAATCACCGTGGTGAAATCTCACAACTTTACTGTAAATCTCAAGATATTTGGTATTGTCCTGAAGACCTCCTAGAGTCATATGATGCTGTGGTAATCTCAGCATTTATATAAATTAGACTTAGTGACCTCTGCTTTATGGACATCATGATTGAACCCTGAAGCTTAAAAGGCAAAAAAAACAGAAGGCAAATAAAAAGGAACCAATATTTGTTCCTGTTTTAAAATATCAGTATTTTTAAGCCAGTTGCATGATGCTTGGGGCCCTGACTCACAACTTCTGAATGCTTTAAGTTGGCCAAGTGTAATAATCTTTAGAAAACCTTTCCTTTCCTAGATGTGCAGCTATTCCTGAATGGTGTTTTTGCTAACTTTCCTTAGGTGCATGTTCAGAGAGTCGCAGCTTGTCAGGTAAAAGGGCTTGGAAATAATCTAATTTAGTCTTTTGCACAACACCGCAAATTAATTCCAGTTTGCGAAACATTCAGTCCTGGTGATTAGAACACTCTCCATCTGGAGAATCCATCACGGCCTTTACAGCCTTGTTCCACTAGCTAATTGCCATCTCTGGCACAGATCTGCATCTTAGTTTTAGCCTGTATTTTCTGGTTACCAGTTGGGATTTTGCAATGTCTTTGTCAGATACAGTGAGGAGCCCTGTGCTATCGGTCCTTTAATGCATTTAACAGATGGAGCCTGGAGCCCCGTAATTATTTCACTGTTGTCAAAACCCCTTTTTTTCACTGTGGAAAGCCGACCTGGACACCGTTGCAGTACCAGCTGAACCAGAGGCTAATCAGATATAATATCACCTCTGCAATGTGACTCAATGTTCCTTGTTTACGTAGCTCATTAGCACTTGCCGTTTCAGACATTGGCACCCCGGGAGCTCCCCATCCAGCTTGTTACCCAGTCAGGCATGTGAGGGTAGTCATAGCCCAGGATAGGATTTCCCACCCTTTTACTGTAGCTTGCTGTATTTATTCCTGGGTGGTTGAACTTGCATCTGCTCAAGTCYGTATTGTTTCTCCATGCCCTGCTTAAGCAGTGATCCAGATCGCTCACTGCGATGAAATCTTCTTCATTGCTCCCAGTGGCCCTTGTCAGATCCTGGTGTCTTTTATCCAGAATGATTTCTTTCTCTGCACCATTAATAAAAAGCGTGTATAATGCAAATGAAGCCTTGAACTGGAAACACCACTGCTTGTTGAGGGGACTTCATTCGTGGCTACATGCAGAAGTCAATCATGCAGGCACCTTTTAATTCTGATTTAATCCATGCATTTTAAAAGATGGCATGCAACTGAAGAATAAATCTGGGCTGTTTTTAAAGATATCCCATTTTTTTATGTGCCTTATAAAATTCCACCCTGCCTGGATGTAGAAGCCTATATTTAACTGCCGGAATAGCCTGTGGCTTCTCTGGTTATTTGTGTGTTAACCCCCCCTGCCACATTACCGCTGTTTTCAGACAACCTGTTGATATTTACTCATTCAACCACATGGCTGTGGCCGCTGAAGGGACTACAAGGAGCTCCTTTTGCTCCCCGAGACACCCCAGGCAGGCGGGTGTGCTGGCAGCGTGGCCAAGCCGAGGGATGTCACGCCCAAACTGACTTCTGCTGGCGTTTCTCTGCGAGGATAGCCCAAGCGCGAGCGTGGGTTGGAGGCTGCGCTTCCAGCTGACATGGATGCTGGCAGCCCTGCAGAAGAGCTTTGTATCCTCTCCTTCTGGTCTAATCTGCCTTTCATTTAAATAAATGGAAGAGAAATTAAGCCTTTCCCACAGCTTGGGTGATGCCCATGTCATTTCTCCTTACCCTTCTGTGTTATTATCCTGGTTGGTTCCTCTAGGAGTGCAGGGGTTGAGGAAGGCACCTTTTCCTTTGCTGAAAATCAGCTGGGCTTTAGAAAGAGTATTTATTCCGAGTGTGGATCCCTGTGAAGAAATACGATATCCTGTCCCTCTCTTAACTACCGAGGATATGTTTAATACAACGTGTGTCTTTTTGGATGATAATTTTGCCCTGCAAATCTTGATGTAATCACCCCCAAAGAAGCCAGGCCAAGTCTTTCCAGCACTAACAAACATCACTAACAAAATAGTGAATTCTGGAGATGAGAGTCCAAGTCTGCAAAATGTTTTTTGACATAAACCTTTGCCTTTACAAGGTGCTGACACTGTTGCTGATTCCATAAGCCAGAGGATGCATGAGGGCTACATCTTGGCTATGGAAAGTCTTCTCCCATTTCTGGCTGTATCAGCATTTAATGATGGGTCTATAACTGTGTTTCCTTGCACCATGGGCATCAGACTGGGCTTACTGACTTTCCCAGGATCCTGTCTTTTTCCCACATGGTGACAACACTGATTCCTCCACAGCTACAATGAATAGCATTTGAAGTCTGCTTCATGACTGCAGAAATAATAGCTGAAGTCAGGTAGACACCCTGGTCTGAGGTTAGTATCCAGACTCAAGGATCCTGGTCAATGGGCAGGAATAAGCACCTTTTATGCACTTTTTACTCTCATTGTAAGGTAAAAGCCCAAGGCAGCTTCAAAGATCCGCACCACAGAAACGCCTCTTTCTCTTTGCTGACTCAGCTGGAGCATCCACAGTAGATGTGTGAAGTTGTGAGATGAAGTCCCTTGGGAGAGTCTTTGAGAGATGAAGTAGGCCAGTCTGCCCTAGAGGCAAAGGAAGGCAGAGCATTCAGAGAAAGATGAGCTAAATAGGTTAGAGGAGAGCATTTTAATTATGAATGTAAATGCCATGGTATGTTGGAAGCGAAGTCCTTCCTCCACTGGCCACTCTTCATCCCTACATAGAGGAGAGCTGCATTGTACCTGTAGCAGGGCAGTGGTGAACTTTCCTTTCCAGAACATTTACAGGCATTTTAATTTCATTACTTCCTTATACTGCCCTGCTTTATCGAGCAATAGCTCTTCTGTATTTACAATTTCCTGGTGGTCAACAGCAAGTGGACTTCATCATTAATTGTCCTTTCAGGGTTTCTTATTCCTACAAACAGCTACAAATTCCCCCCCAAATTCCTCTATGTTGGTCATTCTTGTTCCCCGGGGGTTCCAGCGTAAGAGGAGTATTAATGCTGAAATCTGGGGGCTTGGGTGGCCTTGTTGACTTCTGAGGGGTTTCTCATGAAAGTGAGGTCCACGGTCAAGTATTTTGCTGAAGACAGTGTATTGCAAGCAATATATAGCAAGCTATTACATATATCACAAGCTATACATCACTTAAAAGAGAGGGTGCAGCCTGGTGACCCTAGCATGGTAGACCTTGAAAAGCTCACTGCCTGTGTGGTGCTCCCTATTCTAAAAGCTGTTTTCCTTAGTTTTTTCTTTGTTTCTTCTTTCCATTGCATTGCAGAAGTATATAGGAGCCCTACTTCTATAATAATGTCAACAAAAAAATATGTTTTCAATAGAAATGTAGCTGCAGTGTTGCAGAGATATCCAAAACTCATAATGTTCCACAATTTCATGCTTTTAAGAAGGACAATTTTTGATGAAACTGTGTTTGGCTGGAAGATTTTAACCTGCTCTAATGCAGAGTAAGATCAACATTTAAAATACATAGAAGCATTTTGAGAATGTCATTCTTTACTAAGTCTGAAGGAGCTCAGGATAATCCTGATTGCTTCGTTTCTTTGGAGCTTTACGCAAGCAGTTGGATGTGAACTAAGCTGGTGTTGTAACTCCTATTTCTACAAACATTGATTTGTTAGTATGAATCGCCGTGTTGATTTTATTGCATATACACTTGGAGATTTTGCAGTAGGCTTAGTCAGAATTAAATTGGGACAGATTAAGGAAGTAAAAGGAAAGTCGGAAACGTGTTCATTATGTTGAACAGACACGCTTCAAGAGATGTAATGTTGGTTTTGCCGGTTTAGTTTCCAAGCTGGAAAACACTTTGGAGAATCTCTTCTGTGACCCCGGCTATTGAGACTCTGGTGCCTGCTGCTGCTACAGGGTGTAAATCTTCAGTAGCTCAACAAGTGGTTTGTAGTGCAAGAAAATGGAGATCCTGGGGAGCTCTCCTCCATCTGTAGTGTAAAGCTAGACAGACCAAAGTGCATGTGGGAAGGTTAAATTGATCGTTGAGATTTCCCAAAAGTACAGTGTCAGGAGCATTTAAAGGGTGTATCTATGACCAAAGAATGTACTACTTCTTTATGAAAGAGAAAAATTGTTGTATCTCCACTGGTTTAGATTCAGAGATCAATTTGATTATATTACTCTAAGCTATTCCCATAAAGAAGTGAGAAAATCTGTACCTGTAGCAAATCTGTGTCTTTGTAGTGGTATAACTGTTTCCAGACAGCCGGGCTTTTACTTGCATAAAATCAGCTGTGGCCTTTATTTTGGTAAAGACAAACAAACTCACACTTAGCTCAATTAATTGCTGTGGTAAAACACGCAAGTGCAGACTGGCTGTCAGCAGCGCTGAGGAGGTGCCGTGTGCTTGGCTGTGTTTGCGCACGCTTTTGGAGCATCTTGAGTGACATCCATTGCTCCACCGTTCATGATGTTCTTTATTGTTCAGGTTTTTGAGCAAAAAAAATATTCCAGTCCCATGACAGGCATGAGGTCCCTTGTTGGGATTTACACACTGGGGCATCAAAAGAAAGGGGCACCATGGGGATGGTGTGAGAGCTGTGCCCATGGCGGGCTGTCCTTGCGATTTGCTGAGCAACTCGTCACTGGGCTCACTGGCTCGCATGGCCTCAGATCACCAGGTACTGCTAGGAGACATGGTTTTGGTCTCAGGGAGGTAAAACGAGCCCCTCAGGTCAGTGTGACACCCCCGGGCATCCTGCTGTGAGGTCCCAGCAGAAGGCAGAACTGGTGAGGCTGGAGAGGCAGTAAACTCCAAAGGCAGGTGAGCAGGGAGCAGCATCTTAACCCAGTGCTCTGGGGCTACCTTGGGCCCACCGCTTTAAGGGGATTTCAGGGGAAGTCGTGACTGCTTCTTTTTGCAGCCCTGGGCTTTGCTGAGCACCGTCTAAAGGCCACAGTGCAGATAGATTCACCAGCCAGAAAGTCAGCTTGGGGGTGGGGCGTGCACGCTCCTTTCCTTTCTGATGACAAATGCAAGAGCGCAAGGCAGCCTAACATCCTGAATTAAATTCCTGTTGGAATGCCCCCTGTCCTGCTAAGGCGATGTTGAGCACCACAGCAAATCACTGCAGTCAGCACAGAGGAGAGAGCTGCGGTAGCATCCTCTCCTCTGGCAGAGTGGGATGGTTTTTGGCTCCAGCTAGTGTGGCGTTCGGTGAAGGGTGTTTTTGCATAGCTGCTGCAGTTTCCTTTTTCCCGTTTCTCTGTGCTGTTGCATTTCTGCTGTGGGGGCACAGGGGTGGATGAGTGGGGCCAGCACCTTCACCAGCCATGACAGATAAAACTTTGCAATGTTCCTCCTGGGACCTATGTCAAAACATATGGAAGACAGAGAGGTGATTAGAGACAACCAACATGGCTTCACCAAGGGCAAATCAAGCCTGACTAATCTAGTGGCCTTCTACAATGGAGTGACTGCATCAGTGGATAAGGAAAGAGCTACGGATGTCATCTGGCTAKACTTCTGTAAGGCCTTTGATATGGTCCCCCCCAACATCCTTGCCTCTAAATTGGAAAAATATGGGTTTGATGGATGGACTGTTAGATGGATAAGGACTTTGCTGGATGGCTGCATCCAAAGAGTTACAGTCAATGGCTCAACGTCCAAGTGGAAACCAGTAACGAGTGGTGTCCCTCAAGGGTCATTACTGGGACCAATATTATTTAATGTCTTCATCAGTGACATAGACAATGGGGTTGAGCGTACCCTCAGCAAGTTTGCAGATGACACCAAGCTGAGTGGTGCAGTTGATTTGCTTGAGGGAAGGGATGCCATCCAGAGGGACCTTGACAGGCTAGAGAGGTGGGCCCGTGCGAACCTCATGAAGTTCAACAAGGCCAAGTGCAAGGTCCTGTACCTGGGTCGGGGCAATCCCCAATATCAGTACAGGCTGGGGGATGAATGGATTGAGAGCTGCCCTGTGGAGAAGGACTTGGAGGTACTGATGGACAAGAAATTGGACATGCGCCAGCAATGTGCGCTTGCAGCCCCGAAAGCCAATCGCATCCTGGGCTGCATCAAAAGAAGCATGGCCAGCAGGTCGAGGGAGGTGATTCTGCCCCTCTACTCTGCTCTGGTGAGACCCCACCTGGAGTACTGCGTCCAGCTCTGGGGTCCCCAGCACAAGAAGGACATGGACCTGTTGGAGCAGGTCCAGAGGAGGGCCACGAAAATGGTCAGAGAGCTGGAACACCTCTCCTATGAAGAAAGGCTGAGAGAGTTGGGGTTGTTCAGCCTGGAGAAGAGAAGGCTCCGGGGAGACCTTGTTGCGGCCTTTCAATACTTCAAAGGGGCTTATAAGAAAGAGAGAGTGGCTTTTTACCAGGGTCTGTGGTGATAGGACAAGGGGCAACAGTTTTAAACTAAAAGACGGTAGATTTAGATTGGATATATGGAATATATTTTTTTATGATGAGGGTGGTGAGGCACTGGAACAGGTTGCCCAGAGAAGTTGTGGATGCCTCATCATTGGAAGTGTTCAAGGTCAGGTTGGATGAGGCTCTGAGCAACGTGATCTAGTGAAAGATGTCCCTGCCCATGGCAGGGGGGTTGGCCTAGGTGATCTTTAAAGGTCCCCTCCAACCCAAACCAGTCTATGATTCCATGAATTACTGTATGTTTTGTTGGCCATCTGTACAGTGTCATACAGCACCTCCCTGCCTTCCTGTCCTTTGGAAAGTTTTATCCACTTTCAGTAGACGTTTAGCTCCTTAGTCATTAGGCTGATGTTTAGCTCCTTAGTCATTAGGCTGCACCTCTGCCGAAGAAGTAGCATGCCTGGGGCTGAGAGCAAACCCTCCTGGCCCTGGGAGCTGCCCGTGGGGAATGGCCCCTCTGCTGTGCTCCTGAGCTGCCTCCATGGATGTTTAATTTACCAGGGGAGACACAGCCTTAGGGTATGTCTATGCTGTGCAGACAAAAGCCGTTTCGAGGCCAGGGTGAGCTCAGCACAGGCTTTCCCAATGATGGCTGCATGAAGCTTGACTGGGATCTTCCTCCCAAGGACACTGAGTCTGGACCAGGGTCTGTGCTGCTGGGCAGGTTAGCAGTGTGCTTGTGTTCGGGAATGGGCTCATCGCTGGTCTTTGCTCCATTTCAATACCTTTCTGTGCCACGGTGGATGCATCAGGCAAAGCACGAGAGCCGGGATGGGAGAGTGGGGCTGTGTGTGCGCTGCGTCTKGGGGGGCTGCAGAGCCCCATTTGCTTTCCCTCTAGTTTGGACGAAGATATGGCTGAATTGCTGGCTTTCCTCACTGTCGCGTGGCTTGGTGGTGACAAGCTTGTTAGAGCAGCGCTGTTAGCTTTTAGGGCAGGGCTTTAAAATTGCCTTCACTTTTCATCTTGTTCTGCTGCAGTTAAAGGCGGTGACGGGTTATTGTCAGTACAATTAGGCCAACGCTGAGAGCTTTTGAGAACCCCGCTCTGAGAAGCCGTGTAGGTGCTGAAGACAATGGTAATCATATTTATTATGTATTTATATAGCACAAAATTGTCTGTCTAAAAAATAGCATTCATGGATCTTTGAGGCCAAATGGGGTAAATACATCTGTTCGTTTGGTCTCCTGCCTCGTGTAGGGTACAGAAATAAAGGCAACGATAGCTACAGCAAGCCTAATAGCTTGTGGTTAAGCTAAAATACAACTTTCAGAAGGTACTTGATTGCAGACTTCAGGTGGGGTCCAGCAGCCAGCTTATTTTCCAGCCAAACTGGGCTCTGACACAGATATCCTGTGTGGTCTGGGTTGAGTCTCTTAGACAAGCGCGGTGTAGAAATTTCAGAACTTTGGCATCTGGGCTGAGGGGTGGCTCAGCCTGTGCACAGCGAGGCTCTGCGTGTGGCCACTCACCCTGGCCGAGGCTCCAAGGCTGCCTGTGTGGTGGATGGAGGGATGGAGATGGGTCCGGTGCAGACAAGCTTTGAGCTGCTCCCTGCCTGAATTTCCTCCTTTTGAAACAGGGGCAGCCTCCTTTCTTGAGCTCGCAGGACTGAAATGCAGGACAGAAGTGAGGGACTCCGGTCCCGCCTGGCCACCAGCCGCAGTGTTACCCTCACTGCTAAGACGTCCTCCAGGGTTATCCTCCAGCCATTGCAAATTGTGACTCAGGTGGATTAAAGAGCTGCCCGCCATCAGAAAGCCTAGCCCACAAGCAGGTCCACCGCCAGCTCACTTCTTATCCTTCCCCAACATGAGCCTGGTGGGTGATGGATGCYGTTAGTCAGGGAGTGACACAATGAGGTCTCGCACTGGAAGATGGCTTTTGTGGCTCACCGTGATTGACCGGGGCTGTGCCTCCAGCAGCTCCGCAGCAGCCCTTCCCTTTGCCGCTTGCTAAAGCTGCTCGGGGACGCTGCTTCGCTCACATCACTTCCTTTCACCTCCCAATTCGGCCGATCAGCCGGTCTCGCTCCAGGCAGGGAGCRGTGTTCGAAGGGTGAGTAATGCATCCCTTGTGTTTCCTTCGAGCCTGCCGGCTTACGCTTCTCAGCGGTGGGGTTTGTGGCAAGGGGGGGCAGGGAGAGGCTGGCTGGCTGCTGAAATATTAGCTGCGCACCTAGGCAAAAATGCCGTTTTCGAGTCAATGCTTCCTTTATCCGTTCGTGCTAGATGTATACATCACTGTCAAGAGCAGGCTAGGAGACAATTTACCCAGTCCCTGCTGCGATTGTCGGTATTTAGGAGTGACTAAGGACCGGAATCACGACCGTACAGTTATAACCCTATTAATAAACTGTGTAGTCATTAGGCGAAAGCCCCTGTGTGCATTTYGAAGGCGCACGGCTCTAACGCCTCCCCCACATGTGCTTCTCTGCAGCCGACAATGCCAGCCACCCTTCCCACCGCCGCCGGCCCAGCAGCACAGCCCCATGTCCTCGCAGGCCACCGCCACCACCGGCCCTCTGCTCCCGGGCGCCTTGCCCCCGCTGCCGGCCCCCACCGCTGCCCAGCCGCCGACACCGACACTGCCGGGCCAGCAGCTGACGCCTGATGCCTTTGCCATCGTGGAGCGGGCGCAGCAGATGGTGGAGATGCTCTCTGAGGAGAATCACGTGCTGCGGCAGGAGCTAGAGGGGTACTATGAGAAGGCGGACAAGCTGCAGAAGGTATGTGGAGGGGTGGATGGGGCCTGGGCAGGGCGACCGTCTTGGTGCGTTTGGGTCCCCCAAGCTGTTCTTCATAGTCATGTCACTGCAATGGGGACACACCAGTGGCCATCTCTAACCATTACCTCTCCATGGTGGTCTCCCAGAAGTGTAGTCCTGTGCCCCATGGCCTGTGGGCTCCCCTGCCTTTAGGGCGAAATGGGGCAGCCCATCGCATGTCTCTCAGTTGGGGACTTTCCCCTTCCATCCTTCCGTGCTGGCCTCACTGGAGCTTTACCTGGAAGTCTCCCATGGGCAGAGTCTGGTCCTGGTGCAGCTGGGTCCTGCACCATCTGCACAGGTGGTAGAGCTGCAGGTGAGAAGCATTTGAAGATCATGGCCACATTTCTCCTGAGCGGTCTTGTCCACCGCAATACGCTTGCGTGGCACTCCACGCTCTTTGGAAGTGTAACAGCTGTCGGTGGGGTTGCCCATTATTTGGAAATGCATTAACTTGGTTGTCTCAGAGGCTTTCAGTGACTGCTTGATGGGTTTCTAAGAGCTGATGTTAGACACCCACCTTTGAACATATTGGTTCAAAAAGCACTGCCCCCTTATCTGAAAGAACCACTTGGTAAAGTTTTGCTCAAAAACCCTTTTGCAGAGAGATCCTGCACCCTCTTTTCTGTATGCACACTGGCATTTTCAGTGGAGGAGGGCAATGTCTTGCACACTGCCTGGGGTGACAAGATGAAGAGTCAAATCAAACAAAGTAGAAGTTGCTTAAAAATGAGAGCTCACTGAAGGCAACGCAGAGATGCTCCCCAGATCTGCTGGCTTTGGGTCCCAAGGGCCCAGACCAAATGAGTTATTTAGGATTCTACACTGCTATTTCATTTATGTATTCCCACCGCTTATGCACAAATGGGCTTAGGCTGCAGGTCTTTTCTCTCTGAATTTAGGAGTCTAAATAGGAGCTCAGTTTTTTCTGTGCTGTGTGGGATCAGGATGTTCTTGGAGACACCTGTCACAGGAGAAGAGGCAGCTCTGAGAGACCATCTCCCAGCCTCAGCTTTGGGAAAAATCTGTGACAATCTGTTCAAACAGGTTAGAAGAAAGACCTGTTGTTTTGTAGCTGCTGTTATCTTTTCAGCCTCCTCCTCCAACCAGATGAGTTGAGTTTATTCACAGAATTTCATAAACTTAGTTGAGAAATTTTTGCAGCAACAGTAACTATTTCTGAAGACGTCTGCAAAGATTTTAACGCTGACTTCCCTGTGGCCTTCATGGGCAAAAAGAAATATTCCAGCTATTAATTTTACAAAAGCTGCGTTGTTCAGTAAAAGGTATTTGAGTGCGATGCCCTAAAAATACTCCGATTTCCTTTTACACTCTTGGAAGCGGCTCTCTCTTTATCTTGGATGCCCCGCGAGTCGATTGCATCAGACACCAACAGAAAGGTATTCAAGCACGGGCTGAAGTCTCACTTCAGTCAACAGAACATGGACTCGAGTCCCATTGACTGTGGGTGAATGTAAGCAGAGTATTAAAGCGAAACACATGTTCAAGTGCATTCTTTCTTCAGGAAAATGTCCTAAACCAAAGCCTTAACACACAGTAGCCCTCCCATGCTGTTTTTTCTGTGTTTGAACAGAAGAACAGGGCAGGTCCTCCTCTGTTCCCACAGTTTCAGCTGAACGTCACCTCTGAAAACATGAYAGTGAGTTAAATTACATACTTTGGGTGTGAAAACTCTTCCCTCTTGTTGGAAGCGGAAGGGTCACGAGGAGTACTTCTTGTTTGTCTGTGCGTAACAATTTTATTCTAGGTAGGGCGACCGTCCCATAACTTTTATTCATTACAGAATAGGAGAAGAAATTAGAGAAAATCAGCTTGATGTGGAGGGCTCCCTGGGTGTTCGTATGAACAGATCAGCCCTGAGGGTTGTCAAATTCTCAGTCRTGTCTGAACAGACTTTTTGCAGAGAGGTACAAGGTAGTGATTAATCCCTGTGCTGTTTGACGAGTTGTCTGGTTTTCTTACCTAAAAAGAGTTGGGGGGAGAAGAGGGGTTGTGCACATTTAATTTTGAGCTTTTTTTGCAAAAGCAAAGCATTATTTTATCTTTTTTTTTTTGCTGTTGTTTTTTTTATTGGGCGGTGTTACCTTGCTGAAGTTTAATTGCTAGGCTGGGCTGGCTCTTCCCCATGCCGTGTGTGTGGGTTGTTTGAGTGGGTCGGCTCTAGGAGCTACCAGGCAGAGGAGAGGCTGAACTGTTTTTTCCCCTCCATAGAAGAAGGGGAAGGAAATCCCAGAGCTGCTGAGAAACGCCGACACAATTTATGGCTGTTCTTCTGCTCTCCTTTAACTTTGTTCAATGCTGATGGAGGTTCTTTTCCTGCAGCAAGTCTTTGCCTCCAGGGCTGCAGGAGACTTGTGTGGTGATGCGTTTTGGGAAATAACGCAGATAACGGGCAGAGCAGAGCTCTTGTGGTAAGCAGCAGCATTGGGCAGGACTGTCAGGCTGTGGAAACCCCCTGTCATGTTGGCAACTCTGCTTCGCTGTGGTAGGAGCTCTCTGGAGCAGGCATCTTCTCCTGCAGATAGTGGCTCATCCGGGAGAGGGGAGGTGCGGGAACCGGCGGGTGTTGGGGCACCCAACTGAGCACGGTGTCTGGTTGGGATCAGTTAAGGATTCAGGAAAATGCTTTACAAATTATTTTTGCTAAGCCAAACCTTCCTCTCAAGGAGAGAGAAACTCAATCTGCTTAAATGGTCAAGGAGAGCAATGCGAGGTAGCTTGAATATAGCCTCTAACTACTTATAGGAAGAGAAAACTTTTGCTAGCGGAGATCACACTGATCTAAAGAAAAAGCTGTAACAGAATCAAGTAGCTGAAACTATGCTGTTATCGGAGTAACTAATGGACATGTCATTTTGATTCTGGAAAATTCACATGAAGCAGATTTTTGATTGTAGGTCATAGTCATAAATAGAATAGACTATTTCAGTTGGAAGGGACCTACAATGATCATCTAGTCCAACTGCCTGACCAATTCAGGGCTGACCAAGTTAAAGCATGTTATTAAGGGCATTGTSCAAATGCCTCTTAAACACTGACAGGCTTGGGGCATCGACCACCTCTCTAGGAAGCCTGTTCCAGTGTTTGACCACCCTCTTGGTAATGAAATGCTTCCTAACGTCCAGTCTAAACCTCCCCTGGCACAGCTTTGAACCATTCCCAYGCGTCCTATCACTGATCCCAGGGAGAAGAGCTCAGCACCTCCCTCTCCACTTCCCCTTCTCAAGAAGCTGTAGAGAGCAATGAGGTTGCCCCTCAGCCTCCTTTTCTCCAAACTAGATAAACCCAGTGTCCTCAGCCGCTCCTTGTAGGACACGCCTTTCAGCCCTTTCACCAGCTTTGTTGCCCTCCTCTGGACACATTCAAGGACCTGAATAACCTTCTTAAATTGTGGGGCCCAGAACTGCACACAGTACTTGAGGTGATTTTCTCAAAAAAGTTCAGACTTTTTGATGAGGCTTTGTACAAGCTTGTGTTGCCATGCATATGAGGAAAAATAAAACTCACTGACTTTTTTTGAGCCACAGTAAGGTTCAGTCTGAATTTCAAACAGGTTTGGATTTATGCAGCGTTCCTCTGAGCATGCTGTCCTCGTGGTGGGAACACGCTCGGTGTCTGGCCATGCATCAGAAGGGTGGGGAAGAAGGACCTTCTTTTCTAAATGTGGTTAGGGAAAATGTAACGAGGCTTTCTGGAGCTCCTGCTCTAAAAGAAACAAAATGGAAAGTCAGAATAAACTGACTAAGTTTGTAGTTCACCCAAGGAATGTCGTAGCGTGGGATATGGCCGGTTCAACAGGTCATCCTCTTCTTGGAGCTGGGGAGAATTGTCAGCTGAGAACTAATCTACATATGGTGCCTTTTAATGTCATGCATGTAGGGGAGCAGCTTGAATGTGTGTGAAATACTGGCAAGCTGTTAAATCACCACCGGTGTGAGACAGGTGATGTGATACCCAGCAAGATACTAATCCAAAGCTGTTGGTGTCACGGGGGCCACACCGTGGGCTTTGCACATCACCACTTGTTTCAGCTTTTGTGCCTGAGTGAGCTGAAGGCAGAAATTGGGGAAGGTAATGGGGTTTCCCCATCACGGCTCTGCCGGGCTTTCCTTGGTGCGTGGTTTGGAGGTGCTGCATGCCCATGGGCCGTATCCAGACAGAGTGGCCCCAGCATCGCAGGAAGTGCAGGTCCAGGCTGCTGCAGCCTGGCTGCCCATTCCTATGCAGACAGCAGGGTGACAGCTCCAGCGTCCCTGGAGCTTTTATTCTGCAAGTGCTGCAGCTGGCAAATTACACCTAAAGCTTAACAAGCCCTGGAGAGGGACCTACCTCCACAGCAAGTGAAGGTGGGCTCACACCCTGGCTTCACAAATCACGAATCTGTCCCACCCACGATTCAAGAGGCTAAAAAAGCACCACATTTAGAAAGGTATGTGGGAGGCTATATATACCTCGTGGTTTTCCAGCCCGTGCACATTATCAAGCTTTTCTCCATAAACACAAGGGCCAGGCATGCAGGAGTAGATTCCCACGTCAGTGTTGATCATTCCTGCTGCAATGATTTTAGCAAAGCTGTAACACTTAACACAATGGTAGCTTATTAGAAGAGTTGGATGGAATTGACCTGAACAGCAAAACTCTGCCTAGGACTATCCTCCTGTCAGTCTTTTGGGCTCAGGTCTTAAGATGCAAGTTCACTGCTAAGGGCTTCCTCTGCATGCCCTGCCTGCAGTTTGCCAGATTTCAAGGAGATGAAGTTAAGAAGATTGAAAACCCAAAACAATTGATTTGGTCTGTTATAGAGAGTTTCTTCTTGCGTAGAGCAGTCTTCAGTCAAGGACGGAAAGGAGTGGGCCACAATAGTTTAAAACTGACATGAGGTCAGAGGTGAGCCTAAAACACTTCTGGTGGCACGCAGAGCTCAGAGCTAAGTTTTGGATCAGGGATCTGGCAGAATAATAAATCTTGCTTCCTACAACCCTTTCTAGGAAAGAATACAGCCCACACAAATGCACCGTTTCCTTCGTTTCTCCTCTTGGATGGCATTAAAGCAGCCACCTTGGTCATAGAGCGAAGGCAACCGAGCAGTTACATCAAGTCCAGCCCACCCCAAGCTTTTTTGGAAGCTGCCAGCGGGGTGTCATGGGGTGTTGTGGCATGGTGAGCTGCCCCACAGGGTGTTTGCAGGACTCCCCACTGCAGGAACCTCCGGCACCACCAGGGGCTTCACACCATCCTCCGCTGGAGAGATTGGTCATTGTAGAGCTGGTGGCTGGTGTGACACTCAGCACGAGCATCACCCTGACCCCCACGCCCCACGAAACACGCTGGGCAAATGCTGGGACGCATTCCTGCCAGGCTTTAACAGGAGCTCTCTCTCCTTTCAGTTTGAAATAGAGATTCAGAGGATTTCAGAAGCTTATGAGGGCTTGGTCAAGACCACCACTAAGAGGGAGTCTCTGGACAAAGCGATGAGAAACAAACTCGAAGGAGAAATTAGGAGACTTCATGACTTCAACAGGGATCTCCGTGGTACGTTACACTTGCTTGTATGGTTTTTTTCCCCCGGTTGACATGGTGTTTCACTTCTCACAAGCTCCAGAGCAGCAGGCTTTAGAGGAGTAGCTTCACACATGTTTTAGATAAATGTCTTGAGAAATCAGGCCCTGCTCATTGGCATAAGACAAAACTGCTGTCACCCCCCTGGTGGCAAGGAAACCTTCTGGCAAAATATGAGAGTCAGCTTCAGATGGTGCCTTTGCGTTTAGCACTTGCAAATATTGATTTGACAGCAAGGCCACCAGTCCCAAAGTCTCGTCCAGCTCTAATGAGCTGAAGAGCAAATTGCAATATAGATCAGCGCTGTACAACCCATAAATCTCAAAGTTCAGTGCCTTCATGAACCAGTAGCAAGTATCAAAGGGTATCTCTTTTTTGTATTAAAAACATAAAATTGAGGGTATATCCTTTTGAGAAAGCAAATGGAGGATATGTTGGGTAGCTATTACCTGTCCAGGTTTCTGATGAGGGCACTTTGGTACCTCCTTGTGCAGTGAGATGCCTTCTGCAAGCTGGCTCATGCCTTTTGCAATGTGCAAGGTGGGTCGCATGGTCTTTTTGGAGGAGGGAGGCACCTGTAGGTGGGACCTTCCCATGGGAAGCTGTCTCTGGCTGCAGAAAACTGCTCCTTTCCCAGGGCATCCCCAAGGATTGGTGTCACTGGGCTGAGGGCTGCTTTCCCCCAGGGCGTCTCACTGCACCGGGGGCAGCACTCCACTGTGGGAAGGCACCCATCCCCTTGCAAAGCGGGGTAATTCAGATTGCAAATGCCTTGTGCATTTTGGACAGTGTGAGAGGTGAACTGCCTGGGCACGTCAGCCGTGAATGGCAGAGGCTTTTCCCCCAGTTTCTGTGAATCTGAATGACACAGCTTCATGGAAGAGGTCAAAGGGCCTCGTCTTTTATGTATGTGTCAGCCTCCATTTTAATGTCTTCCTTCAGAGAGTCTATTTATACTGCTCTGCTGGCATGCATCTTATTTTCTTGGTTGGCCTACAATTTTATATACATATATTTATACTTAAAGTATTTCCTGTTTTTTGCAGAACGACTGGAGACGGCCAATAGGCAGCTAGCCAGCAGAGACTTCGATGGGCATGAGGATAAGTCAACAGAGGGCCTTTATGTCACTCAGAGTGAGTACTGTGCTAATCTGTTTTGAAGGTGCATATATATATACGCACACATATATATGTGCTGGAGTGGAGGTGAATAGTTTGCTATTAATTGTTATTGTCCTTGTGGCTTGGTTTTACTCAGCTAATTCGTCACATACTCTTATTTAAGCTGCAGACTGGATTGCTTAGGCTGTTTTTTTTTCTCTCTGAGCACCAGAACCAGGCAGTGGGAGTTAATGGTAACACAACTTTGCTTATTTTTGATAAATATTTCTCTGAAATTGTGAAGTGTTGCTTGCAGGGATCATCTCTGGAGGTGCATGCTTTTTAGAGAAGCCAGATTCTTCTCTTGGCTGGGAWAAGCCCAGAGCAACCTCTGCTGACTTTTTGTCAGTGACAGGGGTTGACTAACAGGAGGCAGAGCAGAGCTGGACCCTCCTTTTCACAAAGGATGGAAGAGATAAAGATTTTACAACTTCTACCACTATGAAAAACATCCCTTCCTGTCAAGTTTTAGGCTCCCATAATGACTGAGCACAGTGCTGCAGCATTTCCCTGCCATGTGCTGACGGCTCCATGTGACCAGCCAAACCAAAACCCGAGCAGCTGGATGCTGCATGGCAGTGCGTGGCTTCTCGTGTATCCTGGGCGTCTTCAGCACGTTTTCAGAAGGACTTGACCACCTGGGAGCTGTGCAGTACCTTGCAGGCTTAAATCCCATTGAAGCTAAATGCTGTGTACAACTGATCCTTCTGTTTTATTTATTGCACCAAGAGCTTCCTTGGAAGATAAGCTGCAACTGCAAATCCTTAGGTGCAGAACTGGCCACCTCCATTAGCAGTGCGGTGTTTGATACCACTCAGCCTGCCTTGCTGCCAGCCCTGCAACGTCCACCAGCTGCTCCAAATGCAGGAGAGCCTTCTCCTAGCTCCCACCAGCAGTGATGATGCCAGCACAGCAACTTCGCTGATAATTGTGCCTGTGTGCACAAACCAGAAGAGAATCTAATGATCTTTTCCACGACTGTGTTAGCTTTGCCATATTAGCAGATGCCGCAGGGGCGTGTAGGTACTGCTGCAAATCCAAGGGGATGATCTGTTAAGAAAATAGCATTGCTATGTAAGTCTTGTCATCCTTGGGAAGAGTTCAAACAGAGTAAGTTGCACAGTGCAAATTGCAGACTGGGGTCTGCTGTCTTCGTATAGAGACAGCCTGGCAGTGTTCCCATATGCTGGTAGCTGCAAGGGGGAGTTAAATCCCCAGAATGGACTGAATTTGAATCATTTTCCAGTTCATAAACACGCTCTGTGCTTCTACTGATAAATATCTAGCAATAAAACTTTGCGCTGTGCACTCGGCATATTACTGCTATCAATTCACAGCTTACGAACAAATATAGCTTTTCGTATCCTATCACATAAGACAGGCTGGATGCTTGGAGTGTCTCCTGGCTAGGCCAGAGAGCTAAATGTTACCAATGCGATGCAGAGTGCTTCCAAGAATAGAAAAATGGGCATATGGGAAGCAGGTCCTCTTCAGTCGTGTTCTTTGGGCTGCTGGGGCACATGCAGTAATGACCTTGATATCAGCTTATCAGCCTAAAACACCCCTCTGAGAGCCCATAAAAGGTTTTGCTTGGAAATCCTCTGTTGCTGACTGCATTTATATGCTGATGTTTGTGAGTCTTCCCCGGGGCAGACCGTGACTGGGGTTGCACCTCACTGACAGCCTGAGGGTTTTGCAGGCACAGTCTGCACTCTCCTCATGTCCTTTGATGGGATGCTCAGGCCGAAAACTGAGAGGAGAAAGGGCTGCAGCTTGTTTTAGCTGCTGTGTGTACACTTGTCCACTGAGACTGAATAGTAATTTTTAGAAGAAGAGAAAAAATGGTGCCTACATGCGCTCCCATCAGCTGTTGCAATTTTGTCGTGAAACTTGTGTTTGTTTTTTTCCTAAGGGTAGTAGCTTATTAAGTCAGATTAGTAAATGCAAATCTTAGTTTTCATTAGGAAAGCAAAAGCAGATTTCTAGTGGCTTTATGAAAAACAGCCTGAAAACATGACCCTTAACATCCCCAACCCAAGTTATATAAAAAAACTCCAACATCAGCAGGTTCCTAAAAGTTATCATGTTTAAGCCATTCTCATGATGAGATGAAGAAGGGAAGATAAAACTCATGAGGTTTTTTTAACACTCATCCTTGGTAATACTGCAAACGCAGAATTATTACTGTGGTAAAACTCCAATAATAGGAAAAACTCCTTGAAAAAGAAGTCTGGCAAGGCAGGACATGCAGGGATCATTTCTCAGTTCCTTGCAGAGCTCTCCATTAGCAGTGCAACAGCGCAGAGCGGTTGTGCGCTCTGAGTTGGAGACGACAAAAACTCGTATTCTTTGTAATAGTAATAGGCAAAGCCAGGCTGCATGCCTCAAAGTATAAAGTGCTAGGCATTTGTGCCTAAGAAAAATGCTACTGTTGTATCGGGGGTAGGAGAGAACTCACAGCCTATTGGTTTCATGATAATTATGTGATGTTTTGTCAGTGAAAAAGGTTCTTTTACGGAAAGACATGAAGCAGCGATCAATGAAGGCGTATGGGCACRTACAGGCAAGAGAAGAGCCAGGCAGGAGGAGGCTGAGAGATGCTGTGGAAAGGGAGAGGCGGGAAGACTGAGGATGGTTTTAACGGCATAGGGCAGAGAGAAAGCTTATGATACAGCATATCATGGGAAAAATTTGTTGTGGTGGAGTCTGAGAATTTTGTGTGTTTTTCTGGGATTTCTGGACTTACAGACACTCTGTCAGAGCAAGGGTTCCTCCAAGGGGCTGTTTTTTCAGGTGTCTGAGGCAGATCGAGGTCTGTGCCCATCCACGTGGCTCTGCACCCATTAGTGGGGATGTGTAGACAATTTTGGCAGTGTGTTGGTAGAGCTTTATGCTTTGTGGGAGCGTGCAGTGGATGTGCCGCATATGACTTGTGCATATATCTCTGTCCCAAATATTCCAGGCAAAGAAATATTCCCATGGAATTAATTCAACCGAAGAAACTACTCACAGTAGATGTTTTTGAGAGTGGGGTTTTGGGCAGACTAAGAGCCATTTGGTATTAAGACAGGAAATAATCAGGGCAGAGGCAGAAATTTCAGGGGTGAGTGAAAGGGAGCTCCTTGCCCTCTCATTTCACAGCCGTGAGCTGCATGTGGGGAGGTGGGGAGCCACTGCCCCCTGTACCCAGAGCCAAGGGCACCTGCTCAGGGAGCAGCATCCTGAGGAAATGATGCCATATAGAAAAATGCGTCTGTTCTGCATGACTTCCCCCTGCCCTCCGAAGGGAAGGGGAGTGGGAAGTCTGATTTCAGTTTTCAACATGTGAAGGTCGAATTSTCCCCTGACTTGTATTTCATGACATGCAAATAGAAATGTCCTAACTGTAAATCAGACCATGCTTAAGCTGCCTGCGATACTTTGTAGGGTAAGGAAARCCATCACGAGTTTTGATGGAGATCCGGTGACTTCCTCTGACAACAGAGCATGAAACCTTTCTGCATCCCTGCTTAGGTCAGTGACCACAAGTAACCATGTACCGAACCACTTATTAAGTACGTTACAATTTATCATAATGATTAATGCCAGTGCAGAATCCCTGTTAATCACCACATGAGAAAATGGACTCAAGGACCTCAAGCACGACCTCCTGCAGCTTCTCAGCCTTTTCTTGGTGCTGGCATGGTCCAAACTCCAGAGGGCTGTTGGGAACGTGCCGTTTGTGAGCGAAACTGCAGGAGGAGAAGATTGCAATGAGCTGTGTTGGCATTTGGCCGGGACACAGGGGTTAACGCAGCTGCTCCTCGTGAAGTGTGCAGGGTGGACCTGTGTTATCTATAATGTAGTGTTTAGTTATGAGTGGCTTTGAGTGCACACATTCAACTGTTACAGGTAAATGGTACGTTAAAAACATTTTTCTTGTTTTTCTTTCAAGACTGATCAGATCAAAACCTTCTGTTAAGCATGAGGTCTGTGTGAAAAGCTGGGGGTCACATCTGAGTATAGCAAAGGGGTGGCAGAGATTGAGTGTATCTTTCTGTCTAGTGTTTCTGCTTCAAAACAGGGTCAAGACTGGTCTACTCTTGGTGTACCTACCCAGCTTGACAACTCAAAAAGCCTGTTTGCGAAGCACTGAAGCAGACTTTTGGCTTTATCTCCTCTTTCTTCTACCCAGCCACAGAGTATCAGTGTAATATCCTCAGTGTGTTGAGGTACAACAGTCAGAGGCAGTGGGTGGAAGGCTGTGAGATTACAACTGTAAACTACAGCAGAGAAGCCTTTTGGGGACTGTTCAGTAATGGGATGTAGCAGTGACCCACCAGAAAATAGAAATAGTTATTAGCCAGAGTCTGTTAGGTAAAAAGCACATGCCTGGGCAGAAGGTACATGCAAGTGTAGCACAGTAAAACAGTATTTTTAGACTTGAAGGATACCTGTATGTACTTGAAGAGAATTTAGGGTATGTTCAACAAAGACCTTCTTTACTAAAAATTAATGCAATATAGGAAAGTACTTATAAAACGTGCCTTCAGCATTTTGCAGGGAGAAGCTGACGTGGAGGAGTGTTGAGAGCTGTTAAGTAAATTTTTCTTGGCAGCTTTCTAGTGGGTTCAGTGGTCATTCTGTGTACAGCATAATCTTATCCTCCTTTTAGCGGGGGGATAGAAAACGTAATGCAGCAGAGCAAGCTGAGTGCTTCGAGTTCCTCGGATGAAAGTTGAAAGTGGAGGTCCCAAGTCCTGCTTTCCTATGTGCTGTCCTCCTATAATATGGGTTTCAAATCTGGAGCACAGCAAGTGTGGTCCCAGCATGAGACGGTGGAGTGCCACAGGGTTGAAATAGCATTTGTCTTCCAGCTTCTTCACCCTCTAATGAAATTAGCTGCTTGATAATTTGCCCAGATTTACACTTTTGTACAATAGATATTAATGTTCCTTCTGGTGAATCTGATTGAAGTAAATGTCTTTGCATTGAAGGAAGACCTGCATGTCCATTATAAAATTTCTTGCTGATGTGGGAAGATTAAGGCCACGTCATACCTAAATGGCTTGTGATGGCAGTTGGTGGTGCAGCGTGCACAGCACTTGCTGGGCTTTGCTTATGGGCTTTGCAGAGGCCAATGTGCCGGTGTTGCTGCTAGGGAATGTTTTTGTGAGGTGCTGAATTCCTCCTTTTAGGATAAATGGGAAGACGGCCGGGTGGGATTGGGCTTACCTCGGCCACTCATGCCTTGTTCCACATGGCTCAGCTTGTACGCACCTCACCTCGCTGCAGGCACCTACTGGTAGTGTGTAAATTAAACCTGTTCTCATCCCGCCTGTAGTTAAGGAAGAATAAGGCCCTTCTGGGGGTAGTTCAGGTTTGAAATGGGCTGGCTTTGGTCATGTAAAGTTTCTTGACCCTCCTCGGCAGGAGGTGGATGGTGGGGCTTCCAGCTTGAGTGGTCACACTTGGGTGGGACGGGCTGAATATTAGGGGCAGATTTTCCATGTTCCGATGTTTTTGGAGCAACTTTTCATTTCAGTTAAAAAATAATAAATTCTGTAATGCTGTGTTTAAAAAGTCAAAAATCAAAACAGTGTTTAATTGATGCCAAATTAATTTTTGGAGGAAATTTTCCTTCCTGGAGGCTTTCCAAGTGCTCTATTTTTGTTGTCAYTCAGAACTAAGGCCAGATTTTGAAATCTCAGATTTCGCTGAATGAAACCTCCATCCCCTGCTCCCTCCAATCATTAACTGTTTGCGGTCYGATGTCAGGGATCCAGTGATTGGCCCGTGATGCTCGTGTTCCCTGAAATGGCTTCTCAGCACTGTCCGGGCAGAAGTAGATGGAGCCGAGCATTTCCCCAGGCAGCTTGCCAACAAAGTCAATGGTGGGCCTGCAATTTGTTGCTGAAGAAAAAGATGTGAGCAAAGCTGACTGAATTTAACCAGTTTTTTTTTTTTWAAACGTCATTTTAAATCTTACCCAAAAAAGGGGTGATTTTTCAGCACAGAGGTTATCTACATGCTTTAGGCTCGCTCCTGGTGTTTTAAGGCACTTAATAAGGGAGAAGCACCGATCGCTGGACCCTTAGAGCAGGACTGGAAAGTCACCCARGGCCCCCACAGGGTTGGAATGCCTCCCACAGCCCCACTTTCTCTGTATGGCCAGAGAAAGCCTGTTCAGATGCCTCCTATCATATTCTTCCTTATTGCTTTCCTCTCTTTCCGTTTTCAAGCTGTTCAGCACAGATCTGTGTTTATTATTTGGCTTCTTCACATGTTTTGTATCTCATGATCTCCATCCTTGCAAATAAAATGGACCAGGCACAGCACAGCCTGCATTCACATGGCTGAGGTTTCTTGCCCCTTAGAGAAGGGCAGCAGCATCTAACTTGGCAACTATAATCAGTCCTGGAGATAGGGTGTCGTCAAGCAGGGCCTGGGCATTGCGTGGGAAAGGAGTAGCTGGTGCAAGCCAAAATTTTGCTGGGGAACGTGCTAGTAGTTCAGCAGAATGGACAATTATGAGGCAGTGCTCAGGTCCACAAGCTCTGCTAGTGCAGATGCAGCCCAAGCTGCCACTCGTTTCTGCTGCTGGCGCTCGCGTAAGGCTGGGCATTGAGTAGCTCAGTTTCTACTACTGAGCCTTGGCAGTAGAAACTCCTTGCCCGCTGTGTCTCAGCACCGTGTTGCTGTTGTAATGGCCCCACTTGCTGCTGCTTCACRTAATTTTTGCTTTTCTAGGGATGTGGCAGCTTACCTCTGGCGCGTGGCCCAGGGCCTGTGAGCTGTCCTCCTGGAGCAGCTCTTGTTCTTGTCTTTCTTCCAGACAAAGAGCACTTGAAGGAGAAGGAGAAGTTGGAGATGGAGCTGGCAGCTGTGCGTTCTGCCAACGAGGACCAGCGGAGGCACATCGAAATCCTCGACCAAGCCCTAAACAATGCACAAGCCAAGGTCATCAAACTGGAAGAGGAGGTGAGGCATGGGCAACATTTCTCTGCTCTGAGGGTAGTGGTGGCTCATGGTTAGGGCTTTCTTCATCCAAGTCCTGAATCTCTTCTAGATATGGTGTGGCAGGTCTTCCTATTCCCCTTGCACTGGCCATCTTATAGAGAAAATGCGTAGTTATAYAATACTGACCCAAAGAAGCAAGCAAAGGAGACCACAACCATAGATGTTTTCAGAGCAGAGCCTTCAACATGTAACCAGGAGCAACACCAAACTCAGCTAGCTGGTGGCTGAGGTAATGGTAGGACTTAACAGAAACATCAGACAGAAAGCTGACTACTCACTGTCTTGGGACTGTGACACAAACATGATATTGGTGCATCCCATTTCTCCCCAAAGAATGCCAGGAGGCTTTTGAGTTGTGCACAGCAGCACAGCAGCACAGGTCTTTGTAACTTTGCATCTGAACAGTGTTCTTAAAAGAACTGACTGAGCTGGCTGGAGGCAGACCTTCCAGGATTTAGAGCTACAGGTTTTACGTGAGAGCTGGAAAAAACCTGTCATACCATGAGAACCAAGAATTGCCATCTGGGCAAAACTCCCAAGAGGTCTTTAAGGGTCCTATAAGCCTCATAGTGAAAATAGGTATTCAGACGGGAGAAGAAATCCCAGGAACAGAGGGCTCTTCAAACTGACAGACAAGTACAGAACAACTTCTAGAGGCTGGAAGCTGGAGTTACACAAATGCGGCACTGGTGAGGCCACACCTTGAATACTGGGTTCAATTTTGGGCCCYTCACTACAAGAAAGACATTGAGGTGCTGGAGCGTGTACAAAGAAGGGCAACGAAGCTGGTGAAGGGTCTGGAGAGCAAGTCTTATGAGGAGCAGCTGAGGGAACTGGGGTTGTTTAGCCTGGAGAAAAGGAGGCTCAGTTGCTCTCTACGACTACCTGAAAGGAGGTTGTAGCGAGGTGGGTGTCGGTCTCTTCTCCCAAGTAATAAGCAATAGGACAAGAGGAAATGGCCTCAAGTTGCACCAGGGGAGATTTAGATTGGATATTAGGAAAAATTACTTCACCAAAAGGGTTGTCAAGCATTGGAACAGGCTGCCCAGGGAAGTGGTGGAGTCACCATCCCTGGGGGTATTTAAAAGACRTGTAGATGTGGTGCTTAGGGATGTGGTTTAGTGGTGGACTTGGCAGTGCTAGGTTAACGGTTGRACTTGATGATCTTAAAGGTCTTTTCCAACCTAAACAATTCTATGATTCTATGAAATTCAAAGTGGAAATAATGCTCAGTTTTAACTATAACTAAGAGTGATGTCAGTTCTCCATTATTGGAGGTCTCTGAATCTCAATTTATTTTGTTTCTTAAGACCTTCAACCAAAAGGTTTGGATTTAATAACTAACTGAAAGTCTATGCACTCTGGCAGATCAGGCAAGGCTGTCAAAACAGGCCTTTTTGGCCCTAAAATCTCTAGCCCTGTGACCAAGAAAGAGGGAGGATGTTTTATGGGGAATAAAATAAACATAATCTTTACTATCTGAGCGGGCAGGCCTTTGGTGAGGGGAAGGATGCTCACCTAGCAGGCTTGGGTAGAGGTTCATGCTCTGGCACAGGCTGCTGGCATGAGTTTGGGCAGGTCTGTTCCCTGTCGGTGCTGCATTTCCCACCTGCACCCTCCCCAGGGCTGGTCTGGRGGAGAATCCATGGGAGCCCGCTGGGTGCACGGATGCAAGGGGTCTTGTGAGGAGCAGGGAAGGTCTTTTCTCAAATACCTGCAAGTAACTTAAGTGCAGTTCATTGTCTTGGAAAGAAGAAGGGTGAATTGACCTCAATGWTACTTGAATGTTTTTTATCAGGGTATCCAGCATGACAGACCCCCTGTTAGGCTAACTAATGGTTACTTAGAGTCTGGAAGATTTAAGGTACTATATGTAAGCGCTGAAGGCATTGCTGTTTTGTTCCTGACCATTAGACCATTCTGACTTCCTATTTAGGAACATTTTAAAACYTCCATTGCCTCCAGTGGATATACTCAGCAGCAAGAAGAGGATCACATTAAGTTTAACTGCTCCTTTGTTAGTTAGACGAAAGCCTGCTCACTGTCCCAGTGTATTTGGGGCAGTCCCTTTAGGGTAGCTGCAGGAGCTAGCGTACCTTTAATCTGTACATACTTCGCTTGACACTGTTTGCCTTAAAGGCAACCAGAGGTTTTCTATTTGCATTTCATTACAAAGTGGTTGAATAAAGGAACGTTYTTAGGTGGCAACACCTGCTCCTGCAGTTGCGGCATCATGCAGGGGATGGGAAGAAATACGTTTAGCTCCTGGCTGCTCCACAGACTGTCAGTGTGGTATTGGCAGGTAGCATTGACTTGCTGAATACACACTGGTGAAGGCAGCAGAAGCAGAAATGCCCATTTCCAGGTAGGTGGTGTAAGAAGCTACTCTGTGCCTGCTGGGTTGTAGTAAATACATTTGCAGCCGTGGGGCTATGTCTCTAAGAGCTTTGCAGTTGCCAGTTCCTCGTCTAGGCATCGAACAGGAATGTGCCTCTGCTGGGGATTGGAGCTAAGATCCTGGATTGTGGACTGGTGGAGCTGAGAAGAGGGCAAATGTTCCCCTCTAGAGAGCTGCTAACCTCCTGCCCTGGGCACGGTAGATATTATGGAGGTGGTAACCTCCTGCCTAGGGCATGGTAGATGTTACAGAGGTGGTAACCTCCTGATCAGGGCAGGGTGGATGTTACGGAGATGGTAACCACCTGCCCAGCTTATGGTAGATATTGTGGAGGTGGTAACCTCCTGATTAGGGCATGGTAGATGTTACGGAGGTGGAAACCTCCTGACCAGGGCACGGTAGATGTTATGGAGGTGGTAACCTCCTGATCAGGGCATGGTAGATCTCAGGGGTGACAACATATGAGGGTGATGCAATGGTATTTGCCAGAGTTTGTCTGTCAGAGCGCTCAGCCTGAGCAAACCCATGTTGACCTGGTAGTGCTGCTCTTTTCATTCTAGGGGAAGTTCAAATGAATTTTATCCCAGCTRCCATGTTTTAATTGTTCACAGTAGTGTCATGCAGCTCAGTTGAAGTGCAGTTAATCTGTGGCTGCCGGCGTGTGCCCAAGCTCCTGTGCTCCCTTTCCCTTGCTTTTGGCCTGTTTCATCACTAAATCAGAGTACCTTTTCAACAGTCTCCAGTGTTTCTGGAGCTCAATTTGACACATATGTGGCAGATATTGTTGAAGTTTTGAACCTTCATCTTAAACCAGGAATTTTTACTATCATTTGGAATATATTGAAGGAAACACAAAATCACTCAAATGAAAATGACTATTATTATTAACAGAGCTCTACCTCATGCACTGCTCTGTAAATCCACCCAGATTTCTTCTACCACCAGAATGTAATTAAGTTTAAAAGCTTTTTAAATCAAGGCTTGAGAAATAAGCAGTAGCTACTAAGTTGAATTAACATAAGATAGCGTACTATGTAAATCTACATTATCCTGAGTGCCTGCTAGTAGAAGGATTTAATTCAAAAATATGTAGRTGGTATTATCACCACATGTCATTTAGGAGACTGCTGCTGGAATCGTGTGTCTGGTCCACGCTGTGGATAGAAGACTGAATAATTGGAGAGGGTTCAGAAAACAGCTGTAGAATTTATTTGGGGCCCAGAAGCTGTTCTTTACTGTGAACAATTAAAGTGAAGAGGTGGCTGAGCTCCAGTCAACGCACATAAACATGAAGACGGGATTACTGTCAGCCAGATTAAACATTGCTCTTTAACATAAGAAGAAATAATGAGATGCAGTGTTTGGGGGCTGAAGCTGAGCAAATCGGGCCGGGAATAAAGAGTTAGAGTAATTAACACTGAAACAACCTACTTAGGGTGATAGTGGATTCTCCATCTCTTACAGTCTTTAACTCAAATCTTGTATCTGTAGAATAGATATTCTATAGCTCAAACTGGAGTTATGTTCCTMGTGCAGATATTTTTCCAAGACCCAGTCGTCTTTACTCAGATTTATTTGCTTGGATCATCCCCTTTTAGCCTTAGCTCTTCTTCATCTTTATTTTCCTAATCCCTGGGACAAGGGCAGTGTTCAGGCAAGTTTGCTGATCTTCTGAATATGTGAATTGTTTCATGAAATGCTTCTTGCTCTAGTAGATCACAATTTGGAAACAGAACAAGAAGTAATTTGTTTAAATTGCATAAGAGAAAGCCAGATTAGGCATTAGGGTAAAAGTTTTCTGGCAGTATAGGAAAATAAGCTGTGAAGTAGTTTGCAGGGGGAGGTTGTGGAGTCCCTTCCCGTGGAGGGTTCTGTAAACAGATTATACAGACGTGMGCCAGGTTTTAGGTAGGGTTGATCCTACCTTGTAGCGGGAGGATGGACTGGTACCTCTCCAGGTGCCATCCAGCTTTTTTTTATTTGAGTCTGTGTGTCTGTGAGGTAGTGGAGCTTAGTATCATGTATTTCTGATTGCAGTCCCCCTCCCTTACAGATGCATGCTGCACTGACAAGCCCATTGATTTAAATGACAACATTTGTACTTTGTTTTTTAGATGTGTAGGTGACTTTTTTGCTTATGAATCTACAGGCAGGATAGAAAAGTCAGAATTGGCTCAAGAACCTCCCTATAAATTTATGAATGTGGGAACTGTCTTGTTGCATATCTCCAACAGAATTGTCTTCTGAGGCGGTGGACACATGTGCATCGCCTCACCCACACGGGCAGAGGTGCACTCGTGTGTAAGCATGTGAACCGTGGGGCTCAGAGGGCTGCTTCAAAGCTAAATTCTGGCTGCTGTGGTACAGATGGACCCCCCAGCAWCTGGCAGGACACAGGGGAGCGGATTAGGTCTGCTGTCGAGGAGGGACCCCGGGGGAGCCCCCTTCCCCTCTCTGATCCACGCTGGCGTGGCTGGGAGGTGGCACAGGCACCTTCCTACTGCCAAAATAGCACATTCAGCAAGAAGCCACTGCTGTGTCCATCTTGCCAAGTCGTGAGCTCCCGAGGAATGCAATCTTTGTGCTGCTGCCAGAGACTAGTGGGGATTATAATCTCATTAATTTTCATGGAAAGCCCCAGGAGCCATAAGCATTAGCCCGGATTACAGCAGGGCTAGGAAGGTCATGCTGCCAGTCGTTGGCTCTGGCTGGGGAGGTTTGTTTAGGCCAAGTTTTGCTTTTGCTGTGAACAAGCCCATATTTCACTTCACCTGTGACATGGATAGATTTAGGGTGGCAGAAGAGGAATTTCAAGAAAAAGTGATTTTATTATCATTGTAATCAGTGGGAGGGGACCTAAGTGAATCCAGCATCACACAAGTAAAAAAAAAACTTCTTTGCAGCATGGGAGTCCTGGGCTAAGCAGAGGACTCTGGGTGAAGGGGAGCCCCACAGAGCCGTGCAAACCCAGCACTGGTGTTTATTTGCTCCACATGCCCAGGAACAAGGCAGCAAACTTGTCACTACATCCCCTAGATATTTAGACACAGATATTTTGTGGCCATAGCTCCTATATCATAACCCACATTGCAGTTAATTTCAATAGTGATTTAAGTACTTAAAAAAGAGGTAGGCACCTAGGATGTTGTTTTGGCCCTGGCCTTGCCAGCTCACAGCACCTCTCCAGCCTCTCTTATTTATCTAGTTCTCCAGTGTCAACTGGGGTTAATGTGTTTTTCCTGCCTCCTGTTTTGCTTCTGAAAAACTTCAGGTCTCAAACAAGTGTACAAATAAATGAGGGAGACTAGAAGTCCTAAAAAGGATCTTAGTGATCATGGCAATGACCTCAAGCATCCCCCATTAACCCCAGGCTGCAGATGGGGTCCGACTGAGGCTTGGCAAAGTCTGTGTGATCCAGCATTCAAACCGATTCACCCTCCCTTTCTAAGTCAGGGAGTTGAGTTAAGTCGAGAGTGTTTTGGGGTCTTTTGGGGTTCGTCGAGGTCTTTTGGGGTTTGCAGCTTCAGTTTGTGTGCACTGTTGCTTTCTCTACTACAAGGCAGGTATCTTTAGAAAGGTAAATTTATTCATGCTCACGAAGAGAAAATTCATGACAAAAGATTGGGGAAGAAGAGGGGAATTGGGTTTCCTGAGGTTGGGACTGCAGCCCGTGGGGAGAGCAGGCAGACCTTGCTGCCGCAGCCCCATGGGCGAATTTTCTGGTCAGCATCTACGCTCCCCGGAGACGAGGGCTGCTCATGGACACCCAGGTGTGCCTGGCCCCCCATGAGCTCGYCCCTTCTTGGTGCCAGATTTTGGCTGGGGGTCAGGTTTCAGCACCGGCTTTGATGCCCATACCRGTGCCCGGCGCAGCTGATGCCCAGCATGTCTGGTGTCTGCAGCCTCCTCTCCCCAAGGGCTCTCAAGTATGCCAGCTCCTGCTGTGAGCCCAAATCATGATACCCTGTGGTGTCTCTGAGTGCCTAGTGGTGTGGTAGGAGGCCAGAAGAAGTGGGGATAGCCGCTAAGCACCCTGAACATCTGCAGTCCACTTGCAAATTCCTTTTGGGGTATGCTGCTTGAGCAATCTCTGGCTGTAAAACCCTATATTGCAAAATCCTTATGTCATGTTTAGCCTTTTAGTAGTTGCATTRTATACATAAGGAGGGCCTGCCTTTAGCTGCCAGCACATCTATACGTCGGCATGGCCAAGCCCGTGAGCAGGATAGAGCAGGTGGAGCACTTCTGGCTGCTGGCACTCCACTTGTTCCACCTGTGTTGAACAGATATGCAGGTTGAAAAAAAGAGACGCTATTTGGGTGCAGACAATGTGCCAAGTGTCACCAGTCGATAAAACCCACTGGGATTCCTCTTAGCTGAGGCCAGCCTGTGTGCTTGCCCAAAGAGCATCCACTGACATGATGGCTCTTGCTCAGAAATGGCCAGGGGGTTTCACAGGTACCGGATCCCCAATGGATGGAAGATCGGGGCAGCATTCCCTCCRAAAGGGGTAGAGCTGCCCCAGCGATGCCCGCTGTGCCCTTTCCCTGCCCATCAAAGGGGCACCATCCTTCCCCTGGAGAAACTCTGCAAAGCAAATGGCCAAAGCCCTGCTTGCGCCCAACGCGCACCTACAAGTGCGCAGGGGTCTCAGCGGCCCAGGGTGGGTGTGCGGTGCCCCCCAGTGCTGCTGACSCCCTGTCCCCCACAGTTGCGCAGGAAGCAGGCCTATGTGGAGAAGGTGGAGAAGCTGCAGCAGGCGCTGACGCAGCTGCAGGCAGCCTGCGAGAAGAGGGAGCAGATGGAGCGGCGGCTGCGCACACGCCTGGAGCGGGAGCTGGACTCGCTGCGGATGCAGCAGGTGAGGAGGGAGCGGTCTGTGCAGGACCCCAGCATGGGGCCTTTGGCATTGCTTTTAAAGAAGGATGGTGGCTTGCAGCCCTGCCAGGCATCACCTTGCTTTTGGGTTCAGATCATTGGGCTTTCCACCTAAGCCTTTCCTTTGGATGGGGTTGTGGATGCCCCATAATTGGAAGTGTTCAAAGTCAGGTTGGATGGGGCTTTGAGCCACCTGATCTAGTGGAAGATGTCCCTGCCCATGACAGGGGGGTTGGACTTAGATGATCTTTGAAGGTCCCTTCCAACCCAAACCACTCTATGATTCTAACTCCTGATTTTCAGCGGAGGATGGGGCAGCTCCGCAGTGGGGCTGCTGGACGCGGCTGAGCCCTGCCTGCTGCGGGGCTGGGAGGTCCTGGCTCCTCTGCTCAAGGGCAGGCAGGGCTCTGCCCCTACGTGTCCCCCCACACCTGCCAGGGGAGAACGTCCTTCCAGGTTTCTCTCCAGCAATCACAGATTGTGCAAGATCAGCACCACACCGAAGGAGGAGAGGAAAGGTGCAGTACACGTGGGCGTAAGATTTAGCCCACAGATTTTGGCCACTCTTTTATTGAAAAAGCAAGGTGGGATTATGTGGGATTAGGTGGGAGCAAGGGCTCAAGCAATATTCACTTTGGACAAAGATGATGTACTCAGTTCACAGAAATGTCTATCCATAACAGATCTGGAGACAAATCATAGAATCATTGAATATCTCGAGTTGGAAGGGACCCATAAGGATCATTGAGTCCAATGGTGTCATCATCTTCAGACAATAAATTATTTAAAATCAGTCCAGTCCAGATTGGCTAGAAGTATAGTTTTGCATTTCTGTCCCCTTGGGTTTTTGGCAGCCCTGTGTCCTCAGAGGGATAGTGTTATGCACAGTTATTCCTTTGGGTAGGTAACCTGGTCTCTCACATTCTCCTCCATCCCCGAGACCCAAAGTCCAGTCATCTGTGAAAAGGGGGGAAAGAAGCATGGGGAGGTTGCAGGGAGGATTTCCAGGTTAYGGCCAGCACCGAGTGCTGAATACATGGGCACTGGCAAGCAGATGTGCTAAGTATACCAAACCATCACTTGGGGAAAAGCCAGCAACATAAGCAAAGCATGATGCTCTTGTAAYTCTTGAAGGGCTCACATATCTCTGTCAAGAAATGCATCTGCTACCTTATTTATGAGCCATTAGTGGAGACCAAAGTAGAGGGTCTGATCCTGCCGGCAGAATGCGGCTGGGAAATAGCTCTATGGGCAATACCAGTGGTTTGCAGAGTCACGAGGTGGCCGTGAAAGCATCTCCTTCTCGCTGGCAGCCCCAGGGCAGGGCAGGTCCCCCAGCACCCCTCCAACGGCATCACTGTCACTGCTGCTCCCTGGAGACCCTTTCCATAAGTCTTGGCTTTTCCTTGCTGCCATATAAGTACGTTAAGTCTTTCTTGCCCTGTCCACCATAGGCTTGCTGTTCCTGTCTTCTTYCAGTAGCTCTTCTCAATTGCCCCTTAGCCTGCTCTCCTCCAATTTAAAAAAGAAGTTACATGGGGTATGACATACTAATGCTGGTGTAAATGAAAGAACATTTGAGAAAATACAATTAAAATTCAAGTGAAGGTAAAACTAGAACTAGAAAAGGTTTTGTTCTCTGGGCTGGAATATAGGGACAAACCGATATGTTAAGTAACTGGGATGGACTGTCGACAAAGTCCTTGTCTTGGGTGTTCAGGCTACATCTGCTCATTTTGGCAGAAAATTCCTCTGTAACTTACAGATTGCTTCATTTTTAATTTTTTTTTTTTTGGCACTGTAATCAGCAACTGCATTTTGGGTTGCCATAGTTCTCAAATGCCTACACCAGTTCCCTCTAACAAGTTTTAAGAAGAAAGATGCTCTGACTTCACAGCTCACCTTTCAGCTTTGAGAGGAGACTTGGGGTATTTTTTACTATTTATACTTTTTGTTTTATGAGCCACAACCCTGCAATGAATCATATTGCTTCAAGGTGCCCCAACTTTTTACTTCAGAGCTGTCTTCTCTGAGTTATCAAAGTTATATCTACTGAAATATTTTCTCATCACAGAGAAAAAAGAGCTTTTTTTCTCCTTTTTACTGGAGTCAGCAGAACAGACACAGCACACAAGGAGACAGTGAGCCAGAGTGGTCTCTGGCTTGTTGGTAACCGAGTCCAAGCGGCAAATCTTCATTATCACTAATGCATGAGCTAGGACCAAAAAAAAAATCCTTTGACTTAGCGTTGCAGGCTGAGCGTGCAGGGCTGGCAGAGGTTTTGACTGAGAATGAAGACAACATGCACCCGTGATGTCCCAAGATGCCATTTACAGACCAGGGCTGTACTTCCAAAATATTACCTTCCTGCCAGGGATTTGACAATATTTGAAGTGTAAGTGCTGTTTTTTGCAGGAGAAGACTTGCAGCCATTGCCCCTAAGGGTTACTCCATATTGCACTCTTCCAGAAAGCAGCTTCTAAACACATTCCCGCACCAAAGGCAAAGGCCGCAGCCCTCCCCTGGTACCTCTAGTTTCCCGTAAACAGGAGATAAGTGTCTAGAAGGAGGAAATGTGGTTTGGAAAATGGAAACGGTTGCTGCAGCCCATGCTCCAGTGTGCTGGTACTGCGCCAGGGAGCCGCTTTGCAGTGGAAGCTCGTGGTGTAGTACAGATGAGAAGCCAGTGYTCCTGAGAGAAGCCGGTGCTCCCGAGGCACGGTTTCCCTTTTAACACAGTCCTGTGCACCGTGGAGCGTAACAAATCTCTTGCTTTTTTTATTGAAAAAAACATTTACTTCTACTGACTTCTCCCAGAGCTTCATGCCTCTCCCCTCGGCATGGGCTCATTCCACCCAACCTCCTTTGAGCCGAGGGCTAGATCTCCGTCCTCCTCCACTCTCGACCAGCAGTGAGAGTAGCTCGGGAAGGCTACCTGTGCCACTTAGGTGCTTTAAGTGCCTGTAACTGGGTGGGATAAATCCTGCCTGGGTAGGTGCTTTCCTCGCAGCGTAGATGCAAAGGGTTACGCACCCACTGCTGCTTGTCACCATCCCATGGGAGCCACCCTGCAGTGCCTGGGGATCTTGTGCCCCTCCGGTTGGTTGGAAAGTTACCTGCTGCACCACAGAAAGCATCTCCTGAGGGCACATGAGAACTAACGTGCCAGAAGAGACAGGCATAAATCCATGTCCAGGGTATTTTCCCAGCTGCTGTTTTAAATAGGTTACATGTAGCTAGGTTACATGTCACTTTTTTTCCTGCTTTTATATATAAACCCTCTGGTAATAACTGCCTGTCCATACCGAGCACTGCCCAACCATGTGATGAAGTCCCAGCAAGAAGAATATCTTTTAAAGCTTCATTGCTTCTTTTTCCTACCAGCTTTTTTTCCTACCTTTTCCCTTGGCTTGGGGTATCCCACGAAATCCCTGCACATCCAGGGAGCAGAYGGATCCCTGCTTCTGTCAGCATGGTCCGGAGAAGTGTGTGCTGGGCTTGCACACATGGTCAACCTGCCTGTCCTCCTGCAACTTAAGGGGTTTAGCCCAGGGCTTCCCCTTGCCCCTGTCAAAAGACATGGGGATGTCTTTGTGAGCTCCAGAGAAAACGTAGGGAAAAAAGGGCCAGTAGCTCCCATACTTGGCAGGAGGTGAATATCTCGCTGTTTCCACCGGCAGAGGCAGGGAAGCTACCAGGCGAGCAGCCTCCCGGAGCACAATGCCCCGGCCTTGATGGAGCTGGTGCGGGAGAAGGAGGAGAGGATCCTGGCCCTGGAAGCTGACATGACCAAGTGGGAGCAGAAGTACCTGGAGGAGAGTACGATCAGGCACTTTGCCATGAATGCTGCAGCCACAGCTGCAACGGAGAGGTAAGATGTTGCTGCAGGCAGACAGCTCTGTTCGCAGCGGAAGGCATGGGGGAATAATAAGGAATKGATATTTTCTTACGGCTGGATTTTGCTTGCCTTTCCCTGCTGAGTCACACCGCCAGGCTTAATGCACCTCTCYGTAGTGTCATGCCAGTGGGATACAATAGTCGGTTAAGACAGGATTTACCCTTCTGACCACGTCCCAGCATTTATCAAATCCAGGCACCAGACTGAAGCCATGGCCTCAATGGCAAAGTCTCAGGCTGCCAAATTGCACAGCATAGGTAAGGCAACTCCTCCCCACCGCACCGATGGAGCAAGGAGGGTCTGTTGGTATATGGCTGCATCCATCCCACAGTCTGCAACATGGTTGCTTAACCTAGTTTTAAAAACCTGTGGCCTCATCGCTTCATTAAGCTTCAAAATAAAAAGCTTGTCCTGATAGCTAAGCTAAACCTCTTTACTGCAAATTACCTCAATTGATTCTTGTCCTTCCCAGGTGTACATGATGAACAACAGATCACTGTCGACGTTGTAACAGCCTTGTAAATATTGGAAGACAGATAACCCCCTGTTGTATCTTCCCTGGCCTGAACTTCCTTCCTTCCTTCCTTCCTTCAGCCATTTCCCACATGTCCTGGTGTAAACCCCTTTCCATTTGCCTGGACTGTCTCCAGTTTGTCTGTGTCAAAGCGTGGTGCCCAAAAGCACACAAGGCACTGCAGTGAGGCTTTCCAGCGATGAGGACGGGATAATTAACTTCTCGCCCCAGTTTCTTAGAAGCCAAATCCCCTGAAAACATCCTAAAATGAGATTTCCCTTTGAAATGCGGTTGAGTGCGTGACTCAGGATGATCCTTTTCTTTTGCACTCCAGTCTAGGCAGCAATTCCTGTGCTATTTTTCACCTTCCAGAGTGTGCAATTTTGTTTGTCATTTGTGATGTAGTCTTGTTGACTTGGGACCATTTCCCCGGTGAGTGAGTCCTTCTGATGTCCAACCCTGTCCTCCAGGACGGTGGTTAGCCCCATGGGGTTCACCCATGATTTTAGTGTGCTCTCCATTCCATCAGCCCGGTTATTTAATGGCGTTAATGACTAAACCCGAGCCAAGAGTAGACCGCAGCAAGGCAACCCAACACCAGATAGCTGCTTGACAGGCAACCATCAGTGCTTGCTCTTTGAATGCGGGTTTGGGGTTTTCTTTGTAAGGACCAATCTCACTTGCAAAAGCTGCCCTCGCAGTCTCAGGAGCCCGACTCACCGTGTTGAACCGCTTTGCCAGGGACACCTCGGCCCCGAGCCACTCACGCAACGGCAGCTACAGCGAGAGCGCGCTGGAGGTGCGGGGCTGGCAGGAGGAGGAGGAGATTGTGCAAGCCAACCGGCGCTGCCAGGACATGGAGTACACGTAAGGGGCCGTCGTGCCATACCTGCTTGTCGTGGGGTTTGGGCTGGGTTCAGATAAACCAGGATGCCCTTCTGTTCCTTCATGCACACCTGGAAAGGACGGGCTTAGCTWCACTTTGACTTAGTTTTGCTCTTCAGCATTAAAACAGGGATTAAAGAGTTGCTGTTGTTAGGTAACTTCCTCCCTCCCTACCTTCCCGTTAAACCTTCTCTGAGCCAAAAATGACCTTCTTACAAAACAGAGGCTCTTACACTGTTAAAAGTAGGTTGGCATGCGAGGAAGCTCAATGCTTGTTTAATCTTGGTGGAAATCCCTCCCTGGAAACAAGAGTGTCTGGTCATAAAAGCTGAAGTTGTAATCCCACTCCTACATAATCAGCAACGCGAGGGCTTGCCTTTGCCTTGCTCTTCGCTCCTTGCCTGCTTATTGCTCTTTCTAGATACACTAAGTTTCCTACATCCAAGTTGTGTGACGGTCACATTGGCATTTAGGAACAAACCTGCAAAATTTAGCACCACAAGCACCACTAAAAAAGATGCATTTGCAAGTAGTAGAAGATATAAAATAAACTTTTTTGGGCACGGCAGTCAGTGAGAGTAACGTTCGTTGTTGCAGATACTTCTCCATTTTCAGCACACAAGTGGACATGTGGCCRTGTAGTTCAATGAGCGTTAGTCCTGGGCAGTGTTTTTAATCCAGACTTTTTTCCTGGTGGAAAGTGCCTTTTGATGAGTAAAAATCCCTTGAGAAAGTTTGTGTATTCCTCTAGGTTTTTAGTGAAAAACKATTTAAAATCAATTCTTCAATGCTGGCTTCCCCACAAAAACACCAATCTGCATAAAAAGGTGTATTTGTTGCTTGTGGAAAATATCAGTGATTGTTTTTACTGGGTTTGGTTTTTGTTTTCCACTTACAGATGCAAGCTAATCCTGCTTCCAGTGAAGTAATGGAGTTTTGCCATTGGCTTCATTAAAGATAGATTAGGATCCTGTGTTTTCATTGCAAATTAGACATCTGATTATGAAAACTAACGCCAACATGAAGTTACTAGCTATCATCTCCCTTGTATGTATAGGTTTTCCAGATGCGGCATTTTAGCTTTCACTGCTTCACAAAATGCAGCTGCATTGGACTATGTATTGTACATCACAGTCAAGCTATAGTCATCTGGCTGTCATATTGTACATGTACAATTATTTTTTTTTAAATGTGGTTTTGTAGTCTTTGGTATGATTTGGTGTTAATCATTCCTGGAGAAAAGTCTCAGATAATCCTATTTTTTTGTGACTTGAGAGTCTTCAGGGTCTGTATGAGAGAAGTAGAGAGCTTTACTCAGCTCTGCACACTGTGTGCTAATTGTTTCTGCAGCGGTGAGGGAGAAGCAAGAGCCCAGCCTAGCTGTTAGAGAAACCGAAAGGAACCTTTCCACTCACTTCAGCAGGTCTTTACTCCAGCTGACGACAGACCCGAATTGTGGGGTTAACTCAGCCTGCCAAAGGAGGGTTTCCAGATTTGGCACTAATGTATTACGGGCGTGGAAATTGCCTCTGTGTTTGTATTCTGGTGAAGGTAGCAATCTGCAGCCCAGTCAGGATACTGCCCTCATTGCTTCTGCTGGGTTGGTCAAGCCACAGCAATAGATGGGTTCAGTTAACCTTGCAGAAAAGAGTTCCCAGTTTTGGCTGAATAGCTAGAAAAGCTGCCTGTTTTGAAGTGCATGGTTATCCTCAGAGGAACTGGTGGGAACTGCCTTGTCYGAGTCACTCAAAACCGGAGGGGACAGAGCAACAGGGCACATACCCAGGGACCCATCCTGCTGGCCCAGGGTGGGGAGAGCTGCCCATATAAACGCTTCTTCCATTCCTGTAAACAAGGCATTCATATTTTGGCAGAATAAAGAATCTCCATGCAAAAATAATTGAGAAGGATGCCATGATCAAGGTCCTTCAGCAACGATCACGGAAGGACCCCGGGAAAGCTGACAGYGCCAGCCTGCGACCAGCTCGGTCCGTCCCCTCCATTGCTGCTGCTACGGGCGCGCATTCACGCCAGACCTCGCTCACCAGCAACCAGATAGCTGAGGAGAAGAAGGAAGAGAAGATCTGGAAGGGAAGCATAGGTGAGCTCAGTTTTTGCTTAAGCTTTGGCTCATCCATCACTTCGTCCTAATCCTTCTGCTTGAGCTTAGCAAAAGTGACCCTGCCCCTGGCACACAATGCCTTGACAGCTCATTTCCAGAGCGCTTTCTGTGGGAAGAATGTGTGTCCTTGTGCTGAAGTCAAAAATTAGTCATTTTTTAACCTTGCATTGTATCTTAATTATATCTTTAATCATGTTAAATCATTCTGCACTGATTATAGAAAGCCATAGTTGGGGGAAAGCCTACCAGAAACAAGCAGATGATGTTTGTGACTTTGTGGGAGTAAATTAACAAATTTGGGCTAGAAAAAAAAGCCTGGTTAAACAAGAGGGTGAGCATCCCTTTGGGTAGGAGTGCATGATGTGATGTGGCAGCTAAATGGGAGAATGAGTGCAGGACTGTGGTTTGGGGCCGCATGGGACAGCGGGTATGGAGGTGTGTGAGGCTGTGCCAGGGGTACCACTGCAACGGGCATGCAGAAGGGAATGCAAGAAAGGGCAGCTGCTCTCAAAAGGCTGGTTTTGTAGGAAAGTACCACGTGGATGTCAGGAGAAGAACAACAGGCAGTGTCAATGGGAAAAGCTAAGCCGAGCTAAAGGGCTGGAGACATATCCAGACCAGCACCTTGTAGCTCTGGGGTGGAACAGGGGGACAGCACTTACATTCGAGCCAGGATGTGACTGACCACCACGTGTTCTCAGGGCTGCTCTTGGGGAAGGAGCACCACGACCACCCATCGGGACCCTTGCTGCCTCCTCCGCTGCCCTCCTTGTCCTGCACGCCCGTCCCGGCACCGGTGGCCTCCCACACGAAGACAGGCAGCAAAGACAGCAGCACCCAGACGGACAAAAGCGCCGAGCTCTTCTGGCCCGCTGCTGCCTCCTTCCCCGGCCGTGGACGGCTGGGGACCACCCCRTCACACAGTCCAGCCCCACGGCCCCCAGGGACACGAGTGGCCGGCGAGAAACTGGGTGAGCTCTGCCAGATCCCTATGTTGGTGCAAAACACCAGCACCCCCAGGGCTGTCAGCGGATCCCCAGAGACACCTCAGTATTGATAGAGGGGGGTGATGCCTTCACAATTTATAAGGTGGTGGGGAGGTTTCTTCAGGGAAACTAAAATCATAGGGAGAGAACTTTCCAAGGTTGCCTGGTCTGGCTTTGCAGAGCTTCGTGCTCGGCAGCTTCTGTAAAGCTCTGCTTGCCTGCGGCAGGCAGAGTTTCCAACAAATGCAACTATTCATGCTGCCAAAGAGAAAATTACAGAGTTTCACACCTTGAAAACACTCCACACCTGTTCACGTACTCAGACCCTTCTCTTTTTTTCAACTTAAACCATGGTTAGTGAAGGCACCATTTTCTCCCTAATTTTTAAAGGAAATCTGGGAGGAAATAGTAAGGAGAAAGTGGAGATTTTGGGGGGGGGGGGGTGTAAAGAAATACAATTTTAATTATTTTTGAAAGGTGGAAACTGCTGGTTTGCAGCAAGGGAGACATTTATTTTATACACATTGTTTTGAAAAAGCCAGTTTCCTACACATTCATCTTGTCTCAAAAGCAAGCCTTCCCTCTAAAAACATGCCATGTATCATTAATAGGGCTGAATATCACTGATTCCTTGAAACTCTGGATTACTGTGTTTTGGGCAATCCAGATGATTGGAATTTGTTTCCAGGTAGTCTTAAAATAGCCTTTCAAGCTATTCCTGCTTGTAAGAAATCACAGTCCTTCTTCTCCCTGAATCTGACTTTTGAGAACTACGGTGATGAAGATAAACACCTAACAACATCTATCATACATTGTGATAATTGGCCATATACATTCTCTTAGCCCATCCCACTGGCAAAGTAATACATTTTAGACTAAACCACCTACCTGATTGTTTGTGTACTGCCTTTGTGATGTTTTAAACTCCTAAATTTTGTACCTGATGCAGAATAGGAGCTACCGTGGATCAGATGACAAGCAGTAACTTGGTAGAGTGATGTAGACCTTTCACAAATGCCTGTTTCTCTCTAGGGCCACAGCTGAAGAGGTACTTTGGTCTGTATTTCTTAAATACCATCTTTACACCTGCCCTTGGGGTCTGTGCACATCAACACACATACTGTCATTGTGCAGGGAATTCAGCATGACATGTTCTCAGCCTTGTGATCAAATTTGGCTTTCAGTATGTAGGACATACAGTTAAGATGTGCTCCACCACCACCCAAAGAAAATGGGTTTGTATTTGCTTTGAACAATTTGCTGTTGAATTTGAACTGAAGACCARCTTTCCCTTCTTCTTGTTGCAGAGAACTCAAGCCACGGGAAGCTGCCCGACAGCAAAGGCAGAGTGAGCAGCTTGCTCCACAAGCCCGAGTTTCCAGATACTGACATGATGGAAGTCCTCATCTGAGCAGAGGACGGCATCTCTGGGGTTTTGTGTGTGTACAGCCAGGTCCAAGATGGTCCTCGGTGTGCCAACCTTAAAAACTAACCCTGAGAGTTTGAAGAAAGATAAAGTTTGTGCCCAAAACGAAGCTTGAGTCTGATATGTTGAGACTTTGGACCAGGCGAGAACTCAATAGTGCTGAAGAGGAGCGATGAAATGAACGTCTGGGATTTTCTGAGCAAAAACGGGCGTTGAAAATGGAATGTGGCGTGAGAAGGGGATCATTGAGGGAAAAGGAAACTGCATTTTCTGGTGTAAAGAGAAGGTAGTGAAGTTACAGACTGGGTGYAAACTGCTGCTCTGTTTTCCTGCCTCTCTGCAGCCGGGACAGGGAGTGAAATCCCGGCTCTTTTGAGGCCAGAGGGAGTTTCTGAATAACCCAGGAGAAACTTGCATCTTCCTCAGTATCAGTTCATTTCTCAAAAGTATTCACTGCTTAATTTTGGTGAATAATTGGTCCGTAGATGTACGCGGGAGGTTCTTGTAAGTATTTGAAGTGGTGTGGTTTTCCTGGGCAGGCAGGTCAGGTGCCTCTTTACTGGCTGGACAAGTGTTGCTCTTGGAGCTGGATTTACAGTGCAAATATTCGTGTCTTGCAACCTCAGAGCTTGCTGAGGCTTCTTTTTTCGGTAGGAGCAGTTGTTGGCTGGAATTCCCATGGAGGATGAAAGTAGAGGCGGGGAGGAGGACCCTGCTGAAGCAATCCCTTTTGTAAGGATGGGAAGGTTTCAGGAGGGAAAGTCCGGGGAGGATCCCAGCAGCTCCCCGAAGGGCCGTGCAGTGCAGAAGCTCATTCAGAGGGGGGTTGCATGGGAGCGTTTCCAGTGGAGTTAAGCTGGGCTTGCATGTGAGATCAGAATATGCCTCTAACTGTGCACTGGTTCATAGTAGTGGAAGCATCAGTGTGTTTGTGGTAAGAACAGGATTCTTCTTTATTTTCAATGCCTACAGCCAAATCCTACTTTCCTTGAGCATACAAACCTGCCGTTCAAGCTGACGTGGGACTGGGCATTAAGGGGTGTAGGATCAGGCCACAAGGGTTTAACTGCAAAGCAAAGCRTGAGCATCATCTGTTTTCTGTGCTGAGCTGCAGTTTCTTTTCACCTTGTTTTACCCAGGATGGAACATTTCTCATTTTCAGCTTAGTCCCTGATTTCTGTAAGAGGTGGCGACTGCCTTTGTAAGACAGCCAACTCACCGGCAGCTTTAATCATGGCATACCATTTGCTTCATGCATTGCATATGCTGATTGGGAAATTTTCCTTTTGGAGGTATTTTTGTATTGGCTTTGTGGTTCCTGAACCTTGTGGTGCACCGTAATGACATTAGGAAGAACGTTGCTTTGGGAAAAAGGGTGATGGGATTTTATGTGAAGCTGCCTACAGTGGAAAATTGATGGGTGCTGGAAGTAATTGCGTGCTCAGGGCTGGCTCAAGGTCACCCCTTCCTGTAGGTATCGGATCAGAGCCCTTGATTGTGAAAACACCAGGCACTTTAAACTCTGCTTTCACTGAAAACTGAAGTCCTTGCAACCTCAACGCCCGCAGGGGCCAGAGCCCTGCGCTCAATACTGCCTGGCTGATACTTTCTTTTTAAAAACAAAATTGCTATGTTAAATCTATGCACTTATTTTTGCGTGTACATAGAATTAGACACACATYGATGTCCCTCTCTTTCTGATTTTTGCACTTGTTAAACAAAATAGTGGTAGGTAGGTTGTGCGGGCAAGCGAACTGTGTGTTTTGAGTATTAGCAGCTTTGCATTGTGAAACCAAATGTGTAAAACCCTTGAAAGATGTTACGTGGCTTAATATATGCCTTGTAAAATAATTTTTTTTTTTCTCTAAAGTTAATTTAAAGGTTGTAAGTGTTTGCATAAAAGCCAGGCCCGCGCGTGGCAGCAGCGCTGACCCACCTCTGTGGCCCTTCCTCGTGTGTCTGTGGTGGGAGCGGGGCAGGAGGAAGACAAAGCAAGGGGATACAAGTAAAACAATGAGGAATATTTCATTTCATCATTTTTCTCCAAGAAATAAGGATACCCAGGTGCTTGGAAGTCCATAAGCATTTTATTACCAGCTGTATTATTTCTTTTGATGAAACTATTTAATAATTTGTGTACAGGCAGACAGCTAGGCGTCCGGCAGAAACAGTATTGGATCAGCGTGCGTGATGTGGCTTTCAGTTATGTTTGGTAGTGGTGCAGCTCAGCTTCTCCAAGTCAGCTGGAGTACAGCACTCCTCCTTGTCCTCGTGGAGACCGCAGTCCCTCCAGTTTCTGGTATCCAAGGTGTGTTTACAACTGATGCTGCCCCAGATTCATGGTCACATATAGGAAACCGGTGTAGGCAACTCTCGTTTGCTTTTGGAGTCCCAGCTCAAATAAACTCAAAGGTTCATTCTCCTCAATTGTGTTGAACTCAAGAGATGTTAGTTTTCCTGGAGGGAAGGTCTGGAGGATCAGCAGATCTCCCCCCAGCCCGAGCACTAGCAGGACTTGCATGGAGCACTACTGCCATAAATCAGCCCCTCTCAGCAGAGTGGTGCAACTCCATTTGTGCTGGTTTGCCCAGATCTTTGAACTGTTCTGTGTTTTGGGAAACTGTGCTGTAGCCATTCCAGGTAACGTTGGTAACTAGTTGTAAAATACTGTCTTTTTTTATTGTTGTTGGTTGTATAGAGAAGTCAGTGTATAGTGTTGTACAGCTGGAGGGTAATTTGTACATAGGGGGGGAAATGAAGAACGTTATGTGTCACCCACAGCAAATATTGATATTCTTGGTCAGCCAAAGATTTCTTACTCTTTGCTGTTTAAACTTGTGCCTTAATATTGTATATAATAAATGTATAAACATGTTTCTTTTCTCACTTTTCCAGTGTGAATATATTCAGTCCCCAAGAAGAAAGGACTTTTTAAACAATTCTCTAAGCTTTGCACACAACGTGCTAAGACTAAGAAGTGATACCTCGGGGACTTTAAGGTTGCATCTCCTCTGTTTTTCATAGCTGTTAATGAAGGGCCCCACAGCAGGTGCCATCGGTAGGTGTATGTGGGCACGAATGGGACTGCAAAGCAGCAGATCAAACTGAGAGCTTTACCAAGCAAGAAGAGCAGGATTTTAGCGAGATCATCTTCACCTGAAGGAAATGAGGGTGGAAACCTAACGAGACACTTCGGTAAAGATCTGAAGATCCTTTAGCCCTACATTCCCGCTAAGCATAGCACTCCTATTGATTTTTGGTTTTTGTTGTTCTTGAGGGTCTGGGGCTTCTTTATTTGACAGGTGTTGGATCAGTGTGAGTGAGATACCTAAATACCTCGTCGATCTAGATATTCTTGAATTACTATAGTGTCCTCAGTAAGGAATAAAGAATCAGATCCCATTTCAAGCTGTTGTGCGGGCAAGGGGAGTGCTCCAGCCCTGTGGAAATATTGCTCGTATGTTTGCTTATGCAACTGAAATAAACTGGGGGAGGGGAGCAAAAGTTACCCAAGTGTCTGGCTTTGAGTAAGGGAGGTTTGCTCAGCAGGCTCTCACATGCTCTTGAAAGTGTCGGTTAGAAAATTCCTGAATCAGGTCCCAGGGAGCTGCAGGCATGAAAGGCATGAAAGCCACTAAGGGCATCTCTCCCCTATGGGCTCTCCTCTGCCTGTCCCAACCTCCTCTCCCCAAATCCTCACACATTAAAAAAACAACCTGCCCTGGGCAGAAGTGTGTCAGCAAAGACCCAGGGGTTTTGCAGAAACTTGAGCAGCGGTTTGCTTCACCCACATCCCAGCACCTTGTGTTCCCTGTGCGAGCACAGCTCGGCCTGACCCATCTGATTACTCCATCTTCAAGACATGGCAGCTGGAAGTATTTTTAGTGCCCTGGCTCTTTACCACCAAGAACAAAAATTTGCTGATTGCTGAGATTGTGGCTTTCAGCTTTCTTCAAGTCAAGATTTGACAGTAAGATTTGGGGCTTAGCTTGGTTTTTCAAGGCCATGGGAGAAAAGAAATCAACAGAGGCAAAACCAGTATTAGGGTTGGGAAAGCCTCGTGGCCAGCTGTGTTCAGGTATAACAAGGCRGGGTTTTATCCCATTTTTGGGTTGTGCCTTCACCATGGATGCTCCAGCCAAAAAACAAGAACATCACCACAATGCTGTCTCCAAGTTAAGTAAATTTTGCATATTAACCTCGGGGAAAAAAACAGTACAAAGGAGCAAACTTCAGAGTCAATTTGTTTAAACATTAAAATCCCTGATTACTGCATGTTCCCAAAAGTGAGTACTGGACAGTGGTCTCCTTACTTACCACGTACAGGGAGAGAGCTCAGAAGAGCTAAAAATATTAACAAAATTGCCATTTAGAGGCATTCAAACATCACAAGTCAAGTTCCACCCAAAATGATGAGACCTTTTCAGGATTCACTTGGATTCCGTGCATGATACAGCTGYGCTGTCTCTTCTGCTCTAGTTTGTTACCACATTCAGGGCTTTCTCTTCCCTACATTGTAGGAACAAATATACAAACAGCGGTGAAGTGCATTCTTGGGGAAAAGCTGTGACTTCTTGCATCGTTAAATACCTCTTGGAGCTGGACTTAAGGCACGCTGCAGCGAAACATGCGCAAAGTGCAGACATCCCTTGCCGGCAGGAAGGATGCTGCCAGGTGTCCACTCACCACTGGGATCCCCAATCTGGGGTCTGGATGCAACCCAACAAATCGGGTTGGGTTTGAGCATCCTGCTGTGTTCCTGGACCACCCTTAGCCAGGTTTTTGGGTACCCTGCAGCGGATGAGCTTCTCGCCCAGAAAACACAGTGTAGGGGTGGGAGAGCCCTGGCGGGTTGGTGGTACCTGGCAGGGTCTGTGCCGGGCTGCCCTTCCCGGCTGTCAGCCTGCAGTGATGGGGCTTGAGAGACTGTCTGCACATGGACCTCGAGCCCTATCTTACTACAGGTCTGTAGCTCTTATTACAGAGATCATGGTAATTTGGGAAACACTCCTCCTCGCCCCCGTGGTGCAAGAGTGCCRTTCAAACGGCAGCCTGGGGGGAAAAGCAAAGCGCAGGGATGTGCCCAAGGTTGGTGCCGAGCTGCCTCCTGTGCTGGCACCGCACTGGTGTGCTGGGCATGGACCCGCCCTTGAATCCCAGTACTAAAACTGGTGGACTCAGTGCTCCCACAAGCCTGCAGGTAACATCCCCCCAACACAGACCAAAGCAAATGTCTCAGACCAGCGGGGAAAACGGGGTGCGACGTGCAGAAGTGCGATACTCGCCTGAAAGCCGGGTAAAACATGAGCAGCTGTCATTGTCCCCACCATGATTAATGCTCATCCAGACCTTAAGCTGCGGCTTCACAGCCTTGTAAAACCAACCGAGAGCGCCCGGCATTCCTGAGCTATAAAAGGCCCAGGAATTCTTTGACTCGAGGTATGAAAGACCACAAGCTATTTTCTTTCATACCAACCACTTCAGCTTTAGATGAATAAAATATCAGCATGCATATTTTCCAGAGTAACCCTGCGTGGCCCTGCCTGCAGCCCTGACCTCGGTCCTTTGCCAGCGTCTGCCACTGACGCAAAGCAGGGCAGCGATGAGAGATGAGACCCAGGACTGCATTGGCCCCCCACCTTGCGAGGGTCTGAGGACCCACGGCAAAGCTCAGTGCTGGATGGGAGCTTGCGTTGTCCTGGGTACCGCTGGGAGAGGCAGCAACGGAGCTAACGGCAAGCTAAAAGCTGGGGGATGGCAGTGCCACCACCTCTCCTAGCAGGTCATACCCACGCCTGGCCATCGTGGTGGCTTTCCTGGCTGCCCGGTGGCCTCCTTGACTCCTCGTTCATGGCCCCCCTGGTGCCCGCGTGCCCTGGGAGTGCCCTCGGGCCCCTGCAGAAGCGGGGTGGGCAGCCGGTGACCCTCCAGGCATGTGAAGCTTCCCATGGGACAGCTGGGCTTGGGGCGAGAACGGGGGACCGCAGAGGCAGCTGCCATCCCCCCGGCAGTCCCTGGTTTGGGACTTGATCAACCTTGGCAGGAGAAATCCCGCCGGAAGGGAGAAGGGTGTTACAGGGCGTGAGGAGATGGAGGTCCCCTCCCTCGGCCCAGTTATTTAGAGTATTTTTAAGACGACCCTTTCTGGTAGGTTCGCTCTTATAATCTCATTGTGATTTTGTGCACAAAAAAAATTGCTGCTCAGGGGATGAATTCCACCTGAACTCATAGCATACCCAGCAACAAGCAGGCCAAGCACCAAATCCAGGGGTTTTCTGCTCTTATTGGAGGACCGGTGGCCACCATGTCTTCACTCTGATGCTGTCTATGCCCCGAGCCCATCAAAGCAGCGGTGGGACCTGGTGACCCCATGGGGAACACGGAGCACCCAAACCGGCTGCCCTGGGACTGTCGAAGGAGCAGGATCAGGCCATCATCCAAGTGCAGACCCCAGCTGTGGGAAGCCTCTCCCCTCCTTGCCGCTGGGCGAAAGCAGGATGCAGGGATGGGAAACCCCCACGGCCTGTGGGTCCAGCCACCTCTCACAGGGGCTGGAGAATGGCCCGCRGACAGGACATGCTCGCCCCACACCTGCAGGGAGCCTGTGTTGTGTGGGTTTGGCCCCAGTCAGGTTTGGGGCTGAAGCAGGTTAGAGAGCCAAAGCCACCACCTGCACAAACCCAGGTCGGGTGGGCACGATGCCAGGGGCAGCAGTGACCTGTCTGCTCCCTCAGCGGGRAGAGGGGTGAGCAGAGGGGGCTGCGGTGGGCTGCCCCCATCCATGCCCTGCTCCTCCACAGGGACACATCATCATCCATGCCCTGCTCCTCTGCAGAGACACTTCTCCATCCATGCCTTGCTCCTCTGCAGGGAAACATCACTACCCACACCCTGTTTTCCTGCAGGGACACATCCTCATCCATGTCCTGCTTCTCCACAGGGACATGTCCCCATACGTGCCCTGTTCTCCTGCAGGGAGACGTTCCCCCTCCACCCATGCCCTGTTCCTCTGCAGGACATCTCCTCATCCCCCACCCTGCTCACCCGTGCTGCCGCTGCGGGCTGGCAGGTTCATCCTCGCAGGACTCATCCTCACCCTGCTGCCTCCCACATCTTTTTCTGACTCAACCCTGCCAGAAACAGGCAGGGAAAGCCCAGGCGTTCAGGTCCTTCTGTGCCACCACTTCCCCACATTTCCCTGTTTAGTTTTAAGATTGAACAGCTGGGAGGAAGGGGCTGCCCTCATTTAGGTGTTCGTACAGCGCCTTGCACAGTGGGGCCATGTGTCGTGGCCCAAAAGCACTGTCTCAAGCTGTAAATAATAATATTTGATTACTACTACTACTACTACTACTACTACTACTACTACTACTACTACTATTATTATTATTATTATTATTATTATTATTATCATCTGCACACCAGCTTGGTGCGCCTCTGCTTTTAAAATGAAATCGTTGTACAAGTTCCCCAAGCCTAAGTCTGGCACAGAAGTAAGAGCCCTTTCACTTAGGTGTTAAATAATGCCTCACCCCCACCACAGGGCTTTTTTTAGATGGATGAGCCTTTATTTTCAGACGCCATGAGCTCCTTATCGTGTTACCCAGATGGCTGTGTGCGCGCTGGCTCTTCTCCTGCCCGCAGGGCCCCGCAGCCTCACCCGACCCCGGCTGGGGCTGCACGGGGCTGCACCACCAGCCTCCCTCGTCCCCGTCCCCATCCACCATCAACAGGTCCCCCGTGCTGGTCTCCAGCGGCCACGTGCCAACTCCTGGGCAAAGCCAGCCAGCAGCAAGGGGTCTGCCCGTGTGCTGGAGCAGCGCGGGGGCCGCTCACCCCTGCTGCCCCGTCCTACTGGCACTTCCCTGGCACTTAAACTGGGAAGGCTCCGGGATGAGGGTCATGGACATTTTGTGTTTGTGCAGCACACAGCACGGTCGGAGTTTGGTGCGAAAGGTGGCTCCAGCCTGTAATGATGATGATGTAATAGTAATAGTAATAGTAATATGGTAATGATAATAGTAGTAATAGTAGTAGTAATAGCAATAGCATTAGTAGAGGAAGAGATAGAGGAAGAGGAATAAGAATAAGAAAGAATAAGAATAGAAGAATAAGAATAGGAATTGGAATAGGAACAAGAAAATAAGAAAAACAATAAGAATAGGAATAGGAATAAGAATAAAAGAATAAGAAATTCAGTCCATCACAGGGAAAAAGAAAATGAATGAGAACAAGAAATTTGTTCRCCACAGGTGGCAAAAGAAGGGTTTGAAGGTGAAGGATTCGATTCCAGAATGTGCTGCATGTCCGCACAAGGGGAAAGTTGTCTGTTATCCCCCTGTGATCACCGGCTGTGGCCAGGCCAGCTCAAACTTAGGCCTTTCCAGGTAAAAATCTCGACCTGAGCACAGGGTTTGAGTCTGTATGGAGAAAATRGGATGATGCGCTTGCAGGAACTGGGCTGCATTTGAAAACTCTTTATTTTATTACATAGCCTCTGGGCGTGTAAGTCCTCCTTGCCTCATCRTCCAGTCGACTGGTTCAGACCCAAAACAGCTACTGCAGGCCGGGTTCATTTCGGTTTTAGAGAGGAATTTCATACACCTCTTTAGGGCACACACTTCCCAGCACTTGGCAGCCTTCACCCGGCACACGTCAGCTTTCTCCTTGGATCCTTCACCAGCAGCAAGATTTTTCCCACGTGAAAAATGCACTTGAAGTCCTAAGTAGAAGAGATTTTTTTCAGACGCACAGGTTCACCCCCAGCTCACTGGGGAGGGGAACGCCATTTCGGGGCCTGCCCCGGGAGCAGCTCTGGCATCGTGCTGCGCCAGGCATCCGTYGGTGGGACCTGCTCTGGGGTCCCAGAGCCCCTTGGCAGGGGCGTTATCATCATGTGCAAAAATCATGACCCATGGCTAGTCCCTCTTGATCCCAGCAGAGGTGGCATGGAAGGGCACAGCAGCCCTGGAGTTGCTTGGGCACTGACCACCAGCTGGGAATCCCCTCGGCAACCTCCTCCTCACCGCACCGGCTCCGAGTGTCCCCTGTGCCAGCCCGTGGGACTATCAGGGAAGCACCGTGGAGTCTCCACCCATCACCAAATGCATTTGCGGGGACTGCAGGCGTTCCCCCTTGTGCTGGTGAAACATCTCTGTCAGACCCCTCCAGTCCCTCTCTTCTAAACCTTTCCTCCCAGACCCACAAAGCAAATTATTCTCGGTCATATTAATGTTTGTTTGTGCCCGAAGTTAGCGGTGTGCCGTATAGCTGTAAAGAGAAGAAGAGGAGAGCTGTGTTTGTTTGGGAAAAAGGTCAGAGGAATCAGCCCCAGCACGGTGGAGGCAGAGCAAGTTCCTGCAGGTTTCAAGCCATGGGACAGAGATGGTTTAAGGACCTGATCCTATCTCCAGAAAGCCAACAGAAGAGAAGGAAAAGAGGATGAAACAGTTCAGGATGCTTCTGTCATTTATCGAGCTTTGCAATCATGGTGCTGAGAACCCCTGGCAAGAGGCTGATAGCATGTAGAGTTCCTCCTAAATCACCAGCAGATACTAACTTGTTGCAGCAGTGGAGTAACTATTTGACATCCCATTTGTACCCAGGCCCCAAAGAATTCAGCCTTCCATGACCTATAGGACTCAAAGCTCCTAAAACATGCCTGTTCCTGTGGATTGGGGGGATTACAAAGCTTCACAAGGTGAGGCAATAGAGAGGCAAAAGAGGAGGCCAGAAGACAAGTGGAGAGGGACGCTAGATTGGACTCATCCTTGGCCTTGAGATTGAGGATGGGACCCAGGTTCCAACCAAGAACCTACGGGCACTTCCAAGTGACACCTTTGTTACGGGTCTAAGGTAAAGTGGGGTCTAATGAGCAATTTGACTGAGACTCCTGGTGAAGGAAAGGGAAAGCCAACAGAATAATTTTCAAAGAGGTTGACTTTATATCAAGCAAACCAGCTGTTTCTCATGGCAGCTTCCAGGGTGTCTGCAGAAGATCAAGGCAAGCAGTTGGGTCAAGCTGGGGAAGCGTGGGGGAACCGATGAGTGGGACATAGACTCAGCAGCAGGGATGGAGAGGAGTAAGCAGACCTCGTAGTGGCTCTGCAGAAACACGGTCTAAGGAGAGCATTAGCCTGGCAGAGAGGAATCACATCCTTTGGTGCTTTGGCTAGGAAGTATCTAGCAGGTGTCAGCAGTGATAGGAAGGAGACAGGAGCATCAAAAGACCGTACAAGAGTAGTGCTGGCACCTTCCTCTAGATCATTAGGGTCAGATGTGGATATGGACAGGGATTTCTGTGCTGTTGTCATAGGGCTGAATCCGTCAAGCATGGGAGTGGTGTCTTTAATGAAGACCTTAACTTCCTGTCACGCTGCTAGTAACGATGAGATGCGGCTACTCCTGGACAAAATGATCCCCAAGACTGATCTTTGAGGATCTCCAGGAGTTATCTCCCTGCAGTGTGAGAGAAGTGGTTTCTTCACTGAAGTGTCATTACTCCAACAGGAGGGAAGACTTTTTTGCTTGGCCTTGAAGCAAAAGAAGTAAGAAGATGTCCTTGATGTCCTTAATGTCCTTAAGAGGTAAGGACATTATAAAGGAATTTGTCACAGAAAATATCTTGGATTGAATGCCCTCATGGTATTTCAATTTAAAATAAAAGAAGAAGATAGCTTGCTGCTAACTTCTTCAGAGGCGAATTTTGAGAAATTAAGGGAATTAATCAGGAAATCAGCTGAACTTAAAACAATCTGGAATGCAATCCCAGGCAAGAGAGGAAACCTCTCAGGGGAAAGGCCAAAGCCTTAACTGGATGAAGAATTACCACAAAAAGAATATTAGGAATAACCACAAGCCTGCAATGGATGGAAAAAGGGATTAACCAGCAAAGAGAGGTTTATGTTAAAGGTCAGGCAGTGCAGGGGTAACGTGAGGAGTGCCAAAGTCAAGCTGTGTTAGATCTTGCAAAGAAAATTAAAACAACTAGCAAAATGTTCGTGAGTCATAAATGAGAAAAGAAAAAAGAAATGTGGCTTCCGCATGCCCAGGTGTGGCGGAGTCTAAAGATACTAAAACTACGTCCCTCAGATGAGGTGGCTGTTTGGTGTCAGGCTTTGGGAAGAAAGAGGATGCTGAATCTTAGGTCAAACTGAAGATGGATGGACATCAGGATATGGAAACGACCACATCTAAAGGGAAAGCAATCTCCAAGAGCTGGGTGCATGCAAATGGGAGGAACTGGACCATCTCCATCCCAGAGTCAGGGAAGAAATGGTCATGAAATTGCAAGTTCAGCAGCAAGTATTTGATATTAATCTATGGCGTTTCAGAAGTGGTACTGGAAAACAGTAATTTAAGAAAGGAAAGAAAGATGCCCTGGGCAATTACAGCTCCGCTTGTCTACAGTAGGTCTGCCAAATTACGTTCTTGCCAGAGAWTTCTGCAAGCTTTCCTGCATAACTGATTTTCTAGGCAAAGGAGAGGCATTCAGTCATATCTCGCCGGACTTTAGCACTTTTTTTTATGGTGTCCCATGTGACATTATTAGTTAAAATGGGGATGACAATACCTGGTGGGAGGAAACTGTGAGATGGGTAGCAAATGGACTAAGAGAAATCCCAGTGCTCTTGTCTCAGTAAGGGTTTTCTCACACTGCAGGGAGATAACTCCTGGAGATCTCAAAGATCAGTCTTGGGGATCATTTAGTATTTCTGGCAATGCCAGTGGCCCAAGAAATAATATGCTAATGAATTTGTGGTAACATAAACATGTAATAGTTTTCACCAAAAAAAAAAAAAAAGGATTTGCGTGTCATTTTGGAGGAACTGAACAACCCTGTGGAGTGGAATAGTAGAAATGGGGTGAAATTTAATAGGACAAAAAGCCTGAATTCATGGATAATGGCAATATGTCCCCTAGCTCACAGGCATATATATATATATATATATATATCAGTTTCAAATGCTGGAGAGAGATGATGATGTTGAGCCCTGGAAAACCCAAGTACCCTCACAGGAGTATCAAGCACTTAACAGCAGCCTCCTGCTTTCAGAGGAGACAGCCATGAAGGGGGGGAAACGTGGCACATCCACGTTCGAGGGAAAATAAGTCTAAACTGGGACAAGTCCCAGGCTGAGTGAAGCAACACAGAGCATACCAAGAGAGAGGAGAAAGCAGTGGCTCAGCATTTCCAGCTTGCAGGACAAGGGCTAGATGGATGCTCTTGCCTTCTATCAGAGTATGACTGGGGAAGGTTGGAGAGATGCAGCTGCGGTTTCATTTCCTTCGGCGTCTCATTTCCCACCCCAGCCTGCTCCAGGAGGGTTGGAAAGTAACCTCCTTCAGGGATGGATCTGTCCCCATCAGCAGAGCGTGTCCCCCAGTTTATTCTGCCACCTGTATGTTACAGGTGTAACCTGTATGTTACATAGCAGGAACCAAAGCCCAGAGATGCTGAATGCCTTCCTCCAAGTCATGCATGAAATTAGAGATCGCAAGGGCTTGAAGCATACCCCCAGCTACCACCTTGCACTGTACCAGCACCCAAGGTTTCTGCTGTGCTTCTCGCATGGCCAAGCTGCCCAAGCTGTCGTGGTGACACTGGGGGATGGACCACGCTTGGACCATGCAGTGCTCAGCTCAGCCCAGCCCACGGAAGTCCTGGTAACAGGAGCTGCCTCCCTGATGCTGCTGCCCAGTATGAAGCCCTTGGAGAAGCTGTCAGGAGCATCCCCTGCTGCGCCAACCAGCATTTCATTTAAGTGTCTCTTTTCATCTTGTTTCTARTAGGAAGGGTCAGGAGGAACCTTTGGGATTTGCTGCTCTTAGGGAAAACACCATGGGAGCACATTTTCTCCCACTGTTTCCAGCTGTAAATACCCTGGCTCCCTCCTGGGACCACCCTGGCCAGGCCACCCCTGGGCTCGGGAGAGGACCTGGCAGTGAATAACTGAGCACAGATCCGCAGTGGGCAACCGGCACGATGGAAACCAGCCCCAAACGGATGGAAACCACCAAAAGGCTGTTTAAATGGAATTGCTTTTTCCTCCCCACCTTGAAGCAAGAATGTGTTGAACAACCACAACTCGGGGACCAGAGTGCCCGTTTCCATCCTCCCTGGGTGGACACTGCCGCAGCAGTTGGTGGGTCCTGGGGTGGCRGAGCAGTTGATGGTGCCCCAAAGATTTGGGTGCTTTTCCAGACTCCTTCCGGAAGGCTCTGAGGGGATTTGGGCAAAATGTGCTGAAAACCAGAAATCCCAGGAAAGTTGTGGATTGGGGCAATGACTTCTGCCCCCACCTGGGAAGCCTGAGCCTGCCGAGCGTTCGGGAGGGGAGAGGAAGAGCCACGTGTGAGCCACATCCTTCTTTTAAGGATGAGAAACCTCAGCCTCAGAGCGCAAAGTAAATTGCTTAAAGGTCAACAGTCAACAGATGATCAAAAATGAAAGCTTATGAGGCCAAAGTCCACCCTCCAATCAATGGGCACCCTTCTTCAAAAAATAACTTCTTCTGAAACAAATTATTAATTTTTAATTATTATTTGCCAACTCGCTGAGGCCTGGACGCAGAGCCCTTGAGAAGGCACCGCTCCCACTGCACACCTGGAGCACTGAGCCACGGGCTTTGAAGACCTCCCTGAAACACAAAATAGCAATGAAAACCAAGAGTATAGTGAAATAACTCAAATGGGGTCACCCAGAAACCAAGGCATCCAAAGCCATGAGTCACTTCTGCACAGCTCAGCCCAGCCAAAGACACTTTCTGCCAAAACCCTCTGACTTGCGCGTTGTACAGCAATGGTCGCGAGCTGGTGAGCGGGAACCTCGCCGAGCAGCGCCGTCCCCTGAGACCAGCAGCACATCACGCAGCCTGAGCATTGGTGACACGCTGCACTGTCCAACTGCCCCAGACACACTGACACACATATATTTTTTCCAGGAAAAAGGATTCCCTACTGATGTTGCAGGCCTCTTCCCACCAGATCCCTGCCAAGAAAAGCAGTTGTTTAAGCAAGAGGAGAGAAAGCAGATCTGCTGTGATCTCGGTCCCTTTGCCCCAGACTGCTGTGCCCTGAGGCTTGCGGAGGTGCCGTATGGGTGATGCTGCTTTTGAATTGCATAGCGCTGCATTCCTAACAGAAAATAGTTGCTGCAAGGCCCCCAAAGCTATAAATAATAAATAATAGTGGTAGTAGTAATAGTAATAGCAATAATAATAATAATAATAATAATAATAATAATATCAACCATTCTTACATATCCACCAGCAAACCTATCCATTTGTCACAGCTTGCTTATTTTCAACCAGGAGATGTTGCTATAGGCAACACGGCAATGGGATCTGCTGTCTGGCAGAGCAGAACTGAAAAGGGAGTTGCAAATGCATCATGATATGTAATATTTCCACAGCAAAAAGCCACCCAAGGATCACTGAGCACTTCCCCAAGGCAAAGGGACCTACCTCTGCGGCACCCTGAAGAGGCAGCTGCCTGCCGTCCCCAGGGAGGGAGGTGCTCAGAGCCAGATCCTTAAATCCCTGTTGTCCCCTGGAAGGTGCAAAATTGGTCCTGGCTCCTGCCAGCACACCTACACGCCTCGGGGCAGCCAGCAAGGCTGGAAGCAAGCCCACCACTTAAGTGGATTTACTTGCTGTCCTTGAGACTAGCCCAAAGCACCTCCCCAGCTCACCAGGGAGCTGGAGTGGAGATCAGCCCTTCAGCTTGTCTCAGGCTGTGGATAAATCACAAACCTTTTATTCTTCATCCACAGAGCCATAAAAATAATCCTTGAAGAGGAGTTGGAGGACTCTGGAGGGGTTCCAGGTTTGGGACCTTCCTTTTCACTCTCAGCAATGTCACCCCTTGGTGTCCCCCAGCCACCGCATGCCAGGCGCAGCCTGGGGGACCTCGTCCCACTGAGACCTCCATGCCAGATGCAGGAGGTACCTTTGCACTGAAGGAGCAGGCAGGTACTTAACCACCACCTGGGTGCAAATACCAAAGCCGCCCCACCTGGGATGTTACATCCCCCCAAAAAAGCGGGTGAGAGGGTAAGCTCAAACGCTGGACCCCCGGTTGCCCACAGCACAATACTATTTGCCCGTTGGCCCTCTCCAGTGTGGCAAGCTCCAGCCGGCTCTGCCCAGGGTGAAACCACAGTCCAGCTCCGGGCACAGTCCAGGGGCTGCGTACAAAAGGCACAGGGCCAGATTGGCACAGCCTGGCTCCTTCTGCCCTGCACGCTCCTCCAGTGCTATCCCAGCAGACTTCATCCTCTCAAACACCCACGTGGGCTTGTGAGCCACCACCCGGACACCAAACGGTCCTCAGCCTTGTGCTAGGAAAACCCTAGACCAGCAGATTAAGGCACATCCCTCACTTTATGGTGGAAACTTGAATAAAAATAAAAAACCCCACCAGTCAAACTAATGATAATGCTTGTGAGTCCCAGGAGCACTGTGGAGGAGAGCTGGCCCAAGTGCTAGGTGGTGGGGACGTGGCTGTACAGTGGGGAGCAACCCCAGGAGCAGGAGCATCCACAGCACCTGTCCCCCTCCTGCTGGGTCACATAGCCGTCCCCCCATGTCCCAGACACACGTCTTCACCTGGCACAGCCACCGGGGATGAGTCGTGTCCTGAYAAGCTGGGCTGGCAGGATCCATCCATCCCATAGCACTGGTCCAGCCTTACCATCTTGGTCAGGAAATACGGTGGGAAGCAGGTGCTGAATGTTACCTGGGCAGTGCACACTCAAGACACATCTCCCCAGGTCCAGGAGCACCAGCACATGTTGGYGTCTGCCCGAGCTATTAAAACAGTCCAACAAAGCGTCCTCTGGAGGAGCAGGAGGTGGGGACTGCAGTGGGGCCAGCACAAAGCGAGTGGCCACAGGGGCTGTGGGAGGCGAGGGAGGTTGGGGGTTTGGGAGAAGCCAAGCCCCCAGCCCACACAGGGGACACTGAGGGGGGAGGAGGAGTGAGATGCAGGAGGAGCAGTGCTGTGGAGCCTTTGGTTTAATGGTGGCAAGCCATTAGTTTACCACCTCGTAAGCGCGAGAGGGCTTTCTTGCTCACTGGCCGCTGTGAYGCTGCTAATGACTTTTGCTAAACATTTTTCAATGCTCTAAATGCACAAGGTGATTCTGGAAACACAGTGCCAAAAATAGGGGTGGTGGATGCTCCCGAAGTCAGCAAAGACTGAGTCAGGGTCCTCAGGGTTGGACGCAGATGTGGAGTATGGCCACTGCTGCATGGGACTGTGCCTTTCCAGAGCGTCCCAGCATGGGGGGACAGAGGCCACGGAGCTGGGACAGAGCTGTCCCCTATGGGCAGGGAGGGACTTTGGCATGGGATGGGGTCTGAGGGGGGAGAGAGCTGCCTCTGGCAGAAACACGGTGATTCCTGGGTGAGATGCCAGGGCTGCCAGGAGTCCCTTCAGCTCCGAAAACAGCTCATTGTTTCCAAGAGCCAACAGAGCAAATCTTCTCTCTGGTTTAGCTGGCCTGGGGATGGGATGCTCAGCTCCAGAGCATGATCAAAGGGAAGCAGGGAGAGGAAATGAGTCGGGAAAAGAGCATTTCTTTGGCATGGGGAGGTAATGGGAAGGTTTTGCACTGGGCATGGGCTAGTGCTATGGGGCAACGGTTGCCCTGCTCGCTGCCCCTCCAGCCCTCAGCCACCCCGGGGGCAAGAAGAGTACTAGAACTGGTCAGTCTTATATAAATAACAGCTTTTGCACTTCTCTTCTGGTTTTCCAAAGAAAGAGGGTTCTATTCCTGGAAAAGATACTGACTTAATRGAAGTGACCTTCACGTAAAACATGACTTCTGTGTAAGCAGAGATTATTCTAAATATTATTAAAATATTAGTCTGTGTTACCATGACCCAACATTTTTCATAAATGCTAGCCAGCAGTTTTGATAGAAGCTGAAAGCTCGCTTCTTTTTTGTCTCCTGGAGATGGGTTTTCTTTGACTCTTCTGAATCAGTGAGTTGAAATGTTTTACTTGACTCAATGTTTTATTTTCCGTCAAACTTTTAAAATAGTTGGAGGCATGTGGAAAGGGAGCAGGGTGCTGTAGCCTTGCCTCAGTTGCTTTTGAGCCGTTTGCTCAATCATTTTAAAAGGAAAATACAAGCAAAAGATACTGTTTAAACAAGGCACAGAAAAATCTGATGCTGCCCTTCGTTGCTAATGAACTGTCCCCTGCCAGATAAACACTGCTCGTCAGAGAGGAGTCAAAAATAGAGTGTGTAAATTGAGCGAGGACAAGAAAACATATAGTTTATATTGAAGGAGCTTCTTTTCATTTCTTTCTCTTGGGATCTGTGGCCTTGCCTTGACCCGTCGCGCTGTGTCTTACAGCCTGGAACGTGGAAGAGCCCCCTGGGCTGGAACAACAGAGAGGCCATTGCAAGAGATATCCCTGATGGGCAAGCGAGGTTGTTTTGTCTTCACCGTGATCTCCGTGTCGTACCAGGGTAGAATTAAAGGATTGCAAAGATGCAACCGAGTGAGCCCAAGGCTTGGCTTTGGGATCTGAATGCTTCAAAGCAAGGAAAAAAAATTTTGGGATGTTTTCATGAGCATTGGGCTCCTTCCATGTGCCTGGCATTGAGGAGAAGGGATGACCCTGTGTTTTCACACAGTCTTTCGCCCTCCCAGCTGCCCCCCCGGTGAGTCCCGCTCATGGTGGCAGCCTTGTGGGGACCAGCTTTTGGCTAATGGAAACCCAGTGGGTAGCCCTGGGTGAAAACGCTTTGAGAAGCAGCAAGGTATTGGCACAATGATGAACACATGGACTTGGGGAAATTCAAACACCACAGCTCGCAACTTGTTAAAATATCATACATAAGTGGGCAGGAGAAAATAAACGAGAGGGCTTCAAAGCAGCTTCTTGAAAATGAGTTTTCCTAATGGGTGGGGAGCCAGGGTCTGCAGGGCTGATTGCACTGGGCTGGGTTTCCCTGCCACCACTGTACCTATGCCAGAGGGCTTTGGCATGTGTCCCCCAGGGAATGGCGTTGTCCCCTGTGGTACAGGGTGTCCTGGAAAGTAGTTTGGTCAGCCTCTCCTCTCGATGCTGAAGTAATGACTCGAAGGTCTCAGCGGGGAGGAGCACAGCTGCACTTTCTCTTCTCCTTCCACATCCCCCTTTTTGGGTGTTGTCTTCAGCTCTCCGGCCCTGCGAGAGCTGCTTAGCTCCCCTAAAAGAAACTCAGAAAAGCAGAGGAGAGCATAGGCGGCATGTTTGAGGGGGGCTCTCCTCCTTCCCCAGAGGTGCAGTATTTGAAATTCTCATTCTGCACCCAAATCACAGCTGCTGCCCCTTTCGCTGCCTCCAAGAACAACTGCAAAGAGGTTTTTCAGAGCTGCGAGTACCTTCCATCACTCTCCATTACCACTGTACTGGTAGCCAGGGAGAGAGAGTGAAAGCAACCCACGCAGACCTGCAGAGCCACTCCAGCCCACAGAGACTCCCCATCCAGCGCGCTCTAACACCTGTACATCAGTTATCACAAAGTCTGAACGTTTGACCTGACTCAATCAACATCACTGCAATCAAACCATACCTGTTTTGCAGGCTTACCGGCATGGAGGGGTACCCTCTCTTGCTCCTCAGGCTTAGCAAACACCTGCCAACCAGCAAGACCTCCAAGCTCCCCTTTCTGCTCTACCAAAGCCACCACAATCCCTTCACAACACAGCCATCACATAGTCCTTGCTTTTGAGGGCAACCAAGAAGTTTTATCATTACCCTCAACCCTTTTTCAGAGACAGGAGGAGCCAATTTCAGCTTCTCTGGCCATTTACCCTTCAGGAAAAGCTAGCTCTTGGGACTGGACTTCAGTGCTATGTTAACATAAACCTCCGAGGAAGTCTGAAGCCAATGGTGCTGCCCTACCAATGCCAACAAGCATCCCAGCAGTTCCCAGAGCCTCTGTTAGGACCAGGCCCACATTGTATAGGCGTTTGTCCCTC
>JAYKAV010001610.1:643338-698121 GCA_035582835.1 Phoebastria nigripes
TCCTCGGTGACAACGTTCCCCCCGGCATCCAATAGAGGATGGAGATTCTCCTTGGCAATAGAGGAGGCAAAAGCTCATATGGTAAAGCAGCTACCTTGTCCTGTCTGATGCCCACTCAGGTATGCCAGTGATGCGCTCATGCTCCCTGGGAGCTACAGGGGTCCTGGCCAGGGACGTGTCCCTGGCTCCATTTGTGAGTGCTCCTTGCAATGGAAAGGAGAACATCTAAAATTGCACATAGCATTCACTGGGATGAGTGAGGGGGTGCTTACAAGTGTTTTAGAGATCTGGATTAGATTTCAGCATAATCTTGATAAACGAGGAAGTCTCCACCTTGGTCAACCTGCAGAGCGCCTTAAAAGACAACCACGATATTGGAGAGGCTCAGCCAAAGGCAGAAACTCTAACAGAGAACGAGCAGCAGGAGCCCATGTCAGGGCTGTGGTTACAGGGCAGCACGGGGTAGTGGCAACCAAACCGCCATGCAAGAAGGCAGCCATCACCCTCAGTCACACCTGAGATGCACTGCTCCACTACACTGGTGCTCTGCTTGGCAGCAGCTCCATGGGCAAGTTCAGGACCTCAAATTGTGAGAGTTTCACATTTCCTCCTCATTTCCCACCTCCAACTGTGCCTGCAATCACAGTGGTGTGCAAGCACCGAAGGCAAAGGATACATCTACTACAGGAGATGACAGGTATGAGCTGGAGCCACCATTCCTAATGCATCTGTCATCTTCAGTTTATGGGCATTAATTGTTACAGCAAACCGCTCTCTAGCCTTGGTGTCCAATGCCAATTCATGCCATCTTGCACAAGGCAGCACCTGCAGATATCAAGCCTTCCCCAGTTCCCAGCTCACAATAAAAAGGAAGAGTAAGCTTGGGAGTATCTTCATACTTTCTGAGCCCCCTGGATATTGCTTTAAAATTACCAGCTATATTCTGTCCTACTGAATGCTGGATTAAAAAAAAAAAAAAATTCCACTGCCTTGCCTTTCTTTAAAATTTAGGCATTACAGAGGAAAGAAGAGAWTTAGAAGCCAGGAGCAGAAAACAAGCCCTGGACTCACTCCTCTGCTGGCAGAAGTTGGCTTAGCTGAAGACCCAGTGTGGGTCCCATCGCATCCTTCACACCCCCACCCTGCTGTCCCCATGTCTCTGTTTCTGCTGCATCAGCAAAGAAAACTTGCGGGGAGTTTTCAACTTGCTGACGAATCTCTTTCCTTAGGAAGAGCAGCTGCTGGGTTAGTCCCATAATGATGCCCTTCAGCATCAACCTGTCCCTCTAGAGCCCAGCTGCCACCCCTGATTTGCAGCTGGTGCTCTCAGACACTCAGTTATTCCCTGTCCCTGTGGCTGGTGGGGGCGGCTCATCCCACCAGACTCCCTGCACTCGGCAGGAAAAGACGCAGCTGACTCTTAGGATGTTCAGGATGTTCCAAAAAAATCTTTGGTTTATTGTTATTTCCACTTAGAAAACACATTTCGCTAAAAAAAGAATTCCAAGTATTTAGAAACATCTTGGTCTTGCTCTCCCATTTACAGTAGTAAGGACCAAGAATAACTCCACCGCAGCCAGCGGTGTAACGCTGGGATAAAATGAGAGCCACGCCAGTCACAGGATTAATGTCTCAGAGCACTGGTTTTCAAGCATCCCAGGACAGAAATTAGATCTTCAAAAGCTCCCAGCTCCCTTTCAGATGCTTCTTAACTGACCGCAATTTCAAACGTTGCTCAGCATTTTCCTGCAGATGTTGAGTGCTTTGGAAAACCTGTTGACAGGCCCCTGAACTGGTTGTCAAAAAGACCAACGATCCAACGATCTGTGCTGAGACTCTGAAGCTCATCCTTTGTGGCAGCTGAAACAAGTTCTGCTGAGCTGTCAAGAGTAGACAAACGAGTCCATCTGGTCCTAGTTAGTGAGTTATCACCTCTTCGGCTAAGGCACGTTACAGGAGTGGGAAGAGCTTCTCTCTGTCTATGTTACTCTGCTCATCTTTCCTGCTCATCCATCACACTCCTTCCCATCTCCCGATTCTTCCCTTTGCTTCTTTTCAACATTTTATTATTTTTTTTCTTTAACTTTCTGCATCTGCTAGTTCTGCACTGTGTCTGTCTCCAGTTGAGCGTGGTCCAAATGCCTTCCAGGTCTTCTGTCAAGTCCTTTCTTGCATTCCCTTGTACCAAGGTGCCTCGTGGCATCTCTCCGTTTTCTTGCAACACGCTCGCCCCAGTTCTCAGATTTGATATTCTTGGCAAGGACTAACTATCGGGGAAAAAGTGGAAGAAATTAAATAATAACAAACCCACTCCAAACCAACAAATGCCAAAAAGGAGCCAGCCAGCCAGTCTGCAGCAGTATGAAAAGGAAAGGCTTTATCCATAAATGCTCCCATCTGCAATCGGCAGTTGCTAGCAGCTTTCTATTAAAAGGAAGAGTAAAACTAAAAATATGTTTCTGAGACAGATCACTGCTAATTGACCAAAAATGTTGCCTTTGACAATGTGTAATTTTAATAAAATCTTCATGCCAAGGGCCCTAACTAACCATTCTCAGTCTAGATTCAGCCATGCTCTCGTGCTCTGCAACTACAACTGAGCTAACGGGCAGCTCAGCAGACAAATGTACGTCCCAAGCTCTGTCCTCCTGCAGGAGTTTGACCGGGAAAGCAGAAGTCCAGATGGGCTAGTGCCACCCCGGGCATGTCCCCAGGCTGCGTCCCCCCACTGCGACCCCTGCCCACTGCAGAAGTGCAGCGCAGCCGCTGTCTATGCCAACACACACCTTTCTGCACCAGGGACTACATTTGCTTCATTTCACTTCACTGCTCCAYCCAGATCGGCAGACGACATCGCTGCCCAGGTCCTGCCACAGGACCACAGGTGGCCAACAGCCTCCAGACCGAGGGACCCACGGGTGCGTACGCCATGAACTCACCCAAGGGACCAATGCTGAGCACTTCTCCCTCTATCCCCTGGCTCGAGCAGTATTAATTCAGACCTCCTACATCTCTGTTGTGACCACCGAGGCTATCAGATGCTCTAAGGTGGGTCCTTGCCTTGTTCCCCATGGTTCAGCACTGCAGGGGTAAAGGTGCACTCCCTTCAGCGGGAACGGATCCAGGTAGAGCTGGGATGCCAGCACCCTGCTCTCCGCTTGGATCCAAAGTTTGCACTGGAAGGGTTTACACACCTGAGCCGCTCCTGCAAATTCTCACAAACTGCAGCAGAGGCAAAAACCAAACCCTGCTTTCCTTATGTCTCAGAGTAGGGCTGAAATCATTGCTTCAACCCTTAGCTTCATGCCTGACTCCACAAATATAACAAGTTCTGCAGTGTAAGTCCATCAAGGAGAATGAAAACTAGGCCACCATCCTGGGTTAGTGGCTGGAAATAGACTCCGGGAGTCCTGATTACCATCCCCTGCTCTAACACCTACATAACACCATCTTGCTTTTATTCTTTATTGGAACAAATGGCAGAAAGGGGTATTACATAAAGGAGGACTTCAATTTGCTTTTTTTTTTAATTCTTTGGCTCTAGAATTTTCTAAAATTATTCCTTCTCTCACTGTCTGCATTGAAAGAGAGAATATACATTTTTAAGAAGCCGGTGTTTGAAAAGCAAGCATAAATTAAAGGACRTGGGCATAAACAGCTATAGATTTCAACATCTATGAATAATTTCTAAAACTCTCAGAATACATGATTCATTGTCATTACCATCAGCTTACCTGTGCCTCCAACTGAAATTAATTCAGCCCTAAAAGTTTTAAACCGGAAAGATGTTCCAGTAAAGTATCATCTTCTAAAATAAAGCACAACGTTCACCATCTTTGCTGCGCTGCCCAAAACAAGTCTCGCAGTAAGAAACGTGATGAATCCAATACTGCTAGCGGGAGTAGGTTTTGCTGGGGAAAGTTGGTTTAACAGAGTCCTTTAAGAGGTGCAGGTGACAGTTCACTTCATCAGAATAAAGAAACCCAAGAGGACCCCAAGTTCTTCCACTCTTCTGTCTGGTGTTGACAACCTCCATTGCTGCCTGGCTTCAGAGCAGCCTCCAGCTGCAGTACCTCTCCAGAGCAAGGGAGGCGACCGAGACTATCACACACTAAGCTTGATGGCTGCTAAACAGCATCCAGGAGTATCAGCCTTTGCAAACTAGGTCATGAATTAGGCTACATGACTGGTTTTGTTCAAGCCCGTTGTTGACCTGTGTTCAAAGGGACTGAGACATTTTCGTGACGTTGGTCTGCACCAGCAGGACAAATTCAGCAAGAACATTTACAGAACTCTGAATCGTGCTGGTCTCACCATGACGGCACATCTGGGGCTCCTACCTGGGGCACATAAACATGGGACGTCTAGGATTCATGCACACCAGAGGAAGTATTCATGGGAATTTCAGTCAGAACGGACTTTTCCTTCAGAGTTAATTTATCCTGCAACAAGAATATCCAGAAGTTTAGTGCTAGTATTCAACCATCCACGCAGGTGGTGGTTCAGCACGTGATGCTTCAGCAGAGCATACCATCCACACACCCCACCAATCCCAACAACTCATGTGCCACCGAGTCCAACCAGGCCACCCCAAAGGACAGAGATCAACCCCAGGGAACCCCATTTGAAAGCAAGCAGACCGACTGGCAGATCTATCCTCCACCCTTATCCAGCTTGAACTTACAACTTGTTCTCCCAGTGCAGTAAAAATAAACCTTTTCCACTGGAGGAAGACCAGCTGCTTGAAATCCCGTCCACCGGAAACAACTCAGTTAAAAAATAAAAAAATAGCCCAACTTCTTAACAAGAGCATTTCTAAGAAAAGAGCTGGGAGGAGGGGCAGATCTGTAGGTAAGGCAGCAGGCAGGTACCAAGGGGAGAGGGGCTCACCACTCGGCTCCCAAATACAATTTTTTGTGGGACTGAACAGTCTGTCTCCATCCTGCCCTTCACCCAAACTTCTGAGCATTTAGGCTCTTYAGAATACAGCCTGCTTTACAGCCTCCGTTTCCATAAAACCTATCATAACAGATACCCATTGTAATCTATAAAATTATATTATAGTACAATTTAGAAATCATCTTCTCCTATCCAGATGCTACTGATTTCAACAGAGAGCAGACTTCTCTCTTTCATTTTTCCACCTCCTGTACAGTGCCGTTTCCCTCTACTTCAGAAGCTATATCTTAGGCTTGGTGGCAAGTTGGGATTTCGATTAGGAGACATAATTTGCTTAGATCTAGATGACTCTTCCTTCTCGTTAGAGGTGCTCTAGGCACATTAGAATTCCAAGCAATTTTGTGGGTTTTTTGTTTGGTTTTTTTTTTGTTTTTTTGTTTGGTTTGTTTTTTTTTTTTTTTAAAATCACCAAGCTGCAGTTTCCCACTTGAAAGATCAAATTTTGATAAGATCAGTGACATTAAGCTTCTGCTCCTGAACTGCTAGTCAGATGCTACAAAGGGGAAAAAAAACATACTACACATAGACACTTTTATCACATCCTTTAGGTATATTCCAACTCTCTGAACTAGAACAATTTAAAAACTAGACCTAGTCACTATTTCATTTTCAATCTTATTTCCCTGCCAGTCACAGTAGCATGGTCATTCTTCTTCAGTTACATCCCATGATATGGCCACCTATGACAAGAAACCGAAGTCAAGTCTGAAATTCATAAAAGCCAACSTGTATGATCTCAGTCGAAGGAGGAAAGCAGCACAATGGTAAAACGTATCTGTGACTGAACAACATAAGAATTCAGTTGTTTTTTTTTTTTAAATTTATTTAAAGTGAGTGGACTTGGACACCTATGGAAACATCATTCTTCTTTCTCCTTATCCCCAATTCAGAAAAAGAGCTCAGAGGAGCCTTTCTTAGGAAACATGACTTTTCCAAACGTGCCTATTTACGCTCTGCTTGAACCATACCTTGGGGGACATGAAGTATGGTAATGAGGCTGCATTTACTTTTATGGCAAAGTATGACAATATGTCACTCTGCCTAGGGAAAAAGTAGCTCAACTTACAACAAAACAGAGACTTTATTTCTTTGGAAAAAGCATCCCAAAATTTTTCTCCCAAATAAGCAAGACAAAACCAACAACTGACTAAATTTCATTCTAAAAGTTGACAGGAGATGGAAGGAGGACTTCTGCGGATGGAAACATTTCTGTGGGTGTTTTCTTCCCTCCCCCTGAATCTGTATTGCAGAGCACTAGGCACTGAGAAAGAAGTAAAATCAGAGAAGCCCCTACATGTGATTCTGACTTTCCTTAGAAGAGAATTAAGGCTTCAGGCTCCAACTAGCCATGACTGCAGATATGAATAAACACTTGAGCCTGAAGCACTTTCTGAGCATCAGCACACCCCTTCAAGGCTTGAATCCTACAGATCTTCCTTTGAAGTGAAGCGCTTCAAGGCAACATGCCCCATCCATTTGATGGTTTGACCCTGTGCTCAGATCTTGCCTCCAGCATGAAAGACTTCAAGGTATTTGTAGTTGTAGGAAAAAGCAGAGAGACATTTCAGCAGCTCGATGGGAACCGATAAGTGCATGGCTGAAAGGAGACACCAGGCTGTCACCACACCAGGCACCAGCTGGGCTACCCATGAGGCACTCAAAGGTAAATAGAGAAAGTACCAGATCACCTCTGCCCCAGGATTTTATTTCAAACAAAATCCAAGTTAACAGAGGAACTGGAACTCATCAAAAAGGCTTTTTTTTAAATAAAAAAAAAAAAAACAGAACAACTCCTTCCAGGCATTCATAGGATGCCTACGTGGTACCTATGACTACGTGGAATCCTGAAAAATGCAGATGATAGTTTTGCTGGTTGCAATATGCAGCCTTTAATATTCAGCCATCTACTTGAGGAAGACAAATAGATGCTAAACATTTTAGAACCTTGTATACATAGAGCACAGTTATTTCCAGCTGCAGCACTATCGTTAAGCTTTACTCCTCATACTATTAATCCCTTTAGGATTATAAAACATATTCCAAGACAAATTTTGAAAGACAAGGCTTTTTAAAATACCCTTAGAAGTTTAACTGTTAGTCCTTATGGAAAATAGATCTTGGTTTTCAGTTCCAATGCTACACCAAAAATAACCATAACAAGGGGGAAACTGTTTATAAAGCAAGTGGCTTTGTTTCAAGCCACCAGTTACAGTGAGTTCAGGTGTTGCTTGCAAAAACACAGGATTAAACAATCCTGATTGCTAGGAACTGTAAAATATTACATTCCTTCAAGTGCCGAATGTTAACTTTCTTCCACTTCACCTCCTGGGAACAGCTGCCTTGCCAGCTCCACTGCCTTTGTTGAAAGTTATTTGTCACACTGAACAGAGGTTCTTGGAAAAAATTATGCTGGGAGCAGAGGTATAGAACATCACAGTCCGATTTTTTTTTAAGAACTCACAGTTACACTGCAGTTTTACAAAAACAAATAATCTGCTTGTCTTTTCCTAGATGAGTACAAGCAGCACAGCAGAAAATTAAACATCAATACAGCATCAATACTGAAAGCACAGGGCTCTTCCCCAACAAAATGCAGAGCGCTTCAGTTTTCCAGTATTGGTGAAGAAAATTCAGTAGTTAATGATGCAAAACCCATCAAGAGATAAGGTTTGAGATTCTTTAATTATCAAATTGTGTTTTTGTATTGCTGAATCCTCAGATTGTGGGTCAGCTTACACTGCAGGAGGCTGAAATACAAAAGCTTTGAGGGGGAAGGTTAGAGATAGGATCTGCAAATTCTGCGGTTGAGCTGATCAACAATGCCAACAAAAAACCTCAAATAAAGCTGCAGCCTGGAGCTATATGGTCCCTACAGCTCTTTCTCCAGAACCAGGGAGGGAGCAAGCTACTGGAAAAGATGACTGAGTACACCTATGCATTATGCAAAGGTTTAAGAAAGGCATGTTCCTCCAGGTGTGGAGAACAACTGCCTGCATAGCTGAAGAAGAGCTTATCCAACCCCGGCCATCTGACTTCTTAAAAGTATTATCTTCTCTAAGAAAAGAGTTACATTACTTCAAGAACACAAATGATGGCATTATGCACTTATGATTTCCATGAAGGCATTGAACTGGAGTTTCAATTATGTCTCCCCCTCTTCAATAAAACTGTATGCTCACTTTGGCACAGTGATAATATCTGGTAATACTGTGAGACCAATGTATTTTTTTGTTGTTGCCATGACAACTATGCTGTTAGGTCAGACCTAAGGCAGCAGCTGGCTTCTCCACTACCAGACTCTGACAAGTACAGCTCTTAACCTTTTTTTTTTTTTCCTTCTAAATACGTTGCCTATATACCAAGGTTTTAGTAGCTTTAACTTAGAGAATTACAAACTACACTCATTTTTCTGCTTCCCAAGAATCATTACTATCATGAGGCAGGTAGCAGAAGTAACACAAACACATATTCCTCCACTAGCTGTAGGAGCTCACATGACCTTAAGCATGCTGAAAATCTTGCTTCCAAGTAAATATGGGTATTAGCTGCTGGCACTGGTACACTATGCATAGCTTAATGAAAGGGTGGAAAATACAGCTAAAGCTAATGAAAGCTTTTACAGGATACTAGAGTCATGCCCAACAAAAATCTAAAACATTGTGCTCTACATTTACTCTCTTAAAAAGAAAATCAGATGTATTTTCAAATTAAGAGCTTGAAAATAATAATATTACTATAAAACAGTGCTGTAAGAATGAACTAGACTGAGCATAACATAGGCAAGGAAAAGGGCAAGAATTTTACATAAACACATCTGAGTTCTGCCACTGTAGCCTTCTAGGCAGAGAGGTAACTACTACATTTTGCAAATGTTAGGTTCATAGCCAGTGCATCACTTGGCCAAGATTTCAAACACAACTGAGATGACAGAATCATAGGATCATAGAATGGTTTGGGTTGGAAGGGACCTTAAAGATCATCTAGTTCCAACCCCCTTGCCATGGGCAGGGACACCTTCCACTTGACCAGGTTGCTCAAAGCCCCATCCAACCTGGCCTTGAACACTTCCAGGGATGGGGCATCCACAACTTCTCTGGGCAACCTGTTCCAGTGCCTCACCACCCTCATAGTGAAGAATTTCTTCCTTATATCTAATCTAAATCTACCCTCTTTCAGYTTAAAGCCATCACCCCTTGTCCTATCACTATATGCCCTTGTAAAAAGTCCCTCTCCAGCTTTCTTGTAGGCCCCCTTCAGGTACTGGAAGGCCGCTATAAGGTCTTCCCAGAGCCTTCTCTTCTCAGGGCTGAACAACCCCAACTCTCTCAGCCTGTCTTCATAGGAGAGCTGCTCCACCCTTCTGATCATCTTCGTGGCCCTCCTCTGGACCCGATCCAACAGGTCCATGTCCTTCTTATGTTGGGGGCCCCAGAGCTGAATGCAGTACTCCAGGTGGGGTTTCACGAGAGTGGAGTAAAAGGGGAGAATCACCTCCATCGACCTGCTGGCCACGCTTCTTGTGATGCAGCCCAGAATACGGTTGGCTTTCTGGGCTGCAAGCGCACATTGCTGGGTCATGTTGAGCTTCTCATCAACCAACACCCCCAAGTCCCYCTCCTCAGGGCTGCTCTCAATCCATTCTCCACCCAGCCTGTATTTGTGCTTGGGATTGCCCCGACCCATGTGCAGGACCTKGCACTTGGCCTTSTTGAACTTCATGAGGTTTGCACAGGCCCACCTCTCAAGCCTGTCAAGGTCCCTCTGGATGGCATCCCTTCCCTCCAGCGTGTTGACTGCACCACACAGCTTGGTGTCGTTGGCAAACTTGCTGAGGGTGCACTCAATCCCACTGTCCATGTCGCCGACAAAGATGTTAAACACTGCCGGTCCCAATACCGACCCCTGAGGAACGCCACATCGAACTGTTGACTGCAAGTCTTTGAGTGCGACCATCCAGCCAATTCCTTATCCACCGAGTGGTCCATCCATCAAATCCACGTCGCTCCAATTTAGAGACAAGGATGTCGTGCGGGACAGCGTCAAATGCTTTGCACAAGTCCAGGTAGATGACGTCAGTTGCTCTTTCATTATCCACCAACGCTGTAACCCCGTCGTAGAAGGCCACCAAATTTGTCAGGCACGATTTGCCCTTAGTGAAACCACGTTGGCTGTCACCAATCACCTCCACAGAAGAAGGGAAAAAAAAAWTCCTTCACAACTGACATTTTTTTCAGTCATTCATATTTTATATTGTCCTATTAAGTGTTAAAATGGACATTTAAGAAGTAAACAAAAGTGTACTATRGTATCTTGAGGAGATCAGTCGTTTAACAAAAACACTCACTTGCAAGTTTCTGACAACACTATTACTACTGAACCACACACACAGAGACTGAGCCTTGCGGCCACACGGCTGTGGCTGAGGGACTGAGCACTGCAATGGTTTATTAAGGAGGAAAAAAACCCATGGTTCCACAGAGCATTTCCCTCTCAGTGTTCCCCCAAGCGTTACAAGGTATCGCCCTAGAAGTGCCAAGCCAAGAGAGCCCAGAAAGCAGGGCTGCTAAGAACTTGGAGCTACCCCACCAAACCATAACTTGGTTGACAGTAAGAAGAAACCAAAAAGGAAGACTATTAACTACGTTTCTAACTAGCTATTAAGAGGAAGCAAGTCCAGTTTGCTACAGAAAGTATAGCTCTTTTCAATTCACGCTGCTTATCATACTCAGCTATTCCCCATCTTTGATAACACTGACATTTATGTAAGTTGCGTAAGTTACAAACCACCACTGCTACAAATACAGGTTGTTCTGGAAAGCAATTTAAACAATTACAAGCATTTCTTGCAAACCAGCTTCTCTCTTCTACCATTTACAAGGCGGCCAGTAAAAGTAAATGCATGTGAACAGAAAAACATTCATGAAACACAAACTGATTTAATTAAAACTGAAAAGGAAAACATATTGCAGGAATAAAAACTCCAGATACATAGCAATTACTAATTACGCAGCTGTTGATGATCTTGGAAAAGCATTTGGGAATTCATGACCAAGTATTCACCCTTGAATTCTGAGGGAGAGGGAGGGAACAACCATGACCTTCCAAGTCCTTCAGCACCACTGCACATAAAATTGTACTACTTGATGTATTTTTCCATGAACTTTTTGTGAAATTCTGATCGCAGAGTATCATTCACAAATCTTTTGTCCTTTTTTGTTTCGTCTATCCCCTTGGCACAATTCTTGAAGACAACATCATCATCCCATCTGAAAACAGAAGTTAACTTCAGTAAGCTTGTATGAAAATTAGGTGCAATTTACAAAAATATATAAATGAAGTTTGGCCCTCCTATTTAAATGTACTAAGAACAACTAGTCATTAGGATTAGATTTTAGTCTTTAAGAAAAAAAGATCTATTTTTCTAATCCAAGCCACCTCCTACATGCTCCTCAGTTAGAAGCGGTATGAGTATCAGTAGATTGAAGGTTATTTTATCTTTACAGAAAATAATGACCAGTTGAACAGAGCAGAAAAAAACTTGAATCTAATGGCCCTAATTTTGAAAACACAACAGTAATTGGAATATCTGCAAACAAGAATGGTATTCAGAAAAAGGCTGTTATTTATTAAGTCTAGTTGCACTAAAAAAACCAAATAAACAAAAATCCCAAACCAGCTAGATTTTAAAGGGGAGCATAACATCAAATTTCTTGAGGACCTTTGGTCCCATTACTTTCTGTATCATTATGAACAATGTCAGACAAACACAATTCTCTCTCTCTCTCTCTCTCTCTCTTTTTTAAACATAAAGTAGCAGGATGATTTGTTCAGACAAATACACAAGACAATATGCATCAGTAGCCCAATTCTACATTACACCGCTTGTGACAAGATCCGAGGAAGGAAATAAAAACCAATGGCAGTGATGACATTTTCAGACTCTGAGTAACGAGAGGGAGCAAGGGGATGGATATCACAGTACAGATTGCACAGTACCTCCTCTTCACTTTGAAGTTTGCTTGAGGCTGTGCTGGGCCGGTAAGGTTCAGCAGTGGGTTACCACTCAGAATGTTCTCCATCCGAATTCTTTCTTCTTCAGCCTTTTGCTCTTGTTCCTGAGAACCAGAAATGGATACATTACTTTTCTGGGCCATTTTTCTCATCTAGTTGGTAGAGATAAACATTATTTAGCTGCGAACACCCACACAGATAGAGCTTTAATTCCTAACTCAGACTTTTCAGAGTGTTTGACACGCGTATGAGTAGAATAAGGATAGAAACAGAGATACTCTAAAGAGGTTAACATTGCTAATAAACTGTCAATCTAGCAACACTCCTATCTGCTCTACTTACCTCTGATGTTCCACCAAATATTCAGTTAGATTCTAGCTTTACCATTTACATATTTATTACATTAAAAACTGTATACAGATTAAAAGATTTTTTTTATCCTCATGAGAAAATAGAATACATTATAAAATATTCATTAGGTGGAAGAAACCTTACAGCACGTTGAAACTTCTCTATCATCTTCAGCAATCTGCTTGAATCTTGAATCTGCTGTTTTACCACTACAACTTCCCTAGGGGCCAGTTAAAAAGAATATTGAGAAATTTAAGATGAAACTGAGCAGTGGATGTCATAAGACTATTTAAGACTTCCAACATTAAGGAGCAGAAAAATTTTCTTCTCCTTGTTCTGTCAAAAGCATGTAACTCAAGCCTAAGTGAAGCACTGCACTACAGGCAACACAAAGCAGATTTCACTGCCCACGCTTCCAAGCTGTATTAACATATTTAGTGACTTAAATGTTCACAGACTTCAAAATGAATACGTAATATTCATTTTACATCAACATATTTTTCCACAACCTTTCAAATGTATTACAAGGACTGCTCTTTGATGAAAGTACCAGAAGGAAAAAAAAAAATTCTTTAATTTGGATGACTAACTAGGTCTCCCGCTCCCTGTATGCTGAAGTATATTCTGAAGACATTCTACTTACAAAATGCACTGAAGTCTCATTAGCACTGCAGGAGACTTGAACCATGGCTTTTAAAAATGATACAAACTAAAGACAAAGAGATCACAAGGTTGTGGGTTTTTTTTTTTTTTCAAACTGCAGAAAATTCATGGCTGAGGGCTGCTATGGGATCCCAAAAGAGGAAATGTTTTTCTTGATGATAGCATTTACAAGGTTTAAGTGCTAAGCTTGAACACTGATGCTAGCCAGAGTTCTCTAGCTTCAGACATTTAATCAATACTAAGTGATATATTACTAAAACTATCTACAATTTACAATGTTTTTCAACTGGACTAATCAGTTATGTGGAATATTGCTATAAAACACTCCAACCCTCTTAAGAACAATACCAACTTAACAGATAMACTAATACCAGATGATGCAGGATCAGTGGTAAAGATTTTACCTTTCAAAATCTACTCAAGTTTCAGTTATGAAAAAAACACCTACCATTACACTGCTTCTCACAAATAAAGTTTAGAACCAGCTGCAATTAATTGCCAGTGGGATGGGAAAAGCTCCCCAAAAGGGTATATTGCTTAAAAGCATGGCACAGCCCTGTAATGCCCTTATTAAAACATGTGCGTAGGCAAAACTTGCCCTTGCTGCTGTACCCATGGAGCTTTAACACAAACCGCAGCAGTTAAAAGTTAGTAACACAAATAAACTAAAGTTTTGCATTTTCAAATGTAGCTCTAAATCCAACATTTGCATTCCAACTTCAGTTGTTATTACCACCCCAGTAAATAAGGAAACACAGAGAGCAAAAATATTTGATATGGAACAGCAATTTCTCCCATATTACAAATACAAATTCAAATTATACATTTCTTTCCTCTGTGGATCACAGACAAGAAATGCACACAACTTCTTCTGCACAGTATGCCAACCTTTGATTTACCATCTTCTTTCCCTGTAACATGGAGGAGCCAACAGCAGTGAAATACGATTTACTGCAGTCTGTGTCGTGTTCCCATCAGAAGTCAAGCAGCTCTCAGACTACTGTGTAGCACATGCATGCAAAGCACTAATTTGAAACCAAGCAAAATCTAAGATACTGGTACAAGCGAAAAAAAACAGTATTGATTTTCAGGTACCTCCTGAGAGGTGATCAGATTCTGTTTAAGCCCATTGGGCAAATTTACAACAGGATGCAAGCATGTGAAGCGTTCTCTCTGTTGTCYAAAATGAGGTAGGCTCTGCCTCATTAAATTTAATCTCTGACGCTGCATTAAAAGTGAGACTTTGAAAAAACAAGAGGTCTGGGACAAATCTTAAAAGCAAGTAAGAATGCTACAAACCAAAAATTCCTACTGGACTATACTCAAGAGAAGGTAGCACTAATAAGAGCATTGTAAGAAATTAATACTCCCCCGTTGACAAATGCTTCTGTAGAGAGAACTTCTTCCAAGTCCTATATATGCAAACAGACACAGCAGTTTTCCATTTTAGAGCTGAACTCCAGGGGAACTCTTCTCAAGCTGGCATGCAGAGCATGGCACAGTCTTGCCCTCACATTTCTAAGACATTAACCTCGGCTGTGATCCAAAGTTACTGAACCTGTGCATCATGCACCCCTTTATCTGGGGCACACATAAATATCTTATGCTGTTTTTTTTATGATGCATGAAAATGCATCCACACACTACTGACAAATACAGAATGACAATGTACTCCACACACAGTGTTTATTCCATGGTCAAAAGTCCACTGGAATCAGTCAGCATCTTTTKGGGGGGGAATTACAGTTCTTCTCCCCTCTCTTCCCCCGTGTCAGAGTTAATCTCAACAGTTCCTAAAAAGCTGATTGTTCCAGCATTGTCTACCATGCATGAAGAGAAGTGAAAAGCACTCAGTCATTCGAATGACTAGAAAAAGTCAATATTAAGAACCATAAAAAAATACGCATACGGTAGTAACTACTCCAGTGTTTTATTACACACAGATGCACATTTAGTTTTTCTATAATAAGATTTTAAAAAGGCATGTTAGGCATCATCCTAACTTCTACCTGCTTTACATAACCCATGTAATATCCTTCAGCCTCAATTAGCCGGACATAGTTCGCTTTCTGATCGCGAAAAAAGCATTATCAGACTGAAGTGACAAAATGTGATGAAAGAAAATAAAAATTGAAATAATACTTTTAAGAAGCGTTACACTACAGCAGTAGTGTATGACTAAGAGCAGGATTTAACTCCAGATTAAGACACCTACATCTAGGTATCTGCTTGTAGGCATCTGAGCTCACATCTCAGCAGAGACCTATAGAATACTATAAGGAGTCAAGACGGCTCTTCTGCTCACAGTAAATTACACACAGGAGACCAACCACGCTCCAGGCTCTACTGAGTGCATCTCCACTGCACCACCATGAAAGCTGGGATACATAACTTGTACATTGACGCCAACAACCTGGCATTTCAAGCTCAACTGAATTCTGTCTAAAACTGCCAATTGCTAGCAAAAAACTACTTGACTCAAGTCAACTACAATTCCAGAGGACTGGAGGGTAGCAAAAATTGCACTATAATCAAAAGAAATGGTAGAGGCAATCTTGGGAATTCCAAATGATTACATTTTACTTTTGCACCTATTAAATTATTAAAAACAATTATGAACAGAACACTAACAGAAGCTGTCAAATGTTCTTTTATAATGACAACAGTTACAGAAAACATCCATGAATCCTATTTTCAAAGCTTGATTTTCCCTATCACCTGTGAGAGATGCTGCAAAGCCCCTGGGCACTTGTGCAGCCATTCGCTGTTTCTCAGCTCTGTTCACAAACAGAACTCTGCTGTCTTTTAAACCCGCAGAGGCAGCACAACTAGAAGTAGTAACAAACTGCTTAAGCTTGTATTTGTCATTAAAGATCAACAGATTAGAGTCTGAAAGCAAATAGGGAACAGTTCTGTTGAGTAAGGCATCGCCAGTTTTAGTCACTTGACAAAGAMGACCTGGCGCACATGGCAATTTATTTATGGAATTCAGTCGTTCAAGGCTGTTCTAGGTTGCATGACATTTCAACATATTTGCTACAACTTTTAGGAAGCGGGCTAATTTTGAAGATTGGTCTTGAAGATTTTTTATATTATTTAGCTTCACTAAACCTCCCAAAGAAGGTACTCAAGATTAAAAAAAAGGTAATTTACTAAGTTTTGTATCTTAGAGACATGACATGGAGGAAATACTAGGTGTAACTCACAGTGGTGTGAAGTTGACATTTACACTTAAGCTAAGTTATACATTTTGGACAGAGCTGCAGAATCCCTCATCTCCAGCCAAATGAGGTTTTCATTATGTTTCAGAATTTTCCACATCAATCTTCCATTGCCCACTCCTCCACTGAAAGCCGGGACGCTCCAGGYGATGGAGCATGGGTTGTATCAAATCAAACAGACCAGACATAACCTTCATAGCTGTCTGAGCTTCACACCTCTGAGGCATGATCAAGCACAGCTGTTCACAAAATAAGCAGCTCGGGTTGCTCCAAAGCCTACATTGTTCTTTTGTGCAGCAGAACAAAGGCTTATTAAGGTAAAACACTATGGATACAACAAACCCACAACAGAAGAAAAGCCTAAGAGGGAAAATAATATTTCTCTATTCACTCCACCTTTTCTAAAATAATGCCTCTTTGCCTGCCTTTCCGTTCAGCGAGATGAGGTATACAACTCTTTTCCTAAGCCATTTTAGCAAAAACACATGCTACAGATTATTCCATCACTACAGACAGCAGTGTTGCGCTTTTCAATGGCAGCATGTTGCACCAACTATCTGCAGAGATGAATCAGCAGTCAACCATGTTGTAACCACCGTGTTAGAAGCAGAGGCAATAGAACAGGAATATTATGGTGTGGGGAATAAGACTGGACTGGCAGAGGGAGTCCCATACCACCAGGAAGCAGATGGAGACGCTGCTATGTGAATTAGATCTCAAAGCAAGCCTCCACTGTACAACTGAACTCACCATGTGGCATCACAGTTGGGGGGGGGGGGAGGGGAGCGGACAAAACTACATTAACCTTAACTAAACAATTATTCCTTATCTTGCTGTAAGAATAACAGTCCCTTGGCATATTTGTTTCTGACCGCAAAGGAAAGAAAAACATTAGTGTTACCATGGTTATTTTTTTTTTTTTAGTATAGTTCCTACCCTTAGCACAGAGCAAGATCACTTTTACACAAAGTGCTGAAATTCCTGAAATGACTCCATTGTGTTAAATTAAGTTATCCTGTTCAGTTTTTAAAGACGTTGAGTAGCTGAAAAAAAACCTGAAATACCCACATGTCATTGAAGGCTGGGGAAAAAAAAAAAAAAAAAAAAAAAAAAAAAAGACATCACATAACCTTATTTAAATGCTAATTTTTGAATGACAAACCACGACAGCACTGCCTTTAGCAGCAGGGAACGAAACTCAGTAATGCAGAGATCCACTCCAGTTATTTGATCCTATGCAAATTACTAACTCAATGCAATACAGCAATTCAAATAACTGATTGAAACTTCAAAAAATAAGAGCAGAGAGTAATCACAACTGCAGTGTCTATACGCAGATTTGTTGTCATTTTGCCCACAAGGGAGGGGACATCATCATTAGTTCTTGGCAAGGGTAAGTATTGCTAGCATGTCTCAGACATTTAATGACGAAACATACTCTGCCATCTGCTTTTGCCTCTTTATTAAAATTCTTTCTTAATCACTGATTTGATATTCTAGTTTCAGTTAGACCCTTAAAATTTAAGTGAAAAGGTTAATATCTATCAAGATTCATTTTATAATGTTTCATTTGAAAGTCTGTGACATGGCTAAACACAGGACAGACCTAAGATCTATTTTGACCATTGGTAAAGTAATACATTCAGTTACAGGGAAACACTTGGTGAAATAAAACTGTAAGAAAACAAACCAAAAACTTTAAGTCTGTTCTCAGATAAGAGACTTATCTGAAGCATAATATGACTGGATGTTAAAATAGCTTTGCTGGAACTGCACACATACGTTCAGCTGCTCACTGGTTTGAGGTTTGTTTTTAATTATTTCAATTTACCTTTTAAGGAAGTGCTTGAAAATTGAAAATCAAGAGCCTTGTAATGCTGAATTTGGAATATTGAAATGTTTCCATGAAACCTATCCATAGATAGTTCACATAGACAGCAGACCTAGTGTTTGTACAGTTTTAGACAGACCCAGAATTATTCCACAGAAATGGCTTTCTAAACTAAAATTTCCTGGTCAGCTTAGAGTCTACTAGAAACAACCTGAGAGGTTAAAATTGTGGAGGGCATGAGAAAAGTCAGGACTCCTCCCATGCTCAATAAGTTTTTAAAAACATTCGTAGTGTTTATTTAATGTTTCTACAGAATTCAAGGAATTTAAGCATTTTGAGAAGTTAAAAAGCTTTGACAGCAATTGCTTATTTGGTTGACAAACAGATTAAAGGGAAATATCAGTGTGAAGGAAGTTAGAACCTCTTAATACTAAGATTTGTCAAAATTAGATTTAGAGGATTTCTATGGAAATTGKTATTACATACATACATAACTTCCACATACAGGAAGTTAACAGAGAGCATGATGATCTGAAAAAAAAGCAGATTCTCATCTTTTGTTTTTAACTGCTGTCTCACCAGAGATGCATTTTAAAAGGAGCAGTCCTCCTTTCATGGCAACTTAAATACTGGACACCAAAGTGATGAGTGAAAACAGTTAACAAAAATACAGTTTACTTTAAATGAAGTCTCAGAAATAATTGGACTAGCATTTTAATAAATCAAAATAACTAAAGTATCAGGAAAAAATGTACACATGGCACAAATTTGGGATATATTACTGTATTTTACCCACTTCATCTTGTTAAGACCCTGGTATGTTCCAAGAAGATGCAGAGACATGTTAATCTGTCTGTATAACAACAAAGAGATTTGAGAACGATGTGCAGAAGAGCGAACAGGCATTCACTCTGCAGTTTCCCTTTGCCTTGCCACTGGTTTACCCAAGCTGTCTACTACAGACAGCAGTGTTTCAGCCGATAAATCATCCCTGTACGTGGATTACAACTAATACTGACTACACAATTAAGATTTTACATGAGATGTTATCCTGAAGTCAGCTGGATGACTAATATAAGGTTACTTAAAAAATTAGGTTTAAATTATGGTTTGCAATACATAATAATATGAAATCCCATGTATCTGAAGGGAAAAGGGATTTATATAAAATGGCTAGAAAATGCTTTGCCAGTAACACCTTATTTCAAAGCCATGGAAAACAAGGCATAATCTAAACAGATTGCACCCCTAAAGCCAACATACATAAGTGATCTTTTCTAAGGAGACCCTTACTCCCAAAGACTCTTTCCAAGGCTGCGCCCCACCTTGGTTTTTACTTTTTCCATTAACGTAGTCTTAGTTTCCTACTCTCAAAAAAGCCCAAGAAAATAAAATTCCAAGTACCCGTAGAGCACCCGCTATTAATGAAGATGTCAATTTTTAAGACAGCCTATCAGCCATCAACCAGTGAAAGGATGAACAGAGTAGGCAGTGAGTGTGCAAGTGTGCACTATTGCAAATAAATAACTAATAGTTATCTTTAGGAAGAAACAAACATATTCATTTCAGATAAGCGTGCATGTATTCAGTATGCATGTAGCACTGGACATTATAAACCCTGCTTCTGGGGGAAGGAGAACATCCATGAAGGTGAAAAATAATACCAGTTAAGAGACAGCAAAATAAAACAAGTGCTATACTAAATACTTCATAGCTTTTAGCACCCTCTAGTGACAAAATAAGAATTTCATAGAGATAACAACATTCCCGCTTTCTACACAAGAACAGAGAAGCATGCACTTGGTTGTCTGTGCTGCAATTTACTATCATTATTTTCCTAATGAAAGTTTTCTACATTGAAATGTGACAAATTATGCTGTTTAATCTAGATGTATAATTTCTACTATGAGGCAAAGTGAAAAATCCATATAGATCTAAGCTTTCATTTTAAGCACTGTGCAAGAACAGCTGAGGTAGAAGTCTTTCCTACACATTGCTACCCTTAATTTGTAGTTTAGTACATTTCACACAGGAATATATGGAAGAATTGTTGCCAGTGTTTTTACTGCAGAACACAATTTCATGGCTGCATGATGTGCTTCAAATGCCTAGATAAAGAGATGAGAGACACTTTCAGACACACTTTAATGTAAAAGACCACTCACAGGCGAGATGGAGAATCAAGTACCAACAGTCTTCTACAGCAACATTTCTGCACTGAAGCAGCACGGTACAGATTTTAGCCTTCCAAAGTACTTAACTCCAAAACTGCAGAGCTCACTAGATTTACAGGCCTTGTTGATTCTAAAGGTAAATTTCTATATTGTTAGCCAAGAGTGATCAAGCACTACATTGCTGCCTGCAGCATTTAAAACATTATTCTCTCCTAGCTGTTCCTAGTGTCTGCTAGATGCTACRTCCTGTTTACTGCCAGTTGACTCTACTGGAAAGCATTTGTGAAAAACATGAAACTATAAGCATGTGTGTTAAGCTATGATAAGGTTATGAGTAGTGCAGAGGCACCAAAACATTAAGTTGTCACAGCAGCAAAGATCCCAATCAGCACTGAATATGTTTATTTAGCATGTTCCAAAACCATCTCAGATTACCTTATACAAAGATGACAAGGTTGGTTTTTGGTTGGTGGTGGGTTTTTTTGGTGGTTTTTGTTTGTTTGTTTGGTTGGTTTTTTTGGTTTGGTTTTTTGGGGTTTTTTTTGTTGTTTTTTTTACACTGATGTAGAATCTACGTATAACAACATACAAAACTACTCAAACTGAAGTATGCAACATTTTTCAAAAGCACTAAAACACTTAAAGCCCTACTCAAAAAAAAAAGCGCAGAAGAGGGAATGCTGCACATATCCACCACTTCTGTTGCACCACCAGAGGCAGAGCGTTTCAGTAGTACAGATGAAATACCTGGACCCTAAACTCTGTTGCAATACAATGTTAGAGCCAGTACTGTTCATCCTAAGTCCTGATCAGTTTGACAACACAGACTATTCCCAGAAACAGTCCCTCGAAGTCCATTAATCAATCAGGGATTTTGCTAATGCACTCCACCCCAACAGTATCTCTTACACCAAGGAGGTGTGGGAGCCAATGGCATAGGATGTGATCCCACTCACGGGAAAACAATCTCTAACTACAGGGACTCCCCTCCCCTTTCAAGGACAGAACATGGTGAGATTATAGGGAGGTATGAAGGCTACATGTGAATTGACTTTCCAAGTTCTGAAAAGACTGCCGTATTATTACTAATTTTTGTAGAGACATTTTTCAAATAAACTTGCCTGTGTATAATCACATGAAAATAGTTCTGGTCTTATAGTTACAACTGGTGCTCCTTGCCAAGGCAACACAGCAGTAATGCTGTGAAAGAGCAACTACTGTATAAAATTTGCAGCCATAAGCAAAAGCATCAAAAAGCACACATATTTTATTTCATATATATATATAGACATATATATATATATATAAAAAATCTTATTTCTTGTTTCATAAAAGCTAGTTAACAAATGAAATTACACTGGATAGTATTTAGCTCACTAGTGCCACTACATAGTTTGGTATGATAGCTGTCTTCAGAGAAGGACTTGCGTATGAAAAGTAGGATTATCTTGACTCAATGCCTCTACAAAGTGTTGGGAAAGCAAATAAAATGTTTTAGTGAGTACGATGTTCAGTATGTCTACTGAAGAAAAAAATTCTTGACAACAATTATTAAATGGAAGAACAAATCCATCAGACTCGACTTGAGAAGAGTTTTGAAGGACTCTTACTTTGTTGACCAGTTCTCACTCATCCTAAGTACTTAAGGCACACCAGTTTCAATAAACACCAGTTTGCAAAAAACAGATGGTCTTTAATGGGTGAGATTTTACCTTTCGAGCCTGTTCCTCAGCTCGTTCTTTCTTGATTTTTTCCAGTTCAGCCAGTAGAGCTGCAGTGTCATCATCATCACTGTCTTCCAAGTCCTCATCTTCATCATCTTCCTAATAGCAACAAATGGAAACAAGAAGCAGCTCGTTCATTTCATTTAATAAAAACATCCCTGATCTGCCCAGCTAAGGCTGCAATTTGCTGCTGGCTAATTTCTGAAGTAGCAGCAGCAAATACAATACAAATGGTTTATTTGCTCTTGTACAGTAAAGTCAAGACAAAAATATGTTTGTGCTTTTTGGATGAGTGCAGTTAATTTTTTTATAATTCAAATGCTATGTAGCTGACAGATTCTAGAGAATGACTGTCCTCAATCACTCTCTAATCATTGTAACTTAAGTCATTATAATAGTGTGCCTGAATACCCCGTCCAATATTGCTGGGACCAAATATAACAGGATTAAAAAAACCCTCAGCTTACTGTCAAGCCTTAGACCTAACTCGTAGACGTCAGCATGAGGAGAGGAGCCAAGAGCAAGAATCCATTTTTCATGCAGACAGTCAGTGTATCTCAACAGTTCTACCTTAGGGGAATTCTAACCAACCCAGTAGTTGACCGAGTCTAAAAAGTCACCCATTCCCCATACTTTAAGTGGTATTTTCAGTTCCCTAGTTTTTGTGTGCTTTCCAAGAATACCATTACAGCATGGACCAGAATCCTCTGAACCACTCTGGACTTCCACCACAGTAGAGTAACTGTAAAAGGAAGGTATGTTGGAACCTGTGTTAAATCTTTAGCAGATCTAGAAGTATGTATTCTATTAACAGCAAATCCTGAAGGCAGAACAACGAAAGGAAGTAAGACAGAAAAGAGATACATACGTCAGTAAGCGGATCATCTGCATCAAGATTAGCTGCAGGAATCTGGTCTAGCCGAGGCTTCTTAGACACAGAAGATGATGTCGTGTGTTCTATGGCATAAGATTTAAAAAAAAAAAGCAACTAAGTCACTTCATTTAGCAGCATCTAATGTCAGAAAGCAAAAATCTTCACAAAGATTGCATTAGAGTAAGAGATAGAAGTTTATGCTTACTTTTTCCTCACTTCCCAGTCTTAATGCCCATGCTAATTCCTCCCCTGTAGGTATCCTCAAGGGAAGCAACAACATCCCCAAACTTACAATTTGACCTCCAAAAGTTTTTTGAAGTCATTATTTCAAGAAGAAAGAACAGCAGAAGAAAAAGCTGTGGAGAAATATCCTTATTCTATATATCCAATCAGAGGGTTCCCACTGGAGACCACCTCCAAAGCATTACTGTTGGCCAGTTTGATCCAAACCACATCTGCTTTCATCTGTGAACTTGAAAGCACCACAATACTTCTGTACATTTTACACCTAAACCTAAAGTACCTAAATTCTGTCAAGTTTAATATTATAAATGACTATTTCTCAAAAAACATACCTTTGATTCATTTTAATTATCACTTCACTATACCTGAACAGAATCGCGTACTTTAAAAAATGGATTTATTGTTACACTGGTGCTGCAACACTAGAAGATGAGACATTCCCCTTCTCCTTCCTGACTCGCTTGTCCAAGTACAAAAAAAGCCCTTTATTAGCTGTACATACTTGTTGCCAATTCATTGCAATCATACTGTACCAGCTGGCCTGCATGATGGCCTATGCTGTTCTGCTGGCTGGCCTAGATTTTTGGCTAGCACGAAGCCAGCGTGAAAGCCAGCGGACATTCCCTTGCAGGTCAACAGCTCTGAACTATCAGTCCAATACCCTAAATTCTATTCTCATGACATGTTGTCTGCAACCTGCAAACTTCTTACAACACCAAGTTTTGTGCAAGAGCAATGCCACACAAAGGTATCAAGATTTTTTTGTTTCTTTGTTTTTACCTCTGGTTGGTCTGTCTCTATTCTTTTCTCTTGCAGCGACCCGTTCTCTCTCCTCCAGCTCCCTTCTGAAATCACGGTTACGCACCTCTTCAGGAGCATCCTGAGTGGTCTGTCTAAAACAACATGAAGGGGGAAAAATGCTGAAGTTGACAGTCTGCAGCTGGGAGCAATTTTTTGAAGGAGGTCAATAAATCCTGGAGTGAACAGGTAAGTATAAAGGATAAGAACTGGGTAACATGCAGAAATATGTTTGTTCTCTCTTCATCAGCCCCCTTCTCTGTATGCGTTACACACACACAGACATGCAATGCCACACACACATGCTCCTTCCAGTGGCTCTCAAATGAATTGAAAGACCCTACATAAATTCCTGCAAAAACAGGATGACTACATCTACCTCTTGTAGCTATGTCTAAATCTTCTGTTCTCCAGCAGTCCAAGCCCAGTGTCCTAGCAGACATCCACCAGCGTTATGGTCAACTTTCCTTGCCATTTTGTCATCCCAAGTTACTGCTGCAAACACAGTCTCTAAGGCTTACAGATAAGACCAAGACTAGAACATACCTTTCATAAACCTTTTCCCCTCCAAGAGACATACCAGGCAATCTCCCATGACCATTAAAAAAACGTTGGGAGAACAGGCAGAACACTAGCTTTAGTGAAACATATTGCAAATATGTGGTTTTCCCTCTTTTATATAACACATGCTGGACAAAAGCAACGACTATTTATATTTGAGTCATACTAAGTTCCACCTAGAGAGCACTGAATTTTCTGTGGAAAACTTGAAAAGAACTAATGAATAAAAACAAGCAGCAGTTCATTTCACCTTTCTGTGAACCCAGTGCTGGAAATAAGAGTGCCTGGAAGAAACCCAGACTTGAGCCATTATAAATACATTGTGTGCACAGCCTGTCTTTATGATGAAGTATTTAATTTGCTTTTGTAATTAAAAACCCGAACTTGGAATCCCTGATATAGCTGCAAAATCTTCCCAAACCCTGTGTCATTCAAGCAAACATGAGTGGGACTGAAACACTGAACTTTTCCTGCAATGATGCAGTCCTGGCAATTTAACAAAGACAACTTTGTATTAGGTATTTGGGAGAAAGAACAGAAGACACTTAATGCCCCCTCCATCTCTCTCTCTCACACACACAGAGGGATTTGTTAAAACATACGCTGTATATTCCTGTACATATTTGTCCCCGCACACTTCCTTCAAAGCAACAGACTGGTGTTCCAAACACCATTTTGTTTAAAGAAACAAACCACCAGCAATTTTTCCCATAATAACAAAATGCATTCGACAGCACTTTTTGTGCTGTTGATTTTGGTGTTCTCCGAAGCACTCCAACTCCCTTATCCATACGTATTCTTCAAAACCAAAGGGTCAGAAGGGAAGAGGTGAAAGGGTAAATACCTGCACAAAAAAAGTGCAAATGTAAAACCTTAACAGTAATTTCACTGACAAGAGTAACGTCAGCTAGATGAAAAAACATTTCTAGGCTGACAAACTTCATTTAAATTCCAGGTATCCATATCACATTGACTCCAGATTTCATTTCATATTTCAACAGGATAACAAAGATTTATTATGCATTTCAAATAGAGGAAAATATTCGTAAGATCCCATTATCTTTCACACTGATTAAAGCAATTTCCTCCCCCAGGACCTGCATGAGCCACTTGCAGTGTTTAACATCAGCCCTTCCAACACGTACTACTGCCTGAGTGCTATGCTATTTCATGATTCCCCTGCCTCCTCTTAATGCCCTTCCCCAGCGGTCCTTTGCCAAAGATACGACGTGGGTTTCCTGCTTTTAAGACACGCTCAACTTCACTCCTCTTATCCCATTCTGCTCTGCAAGTGACAGTACCCTCAGTGGCTCAGTGAGCTCCTACTGTTCCCATTGATTTTCTTTCCACTGCACTGCCTGAAATGCTTTGTCTCCAAAGCTCACCTTCGTCTGACAATTCACTTCCATAAGCTGTAATAAGTACCACTAAAATGAAACCTCTCCAATTACTTTCAATGCATTTGATCTCTTAAGTCTGCTTTTGAGACCTGCACTTTCAGCCCACTCATTCTGCACTGCTGAACAATCTCCGGTGCCTGCTCAGTGTCAAGCACACGAATATCTATTGTGAAAAATTTCAGAGTACCGCTCACAACAAAAAAATCATTCCCAGCCTGTTCTGCTGTAAGACCAAAAAACAAATACTAACCTGTATTTGATTTTAGTATGAGAAGGAAGGTCTCTGCTGGAATATTGTTTGGATAGCTGACTTAAGTCTCCTTCACCTTTTCCTCTTCCTCCTCTTGCAGGTTCAAATGTTGGCCTCGCTGCAGTCGTCATTTTAACTACTACGGAATCAAGGATAAAAAAAACTGTTGTTACTACAACTTACAGTGAAAGACATTCACCAGAAGCTACATTGTTCCTGAAACTGTAGCAGCAATGGTTAAGTCCCACTACACAATACCAGCTATCACTTGCCATCTGATCCTCAAAACTTAAGGAGCTTTTTATTGACAGAATTGACAGAATCTATTCAGATTTTCAAGAGAAAGTCTTTTCCAACATGTTTGAAAGATGATACACAGACTCTAACAAGAATGCGAAGCTACGTTTATAAAGTAAATAAAACTGCCCAGGAGCCAATCTCATATCTTTAAGGCAAGTGGTACAATATTGTAACTAAACTCTTTTCCTGCCTGAAAAATGACATCCAGAAATGACTGCCTACTGGGAATGACCCCTCTGTTACTCCCCAAACTGTATCTAGGTATCACCACCAGAAATGCTGGCTGACACAGACTGTAGCATGTCTAGGATGGTGTTGATAATTAACTACTGATGAAGATCACGCACTCTGAACGCTCCAGCCCTCATCCTGGCCCTGTTCAGTCCTCTGGTACAGGCACAGCGCTGTCATTAATACTGCAGCACAGTCCTTTGGGATCGACCTGAGCAGAGCTCCAGCTGGCCACCAAAACCATCTGAAGGGCTAGGGTTAATGTTTCCCTGGTAGCACAAGGCCAACAGCTTTACCCTTATGTAAACTAAGTGCAATTAACAAAGCTCAGACAAATGCAGAAGTTTTCACCAGCTCTCATTTAGAAACTATAAGAACTCACATACCACCAGCATGTCCTAAAAATGAACTAGCTGATGCCCGAAGTTGCTACTATCAATTCTTCTCTGGCAAAGGAGTGAAACAGACTCTGACCAGCCTCAGCCACAAAAACACCCTGTCAGCATACACTGCATTCAGCGCTGCCGGACAGGAGACCCTGCAATCCTAAACCACTATACCAAGAGTTTAAGATGGTCAATCAATGCCAAAAATACCCTGTATGATCAACCTGCACCATCTTAGATCTATTATTTGAAACTATGCTCATTCCTGCTTCACCAAGACACGCACATCCGTTAACCACAGACTAAAGATATACAAGACACAAGACAGACACATCTGCAGAGGTACGTAAAGGCACCAGTCCTACCAACCAGAAAGCTAGATGTTAAAGAATAACAAGAGAATGTCTTAAAGAATATTAAAAAGCAGAGAAAGAAAAATTATATTGTTCCAYATGCTTTTGTGATACAGAAATAAAAGTAATTTATGCTCTGCTTACATTATTTCATTTTTAATGAGATCACAAAACACATGACTTAAGTGTTAAAATCATAAAAYAGATTTGTCGCTCAAAGTAACATCCCATCAGGCAGAACACAGTTACTGCCACTGAACTGCTACTCAGAAAACAGAGTTAACAGACAGAAACACCTTTAAAAAGGTGACAGTAACTAGCCTTGGCTCATTGACCAAGGATTGCTCACACTTTTCAGTGACACTGCGCAAGTCAGCTGGAGCTCTGCAAGACATTTTAGCTTTGTCTTGGCAGACACTCTGCCAGACCTACAATCCAAGAAAGCCACTTGCTCTCAGAACTTATCTGTGTTAATTATATGTAATGGCTGGGAATCTATGAGTTCAGGTGAAGAATCAGATACAACATGACTGCATAGTTTCATGAGGCATTAAATCCCCTGTAAACTGTCCCTTGCTTCTTTCTCAAGTCAGTCTGCACTTGGCTTGGCCTTAAAGGACGCAAACTCAATCTGAAACCACTCAGGGACCTCTTAAGTTTCAGAAATGCAGCCTTGGAGAACGCTCTTCAGTGCCACACCAAGACAGGACTGGCCAAGCAGGGTTTATTAGTTCACTTCCAAGCCGAGAGAAAGTGACTGGGCTTGGGCTGGCGCTGAGCTGCCCCGGCCAGGCAGCGCTGCACATCCCTGCTGGACCCCTCCTGACCGCCTTCACGGGGGACCCCGACCCCGGCCACAGCCCGCCCCAGCAATCACCCCGCGGAAACCCAGACCCGCAGCAGGCGCGGGGCTGGAGCACCGCGCTGCTCCCGCCTCCGCCCAGCGGGTTCCCTCACACTGCCTGGTACCTGGAGCTCCACCGTGAGGCCCGCAGGCCGCCCCTTCACCCCCCAACCCAACCACCCTCCACTGTTCTCCTCAAGAAAAGCTCCCGCCCCAGCTCCCCCCCAGGGCCCCCTTCGTGCCCGGGCCCCCCGACCCAGCCGCAGCCCGTCCCCACACAGGGACCCCCCCCAGCACCCCCTGCCCCAGGGCCGCCTGTTTTCCCCCCTCAGGGACCCCACCATAGCCCTCCCCAGCCAGGCGCGCGCACCCACCCACCACCTCCCCGGGTACTTACACCGCGACCTCCTCCCACCCTGCGCAATCAGGCCCCTACGCCACCGCCATAATTCCGCCAAGCGCCCACAAGGCACCGCGCGGGAACCATAGACACAACGCGGCGGAAGCCGCCGCTGAAGGAGGACTTACCATAGAGAGGGTTCCGGGACTGTCACGTGAGGGAGGCTAGCGCGTCCGTCATGATGGCTACCGAGGCGGAAGTGGGCGCTGTGGCAGCCTTGCTGCCTGCGTAGCAATGGCGGCCTCCTTCTGCCCTCCTTCTCCTCCTCCTCAGACCGGGGTCGGGCGAGCCCAGCTCGGAACAGGGAGCTTGGGGCGCCCGTCCTGCGGGCCCGGGGTTGCCCTGGACGAGGACCTTGCCCTGAGGTGCTAGTAGGCCGTGGCCCTGCGCTGGTCCTGTCCGGGCAAGGCCTCCCCTCRGCGGCCTGTGCAGGCCGCGGGGCTCTTGCCGGTGCGGTGAGGGGAAGCCAGGGGACAGGTAAGCAGAGAGAGAGGGCCTCAGGCCATGCTGCAACCGTAACTGTAACCTACTGGTGTGAGCCGCTGTCGGGTCTTCTCTCAGAGGTTAGCTCATGAATAGACTTGCAAGTTGCATATCTCAGAGGAGTCTGCCCAGAGGCTGCTTGCTTGATGTAGGAGGCTTGGAAAAGGGCGGTGTATTAGTTATGTGAAACAGCACTTCATGGCTTCAAAGTGCTCACCCTGGGTGTCAATGTGAGGGGGGCTGGAATGATGAGGGAACAGCCATGGAAGAGGGAAGGGATTAAGGAGATAGGGTTGGGATCCTTGTGGGGAAGATGGGGAAAGACAGGAACAAGGCAGCCGGAGGAAGAGGGAATACCTCTCACTCGTTCTTTTTGCCTAGAGGTCTGTATTAGTAACATTAACCTAAGCCCGACTGTCAATCAGCAAGCCCCCGCCCCCCCTCACAAAGAATTCCTTTACATGATGTATATTCATTGCTGTCTCTGTAAAGAAGCCAAAGTGTAAATGAGCATCACTTGGGCATTAAATTCCCGCTCTTATAATGTAGTTTCTCTCTTGTGTTTGCTTTTGCTTTTAGATGCATCTTATTATCAAACTTCTGCGAATCCACATGAGGGCATGTKAGGTAACAGGCTCTTTGATGTATCTACAAATTAACACGGCAACATTTTCCTGAGCATGCAGTTTAGAAGAGGCTCCACAAGAGGTCCCCAAAGATAYTGCTATCCACAAAGCTTCAGGAACAATGTAAATCACACCCTTTGGGTCACCAAGCCATCAGAGAAAGCACTTGGAAGAAGTGGGCCCTTGGTATACAAAGAAACCGGTTATTTTAAGCAACTTGTCATAAATGTTAAGCTTCACTCAGAAGTCAGGAATTTGTAACAGTAATTACTGTATCACTTCCTAAGAGCTACACCTGTCAATAACCAAGCATCCACCATTGCATTTTCTTATCTGTGAGCCTCGGTCTGTGCCCTGTGAAATGGATTTATGACTGATTTCACTACAGGCAGTTTAGACTCAAGATACCTCTCAAAGGAGTCTGRCTTCCCAGCTGGGCAGTTGGGAATTCAGTATTGTCGGGCTGCAGATCACAGCAGCCTGAAATCGGTGCATCATCCTATGATGGTGGGTGTTATTCATAGATTATAAATCTGTGGACTTTAAATCAGGAGGAACTGTTATGCTAATTTGACTGTCTTAGTGCAGTAGAATGTTGTATTTTGCTCAATAACATGTCCTGAAGGCAGTGCCTGCTGTTCAGTTTTAACATCTGTCTGGCAAAAGGTATCAAGTCCTGATTAAAGACCTCAAAAACTGAAGAGACTTCTGCTGTTGGGTAAGAGTAAATGGCAAGCATTCTCTGCATGGAGGATTACTTGAAGATGAGAGCTAAAAACTAGCACAGTCCCTGCTCTGAACAGATACAATGATTCTTTGAATAATAAAGGACTGGCTTAGTGTCTTTGACCAAAACTGTTCCCCACAACCCCAAGGTGCTTCCCTTCCCCCAACTTGTATGTATCAATGTGCAGTACAAATAGCTACAGATGTGTTTTATGGTCAAAGGTTTGGTTTCCTTAGAAGACTTGGGCACTAAAGAAGGATATTGGTGGAGTGGAGGTGCCCGAGTCCAGACTCCTGAAAATCCCTACTCAGTCTTGTTGTGGAGGCACCTAACCTTCACAGGTCCACAACATTTGGTTTTAAAGATCTCTAAACATACAGTTTTGCCCAAAATTGAACTTGTTTGGACTTAGTTTAGGTCCAAGAATTTTAGCATCCTGCTTACACCAATGCCTAATAGAAACAGGATATATCCCCTAGCTCAAGTGCTCAGAGAACTTTTATCCAATAATTATTCTCAGAGCACATCCAGCACTTGTAGATACCACAATCAGCCTGTCAGCCCTCCTGGGGCACGTCCCATAGCCCTTTCCCGAGCAGGGCTGACCACGCATGTGGAGAAGCGTTGCCCCATCAATCAGGCAGCTCTAGGCTGCTTCGATATTTAGGGACGCTCTCCCTGTGTTTTTGAAGCTGACTAGCTGAGCGTAAGGGAAGGAATTAAAGATTCATGGAGAGAGAGAGCATGTATGTAGAAGGGAGCCCAGTCAAGTTCAATGGTACGGGCGCTCATCTGTAAGTGGGAATTCCTGGATTCCAGGATTATGCATTAAAATGTCATCAGATAATGTAAACAACCAGACAATGACAAAACCCTAGGTCTTTCCCCTTCCCATGGCTGCTCTAATCACAACACAGCTCAAGGCTGAAGACTTCCTTCTTCCTGTGGCATGCTAAGCCTTGGATTTCTTTGCACACAGTAATTGGCACCACAGATGCACCCTCAGTTATTCCTCTGCTGAGCAATTTGGCTGTGGCAGTTTTTAGAAAGGTATTCTGTACTGCATGGAAAACATGAAAGCAGAAGTCACCGCTTCCCGTGATCATTTCCTCCAGTGATTAATTATCCTCACAGTTTAAAACTGCACCTTATTTTTAATTTCAGTTGGCTTTATTCCCAACCACAGGTGCCTGTTGTGCCTTTCTCTGGTAATTTTAAAAGCATGTTTTCTCACCAGGCATTTATACTTTGTAATCTAGTCTTGCAACTGCCTTTGGATAAGGTAAGCAGACTGAACTCTTCTAGTCTCTTAGAATCGTTTCCTTCCTCCCACCAATTATTTGAGGGCTTTTTCTTTCTCTCTACCCAATTTATCAACATCAGAAGTATAAGAACTGTTTCAGCATCAGCTCCACTGATGTGAATAGTGAGATAAGATCACTTTCCTCCCCCAGCTTTCTAGGCTGTTGTTTGTGTATCCAAGGATCACACTGGCCTTTTTCCCCACACCACTCTACTGGGTGCTTGATTCCAGGTGCGTGTCCATGGTGACTTTTGAATCCTTCTCAGGGTTCTTGCTTTCTGGATTAGAAAATTCCATGTAGTCTTTGAGCTGAGACGAATAAACATATTTGGCTGTGTTGAAGGCATCTGTCTTGAAAAGAAATCCCTCACTGGTGTCACTGGCATGGCCTCTTAGTTACCATCCCAAATTCTTTATGGTACCTGTACATATTCTCAGTGTGATTTTATATTTGCTTGTGGATCACACCAGAAGACCAATATTCTTTGGTTATCTCAGTGCTCTAGGATGCAGGTCTCTCCTAAGTGCTGGTCCTTCTCTGAGATTATTGCAAGACTGCAAAGGACATCGCGTCCTGAAAGGGAACAAACATTTACAGAAACCTTGTGCCTGTTTGGAACCTTGTTAATGTTTTTCTCATCTACTTCTTCGCCTGTAGCATTATGAAGAATGCTTATGTTCCTAATGGACTTTAAAAACTTACTTTTAGCCTTGCCAATGCAGGGATTTTTCCCCGTTTCCTGTGTCATTTTTCTGTTCTTTAAAGCTTCTCATGTATAGTCTTTGCTATCTGGTTCCCCTTTCTTCCATCTGTAACATTACTCTTAATTGTTGCTTTTCACTGATTGTTTCTGAATCCAGATGGGAATTTAGTYGAGGCAATTTTCTTTCCTGAATTTTTGGGTCTCCCACTGTAGGCTCTGGGGCTATCTTCTGCCCACCCTTAAAGTACAGCATCAGGGCATGCAATCTTCTCTTTCAAAGCAGCGTGGTACCACGAACATGAGCATTTTCCTTGAGCAGGGCAGAGGTTCAGTGCCAGAATGGAAATCTCCCAGCTTGAATTTTCCCCTTGCCTCCCTTCCTGTAAGAGCCTGTCTTTTGCTGTCCAGGACTCAGCTTGCATAGGCCGAGCAGCAGTAAATCCCATTTCTGCTTTGGAGAGGCTGCAGCACATTTCCTCCCTCGGGACACCATGTGCTTTGAAGGATCGTGCCTCCCGCTGGGTTACAGACATGGAAGGGCACAGGGGATTGTCAAGAGTGGAGGCTTGGTGCAGGAATGCTCAGCATCTGAATGGCAGCCTTAAAAGAAGTTTGTGGGAAGTTGCTGTTTCCTTGATTGGGAAAAGAATAGAGGCTGGGCAAGGCTGTGACTCAGCCGGTGAGTCAGCGGGGGCTGCTTTCCGATGAGGCCATCATGCGCTGTTTAGCTCTCCGTCACACCCTCCCTGCTGCCATGGGACAGTAAAAACCTTGTGCTGYTGCTTCTCTGTGCTCACAAAGTCACCCCGGCCCTTAACCTCTTCCTTGCCGCTTCCCACTGCACCGTCTCTCCAACTTTCTGCTTCTGTGCTCCATCCCATCACCTGGGCTGCTGTCTCCTTTCGTGCGTTCAGTGCTCTGGCCCCGGGTGGATTTAGCGGGTGTGAACTCCTGCTTTGCAGCAAGGGAGAGACCTTGTGACCTATTCACAATGGAGGGAAAATCCCTGGAGTCAGCAGGAATTCCCTGCAAGAAAAGGCACAGGGTGAGGACCTGATCTGGATCCTGCCCAAGGCAGTGATGACCTTCATCAGACACCACAGTCTGTGGTTCCTTTGCCAGCCATTAAACGAGCTGGACCAGTGCTGCAGGTCCAACACACTGCTTTTCAATGCATGTTCTTTTTACTGTGTCTTTCTCTGTCTGCTTCCCCATGCACGCGGCTCTCCGCTGAGATCCCAGTGCTCTTTCAACATGAGACGTGATGTCAACCAAAAGGCACTCGGGGATGTGGGGAGGGAGGGTGCTGGAGGAATGAGTGACGCCCCGAGACACACACAGCTCACGCTTCCTGGCCTTACAGTCTTGGATGCACGCTCAGCTCCATGGAAGCTCTCTTGTTTCTACTGAATTGATTTTTTTTGAGCTTGGACAAAGCAAATAATTTTAGCCATGCAGTATTTACATCCAGGCGAGCAGCCAGAACATACCTCTGTCTATGGTTAAGCAAAAATGTCCCACTGTTTTATTTATTAGCCGAACATTTCTACGAATAGCTAAGCTAATTTTATCCTTTTCTTAATGCTGCCTGACGATGACTCAGTCTGGCTGGGAGGAGTCTCAGTAGCACGGTGCCCAGACTCTGAAAAAACGGCATTATATGGAAGGAAGGGCCGGCTGTCCACGCACCACAGTGGCTCTGGCTTTGGACCTGCTCACTTTCCCTCTGTCTTCTCCATGTAAATGTGGAACAAAGAAACCAGTGAAGTATTCCACAAGTGAACTTGTCAGGCAGGATGGAGTGGAGATGCACTGGTCTCTGTAAGAGCCAGCTGCAGCTATAACTTTAGCAGTAGCATCAGGAGCTGGTACCCATATCGCTCTGTAAGTTTTTTCTCAGTTTTGATTCTTTATCAATATTTTCTGCCTGAGTCAGTTCTCAGTTTATGTGCTACTCTCCCTTAACTTCAGGATTACTCTCACAGGGCTCCAGGTAAGTGAGGTACCTAGTCTAGGCAAATCTTTAAGGCTCCTTTTCTGTTCAGTGGACAGTGACAGGTTCCTCTGGGAGGTGATTCACTCACTTGTCTTGGGAAAGCTCAGAAAATCCTGCCCTGTATTTCATTAGCACGTTATAAAGGCAGGCAGAAGATGTTGAGTTTACAAGGTAAAGCAATATAAGTAGTTTTGTTCCAAAGATGAGGTTAGGTTAGATGAGATCCTTCTGGATTTAAAATTCCTGTTACTGAAAGCTTCAAGATGCAGCTAAGCACTTTTTATAAATGGGGCTGTAAGGAATAGAGCAGCCAGTGTGAAAACACAGAAACTCCTAATTTATCTCAAGTCTCCAAACCAGGAATACAAGGAAGAGTTTATAAGAAGAGTAAAACAGCTAAATGTCATCCTGATCAAGTTAAAACACAGTTCAGGTTCCATTCCAGCAACATCTCAGTAGTGCAGTCCTCAAACTCATTGAAAAGATCAGCCATAGGATCAATCCCCACCTCCTCCAAAGATGCCATATGAATGTATCATGTTTTCCTACCTAAGAGGATTCTAGCTGCTATCAGCCAGCAGTGAGTTCTCTTAACCACTGTGATAACCTTTAGTTATCCTTAGTTATCCTTTAGTTACTGAACTAGCACACCGTGCAAAGGGTTTGCCCAGTAGCGAGGCAATTCTGGCTTTGGAAGAGTTTTAACCACTTGCATTGTTTCTTTCAGACGTGGGCAGAAGCGAGTTTACTCTGATTCAGATGAAAACAAAGAACAACAGCTTGGAAAACAATGAACTCTTGACCCACAAGTGGGATCAACCAGGTTGATTTTCCCTTAGCTCTTGATTGCAAATTCACAGCGTTTTAGCTACTGAGGCCTCGAGGGAGCCTTTTGCTTATATGGGGCTGTGTCAGTGCAGAGGGCTGGCGCTCAGGAAGCTGGTATTTTCTTCCCAGCACTGCCACTAGCCTGGGGACCTTGAAAAAGTAACCCTCTCTCCCCAAGTCCTGTGCATTTCCTTCTTTATAAAACCACAGATAACGGACCAAGGGCTTTTGCTCTGCAATCTGTAGATGCAATATCCCATGTAAGAGGGCAGGCTATGAAATTGGATCTCCTGTATTCCAAAGCACAGAGGGCTTTGCTATGTAATTTTACCATCAGAACCATCACCTCTATTTGTAGACTTGTACACTGAGTCCTGCTGTGGGACACAGACTAGGGATTAGGCAGGCTTCTACAAGATCAGTAACCATGACTGCAGCCCTTCCTGGATGAGATGAGCCTGGCAAAATTTGTTCCCTTCCTGGGTTTTGATCTGTGTTTTGGGGTTTGGGCAGAGAGGCAGGAGGTGTTCAGCTGAAGTTTAAGCAGTTAGTGCTGGTTAAGAGTACCAAAACCTGATTAGCAGTCGGTTGGTTCAGGATTTGTGGTGGCCAGTTCCTTCAGCTGAACATGGAGCTCCACGGCAGGTGTAAGCAAAGCCCTGCAGAAGCAGGAGGCCTTTTGAACAGGGCGTTGCATGCTCCCCTGCAGACTCGGGGCACAGTGAGAAGGTGTGTGCTGCAAACACGTCTGCAGACGTGCCTCGTCTTGGCAAGACTCTGCCTGTTTCTGTATCATTGCTGCTGAGGATTAGTAACTGAAACCAAACTTTGCGTTCCCCTCCCTCCCTTTCCTGTTCTCCTTGGCCTGTCACCTGCCATGAGCATAGTGCAAGCAGCCACATCTCACGTCTGTCCCTGCAAAAACACACACATGAAGCAGCTTGACCTCATCGCTCCTATCCAGTACTACCTTAGTGTGCCCTTAGTAACTTTGTTTTGCCATCCTTGCAGGTAAAATTTTAAGCAGGAATAGAGGGAGGAGTCCTGGTCCTATGCAAGGTGCTGCATCACACTGGTGGGGTGTCCCACCACAGCACAGCGGTTCAATGAGCAGCTGTGGAGGGAAGCATGGATGGAGCTGGTGCTTGTGGGGGTAGGGCTTGCACAGGAATGTTTGGCGTGCGATGAATGTGCTTTCTGCACTATTCACATCTCTCCCCCCTTCAAGTTTTCATTGTGTTGGAGCCTGCCTACTCCTACAACTCCAACTCCTGCAGTCTTTACCAGCTATGAGCTCTGTAATCTGTTCTAGGTAGGCTTCAAAGCACTCCCCATCAGGTGTAAGGATGTTCAGTTAGAAACACGTGGAGTGGTTACACACTTGTGCTGGAGAAAGGGTAGAGGGCTGGGATGCTCTCCAGGGAGTTCTGGTTCATTTGGGTGCTGCACAGAGGAGATTGAGAGCACYGTGGCGTGGTGTGGGCACAGGGGCTGCTGCTCAGAGGGACTGTAAGCAGTGTGGTCCAGGCTTGGACTGCGARTCTGTTGCTCTTGTCCTTTCACTACAGAACTAAAGGGCAGAAGGTGTTTCACCTTCTGTCTTGGTGAACAGGTGACTATTTGTGCAAAGTCCAATAGCAAGCAGCCCAGGGCAGCAGGACAGTGACTGGAGCACACTTAACGGGAGTGAAACAGTTGACCCCAAACCTCTCCTGCCTCCTGATGGAGGTMAGACTAAAACCTCAATCTCCTAGATGCTGATACTGAGCTTAAGAGAGAGAGAACAAACAAAGTTACCTTTCCTTGAGTGCCTGCAGCCAGGAGAGGATTCATGGCTACAGATCTTGAGGATATGCAGGCTTTCAATTCTCTTTGCAAAGCAGTGCTGAAGCCTTATATTTTGTCATTAGTGACTGTCTAGCTTACGAGGGTCCCTGTGTAATGTGCTGGCTTCTATGATTTCTGTTCTCCTGCATCCTCTGGGGAGCCGTAACACCTACCCTGAGATCTTGAGTTTTACTGTGGGGAAGGAGATCTAGACATGAGACACTACAGCACTGAAGCTGAGTGCACCCTGAATATCACCTGATGAACCATGTGTTTGGAGACTGGCTGCTCCTCAGCCCGGTACATGACAAGTGTTACACAGCCACAGACAAGTTAATACCATCTCCCAAGAAAGTCAAGTCAGACAGTTATGCAGCAGATCCCAGCAGAGACACTGCAAAGTCCAGCTCTTTTCTTCTGAGCTGTTTTCAAAATCAGGAGGCTCCCAGAGACTTCGGGGTTTGCACTTGTAATTTAACCTGGAGTCYCAACCAGCCACCTATTTATTTAAAACTAATTTAAGGCCAGTATTTCCTTCCACCCTTCAGTTAGTGTGACTAAAAGCACTGCTGCTTTTGTTTTTTAGAGGACATACTTTGTCCTGGCTGTCATACACCGATGCTATTCTGTGAACTCTAAGGGCAGAAGCTGTGCCCCGTGCTCACGGCAGTGACGGGATCCTGGGACTGGTGATTGTGTTTTTCACGTATGAATATTTCCCCAGGCAGTACTGGCCAAGAAGCAACATATGTGGAAAATATGATATTACGTTTACGCCTAGCAGCAGTTGCAATATGTATTTCAGTAGCAAGGCCAAGGCCTGAAAGGAGCATGGAGAAAGACCTGCTTGCTCTTCCCTCGCACAGCTAACACACTTGATTTTTCACGGGCTAAATCCCTGTGGTCGCAGGAGTACGTTAGGTCCTGCCCAAGGTTTGTCTGACCAGCTGTGGACATCCTGGGCTCACTTTACAGCCAGTGCAGAGACAGAGGCACATCTGGAGGATGCCATCTCATCCTCGCCTGGCCATGTAGGATGATGCAAGTCACACCCTTGCGGTGCCTGCTTCTCTGCTTTGGCAGACAGTCACATCCCAAACAGTTGGGATGACTGGGCTCCATGTGGGCATCTCCACTGCCAATCCGAGTGGCACGGAGGGCGTTGGAGCCAGGGAGCAGCTGGAACCTCACCTCCATCTATCAGGTCTGGCCAAACCCTTAATGCAGAACATCTCACTCCTCCTCCCACTCCTTGGTTCCAAAACATGGTGGTGTTACTGGAGACAGGCAGTCCTGGGTGTGGCTGCTATCTTGCCTCTTGATTAAAGCTTCTGGATCCTGCCAGCAGGTTTAGCTTTCTCAAGATTATGGCTTTCTCATTCCCTCTTCTAAGATGATGCAAGCCTAACAAGTCTGTACCTCTAATTTTGTTTCCACTCATCAGTCTTTTGTCAATGCAGACTGTCAGGAGTTGTCTCACACCTCGTTTTCAGGCAGCACCTAGCACAGCGAGCTCTCAGCATTGACTGAATCGCACCACACTTTTGAAAAAATAAAATATAACAAACAATAAAAAGTCAGTAATAATACCTAGAAGAAAAGCATGCAAGTGGTAACTTTCCTGTCCAAAACAGATTTAAGGTGTGAAAGAACTGTTGTGACTCTGACCAACTGACAATCTGTAAAACAAAGGCCATTACATTTGAAGCATCAATTCTTTTATCATAGTTGTTATTGTGTTAAAAAGCATCTCCTGATTTAAAGAATGAAAATGTTGGAGCTTTCAGCACATCTCTAAATAACTCATTCTGATAGTTAATCATTTGCACTATTAAAAACGTTGCCTTGTACCACTATTCTAAATCTATTCTACTTCCACTGTCGTTGTGCTTGTTTCTAACAGCCTGAAGGTTAACAGAGATCTCTTGAATCTGAAGGCAGTGATGAAGTGCCAAAGGATGTAGCCTCTGGATTTTATTGATTTAATTTAATTCAGTATTTATGCAATGCATTTGTACTTCATGGTTTACAAGGTCCCTGTCAGACTCCCACTGAGCAAGTTTTTGTACAAACACAGAACCGGTCCCTGTCCTAATGGTGTTATCATCCAGAGAGCAGTATGTTTGGGTGCTTCACCGTTCCCATCGTCAYCCTCTTCCTCTGACTGTGCACCACAGATGACCTCCTCTATCATTTTATGTCTTAAACCTCCCTGTCTTTTTCTTTTCTGATTTCAGCTGTGACACCACTTTGAGGTATCCACTGGCTGCTGTGGACAGAGACCGCGAGTGTGGCCAGGAGGAAAGGCAAGTGAGGAAGGAGAGTAGCCAGATCAGCATCCCTGGCAGTTCGAGGTCRTTAGTGGCCTCTCGCTGGTCCACCCTTGTTTGTGAGCATCACAGCAGAAGGTGAACAACGAAGCAGTACCATCAGTGGTGGGCCATTCCTCACCAGCACAAAGGGCACCGTGAGGAAGGCTTGAAGATGTCTGTGTAAACACCTAACAAACAGACAGCAGAGACTGGCATCAAGACTTGGTTTAAGGTGGGAATCAAAATCCCAACAGCATGTTGCTAAGCTCTTCCCCGAAGAGTTTATYGTCCTTCTGCCCTCCTGGCCCTTGAATCTCTTAATTTTAGCAGGAAAATTGTTTCACTCCTGCTTTTCTCCYTAGCTCAGCACTGGGCTCTTTTCCCAGACCAAATTTTTAAGCTAATTTTAAAAAGAGACTCTTTCCCCATGAGACAGTGAGGAGGCAGATGTGCTCTCTGACATGCCATGGCGTGTCTGCTGGCACTGCCGTGCTACAAGTCCAATCTTTGGTATCTCCACTGAATCAGATGGTGTCTCTCCAGTGGGACTGCTTGCCCTTGGAGACACTTACTTCTTCCTTTCCTTCTCAGAAGAATGGGACAGTCACATACAGCACTGGGGTCCTGCCCAGAGGTCATGCAGGAGACAGGAGATCCAGCCTGGAAAAATATTTGGAGTCAAGAATGTTTTGAAAGACTAGACTAGAGGGGTCAGGCATGCAAGGAGAAAGATTTGCTATTTGTAGCAAATCCAGTGTCAGCCGTGTGAACAGAGAGACAGTGCTGGAGGCACAGTGTGGGAAAGCAGGCAAACAAGCCCGGCAGCTTCTTTGTGGCTAAAGGGTTTGAATGCTGGCATGTTTTTCAAGTTTGTTTTGCAGGGAGGTATGCTTTTCTTTGAGACATTGGTCTTGGTGCTTGAGACCCTTGAGGAAGAAGTCATCCATGTTATGTCAATGAAGATGGATGAAAACCTCCTTTCATTCTCCTTTCCCCCTCCTCCTCCTCATGTTTTCTCCTTGTTTTCTTATCACAGAAGACAGCTTTCCTCAGCTCGCTCTCATCTCCTCACTTGACCCTGGATTTCCTCACACCTATTATTTCCATTAATTTTCCTTCTTAACCTTTCCTTAGTATCCCAGTTTTTAAGGAATGCAGATCCCCCTCAACTCTAATTCTTGCCCAATATCCTTCTTTTCCTCCTGGTCAACACCATTTTCTGGATCCTTACCTCTTTTCTTGCCCTTCCTCTCTCCAATCTCTCTGTCTTTAATCTCTTTTCCCCAATGCACTTTATCTCTGGTATGCCTTGCAAACTCTGTATCCATACAGTCTATTGCCTACAGCCTCTCCTGTCCTCCTACACAGCTCTGCCTGCCACTGAGAGATCACTTTTCTCACGTGTCCCTTTGACCACATCACCTGCCTCTTTGCATCTTCCCTTGGGTCCCTCTCCTCCATCACATCAAACATAAGGTGCTTGCCTGCACTGCTGGCACCACTGGGCTTGTTGTACTGTCACCCCTCGGTGGGTTTGGAGGAGGCAGCCCCTGCGAGGCCATGCTGCCACTGCCGGCTCGTGCTGCCTGCTTCCAACCCAATGTGCGTTTTCCCAGAGCCCTTCTGCTCACATCAACAGCCTTAGGGCTGTTTTGGATCTGATATTAATATTCCCTTTTGCATCACTCCCTATAGGCATCACTCTCTCTGATGCCTATGAAAGCCTGTGACAGCAGATAAGCTACTGGAGCACCAAGTCGTCAAAACCTCTGACTGACTCCGTCTCACTGTGTTTGACTCCTCTGTCTGTCTGTGATCCCTTGGCTGAGAGCGTGATCTTCCTGGGGCAGGGCAGTCCTTTGGCCTTTATCTTCCCAGCACGGTGAGTGCCACACCATGATGATGGCACACAGTCTCTTTAGTAACAGGGATGTTAGCAAGATCAGAAAAAAATATCCAGMTCCACGTTCAAGGGTCACAACAGCTATCTTAAATTAGATAGAAACTGCAGAGGGGCCTCGCTTGGAGAGAAAATAGGATTGGGAGTAGAGGAGTGGAGCTCCGAGCTGGCTTTCACATTGATGCTCTTCATAGGAGATGAGAGCCTGAGGCTCTTGCTCTTCAGGCTGAGTGAAGGGTTATCCGTTTGCTGGTAAATACAGAGCTAAATAGGCAGGCAGACCCCAGCCTCACAGCCTGAAGGGAAGGAGCTGCTCAGAGTTCCCAAAAAGCAGATAAGAAGCCCTTGAGGCTCGGAAGACAGCTTGGGGCTGTGAATCCCGGTGAGACAGAGGTGCCGCTTTGAGGGAGGAGGTTGATATGCAGGTCCAGGGCAGAGGCAGGATGTCCGTGTTTTCTGGTAGAAGTCATCGATCTGCTCAGCGTGCTGGTCACTGTCATGCTTGAGACACTGACATCTTGAAACACSTCATGCTGCCTTTTTGTTGGATGGGGACCATGCCTATCCTGGGGTAATGCGTGTCAGTCTTGGAGCGGGGTGTTTAAAGGCATCGCCTGGCCTAGGTTTGCCTGGGGAGCAGGGCTTACTGTGCTTGTGAAAATCTTTTCCTCTGCTGCCCAGGTAATTGCAAGCCTGGGATCAGACAAACATCTAATAACTAAGGTTTAGCTTCAATTCTTGATTTCCCAGGAGCCTTTTTACATCCAGGAAAATGAAATTTTAAACCTGTCTTTTGGAGCCGCTGTCTTCAGGTCAGGCTGTGYCTGTGCTTTCAGCTCCATCACCTTCCTTGAACATGACTAACTCTTTCTGTCAGGGCTGGGTGACCAGGCATCTGCCTGGACCGAAACCAAGCCCACTTACTACATTTCCTGTTGTTCCCCAGCCTGTCCAGCCCGCCTCTGTCTCCCCCAGCTAATAACACCACACCAAGAGGTGCTGACGTATTTCCTTGCCTCGATACTTCTAGAAGTCATCCCTRAGTAGAGGAATGATAGTCTTAGAGTCCAGTCTATTTTTAGCGCTTTTACAGGCTCCTTCTCTGACCTTGGGCAGGCACTTTAACCACCCGCTGTCCCATTTCGTCATTTGCAATGTAGACTGCTCCTACCTCGTCTGCAAAGCACTTGTGGGTTGGTAGCACTTGGAGATTTTTGCTTGGAAATCACTTTAACAGTATAAACCAGCTTTGTCTATAAGGGACCTGTGCCTTATTGGCACCCAGGATTTTTTAATGTTGTTGGCAACACATCTGATCGTATCTAACTTCTTGGGTGGGAAATTGCACATTTTCTTGACTCTGAGGAACTGCTCTGTAGTCTCCTTTCCATCCCCACTATTCTGAAGAGATTAATTTTCCCAGGCACTGAAGGAATACAGCCTTTACTCAGCAGTAGCTCTCCTGATCATAAACTCAGAGGAGTGGTTTCATTCCCTTTAGGTAGATTTTTTTTTTTTTTGCTAGTTCTATAGGTTTGGTCAAAATATTCAGAGGTGGGTGTTGATTAAGGGTATGTGATCCGAGGGTCTTCATCTTTCTGCCTCTTGTTAATCTCTCCTGAGGGAGGGTCTGCCAAGGTGATGTGATACTGCTCCACAGGAGGGTTTTGGATGCCTATTACAGCTCCCAGAGAGACGGGAGGAGAATGCCTTTCCCAGGCGCCTTAGCAGCATGTGGCTGGCAGCAACAGTGGTGACAGACACCCCAAAAAGGGGCAAAGTGGCTTCCCAGCACTGCCAATATCCTGCCACCTCTCTTCTCCCTCTCCCTCTCCTTTTCCCTCTCCCTTACCCAGGCTCATGGCTGGAAAGGGCAGCTAACCCCTTCTTCGGGGTGGTGAATCTGACTTTGCAGCATCCCCCTGGCAGCCCCAAGAAGATTTCTGGCTGCGTCAGCCAAAATTCCTGCCGGGGACTCTGCTGCAATGCAGCACACCACACCCCCGCCGGCACTGAGCCCCAGCCTGGACAGCCGGTGCTGCTCAGCTCTAGCCCCGCACCGCCGTAGGCTTCCCTCCTCCTCTTCCCAACGAGCCCTGATGATTTCAGGTTGCTTGGCATTATTTCCTGTGGGCAGTTGGCGTCCGCAGCGTGTGTCAGCGCAGCCTGGCGCACGTTCGGTTTCACAACGTGCTGCCTGCAGAAAGCGCTGGCTCCCCGAAGGGATCGGCTGTGGTTTCATATTTCATTTCCCTCGCACGCTACACCCGAATTCCAGACGCTTTCTGGCTTCGCTGCTGCATGGACTCAGAGCACAGGTCCTTTGCCGTACCCAGAGGAGGCAGACGGGGCTTTCCTCAGCTCCAGGGAGTGGACCATGAAGACGTCAATTGTATTTTTGCTTTGCATCTCAGTTTTCCCAGGCTTCTCCCAGGGCAGAGTTGTTGGAGAGGATGAAGCTGGTTTTGCCGAATGTAACGTGTTCTTCCCTGGACAAGTCCCACCCGAAGGATTTACGGAGCCGTTCCACGTGAAAATCTGTCAGCAGTACAACAAAGAGCCACGCTTTGCAACCCTCTACAGTACTAAGGACAAAATCCCTCTTTATTCAGCTTTTAAGTATACAAAGCCAGCCCAAAACAAGGAGGAGAACTGGCTGGTTGAACCGCAGGTAAGTCAGCTTTTCCTTTGCTGTAAAGCAAATGTTCCTGAAGAACGTTTCCTCTGGGTGAAGCTGGGGCTAGGATTTTGCAAAGGAGGCAGGAGCCCTGCTTGTTGAACTTCTTTTGATATTAATTTAACACAAGCAGAACTTATTTTTGTGCTTGGAACTGAGCAAACAAATAGTTCCTTGTCCCACAGGGCTTATAATGAAAGCTGTGAGGCTGCTGTGTGCGACGTGCACTGCCAGGGGAAAGTCATCTTTGACACCAGCTGATGCATCTGTCCTGCCTAGCCAGCTATCACGGGCAGGGAGCACTGCTGGTGGGTAGCAGGGTTAAACATCGCAGTGTCAAGTTGAAGTTTGTTCTGTTGCCAGTGTGATTGCAGTGTCGATAAGAGTTCTTTAGCTTCACTGCGCCAGGATAAAACATCCATTTGCGGTTCACCAACTTGATGCTGCAGCTTTTTGTTGTGTCCCTGTGTGGCAGACTCTGGCAGGGAAATGAGTTGCCATGTCCTGGAGCGTGCAGGCTTCGGTCAGGTCAGAAGTGTGCAGTATAAAATGAATTTAGCCAGAGCCTCAGTGGTATTTGTCTCCCCTGACACTTGGCATGTTTAAGCAAGTCCTTCAGGCTGTTAAATTTAAAGGAAAGCCTTAAAAAATTGCTGGTGCCCTAAGAGAACAAGAACGCTTTACCTCTCTTTTTTTTTGCTGTGTTTCAGGTTTTTCAGCAGTGATCATGGGGAATTTTGTAGCAAACATCAAGCTACCCCCATCTATTGAGCTCAGGAAAGATTGGCAGCGTGCAAGGGTGCTTTGTCAGGGTAGGAATGGCTGCGGTATCAGAGCAGCATGTTGGGAGCAGGGCCCTTGGGTGCTAGGTGCTGGATGTAGCCAGAATCAAAGCTCACCCCTGTCCCAAGAGAGTGGCTGCCATTCTCATTTTCCTTGTATGGGGTGATGAGATACTAAGACCACGAGGTCACAGGCAGTGAAGACAGGAGATCCTACGTCCCTGTCTTCACTTTGGACTGTCTCCCTGCTCTCTGGGCTGGGTTTTGAGTTGAAGGAGTTCCCAAGGGCCTTTTGATCTGCTTTCCTTCCACTTCACAGATGGCTGTGGGAGGTGTCTGCTTGCCCTTTTAAAACAGAGGGAAGCTTTTTGCAGACTGCCATTATGGAGTTGAGGAAGGGTGATGAGTTTTTAAAGCACAAAGAGGACGTAGGTGAGCGAGCATCTGCTGTYACTGCCATGGAGGCAGTGAGGCAAAGTGGCAGAGATGAGATCCTTTCCCATTTGCCGCAGCCGCTGATGCCCTTCGTCACCTCTAGCCACCATATCTCCTCCTGCTCCTCATGGTCTGACTCACCAGACCTGCCCAGGCAGGCTTGAAAGCCGTTCCTGCCATGGAGCGGCCAGCAGCCCCTCCACAGCAGCTTCGGTTCTCCAGCACCTCCCTCCAGCTGGCTCACCTGCCCTTCCCGCTCCATCCCTCTTCAACCCTCACCTTGTCATCATCCCTGCCAGCACTCCAGAGTGCCAAACCTTCTGTCTCCTGCCTCCAAACTGTACCACAGCCCCAGAAATAATTGGCCAGGTGCTACCTTTAGTTGCTCTGGCTTCTCCAGAGTATCCCCATGTTCTTAGTGGGGTCTGTTCTTAGTTTACACTAGTGGGTCCCCTTCACCCATTGCTGAAATGCAGGTGTCTCAGAAGTGGGAGTTCTGCGGTTCACTGGAGGAACCTCAGTCTGAGACAGAAAACCACTAGAAAAAAAAGTTGTCTGAAGAATCTGTAAGAAGAACTGTAAGGACGACAAAAAATTCCTATAACTCAAGAAATAAGCACGTACACCCCTCTCAGACAGCACCACGCCGGATCTGGGAGTAGAAAGTGGGGAAGAGATTTTGCACCCATTATGTGTGTTCCTATCAAGGCTGGGTCAGATGGTTAGGAGAGGTCAGATGGTTGCTGAAGGGAACCCTTAGCAACACCTACTCTGCAGCATAGCCCCATGAGGTTATATTGCCTATTTTCTGGGTAATTTCCTTGCCAAGACAGGGATAGCCGGGTATAAGCAAGCTCAGCTGCACAGTGGCATGTGCTTACACCTATGTACATGCACGTGGAGATGCAGAGACACAGCAAACGGAAAGAAATGACTATAAAAATGTCCTCTGCACTCTGGTGAGGGCCTCAGGGTTGTCACATGCTTTTTTTTTGGGGGTAATGATGTAAGTGGTGAGGGCACTGTCTCCCTGCATGCCTACCTCTTCAGGAATGTCTGCCTGAGAAACAAATGCCAAATGTAGCACAGAGGCAGTAATTGGGTGAGAAGTGCGAGGAATGTCAGTGCCACCCACTGCCAATTGGCAGCTGGAAACAGAGAATTAATTCAGCAATTTGTGAAAAACTAGTGAGCAGGCAGGGTAGACTGATGAGCAGGGTACTGATGGGACTCCCCCAGGCTTGGGTCTGAAAACCTGCTCTGCCACAGATTTCCTAGGGGTTGAGAGCAAGTCACTTAGGTGGCTTTTACCTCACCTCATTTCAGTTGTCTGAAAACTTATGGTTTTGACTCTTTCTATAGCTTAGAGAGAGATGGAAAACTCTGGAGTTGCTTTTTCTGTCCTAACATATGAGGGGCTGGATGAATCACCTTTTGTTTTCGTTTGGTTGATGACTACCACCAGCCAGATGACCAAGGTGGGATTTGCATCGCCCAGCTATAGCTTCCTCTGAGCTGCTCTTGCCAGACAGTCAAGAGAAACAGGTCCTTCTTGAGCCACTCATGTGAACGTCCTACAACAGAAACCTTGGCTTAAGATGCACTGTGCCTCCTCCCTGGGACCTGTACTAAAGGTAGATGAAATGTCTCCACTGCAATCAAATGCGTAAGCGTGCCTGAGGAAATAGCGAGGGGAGTGAGATGTTGAAGTTTGCCTGGAATGGTACTAAGGTGGGAGGTAACAGTGTCCTACGCTGTTAAATCACCAAACTTGATGGAAGCTACCTGCTCTAATACCTATGTGTTGCCATACTTTTAATCTCCCTCTGCCTCTGCCCCTTCTGTGAAACTGCAACCCCCACTTTATGAAACACATCAATGTTGTTAGGTGCTCGCATCCATACAGGTGTTCAGATGCATAATTTATTTTTAAATCCCCATCCTATGAATGAGGTGTTTACCCGTCTGCTTGGATCTTGCCCTTAGCTATTCCAGGTTATTTGGACAAGTGGCTTCACGGCTGACTACATAAATGCAGATATGCTTTGGCGGTGACACAAACCAAAAGCTTTTTGAAGCAGTGAGGAAAGGTAGCTTGCAATGCAGATTAGATGCAGTGCTGGAGACAGCTTGCCTTTGGGGCTGAGCTGGAGAAGGCATGAAAACCTCAGTTACACTTGAGTTATTACAAACCATAATATGAGTTATTATAAGCATAACTTGCTGATGTCAGAGCATTACGCATGAACAGCATACGGCCGCATTTTTATCATGTTCTTTTTTAATTGCACCTAAACAATCCCAATGGTATGTGCAAAAGCCTGCAGCAGAACAGGTAACTGGAGACATATTTTCTTGATAGGCACCTCAAGGTTTGCATGCATCAGCTCAGAAGGAGAGAAAATTAAGTTTATACCATCTGCTTCACATAGGCTGGGAATCTCTGCCAGGAGGCAGAGCTGACTCGTCTTGGGTCTACATGTCTTTGTGGTACAGCAGCACTGCCATGGGAGCAAGAGGGGATGAGTGTCTCTGCGAGGGTGTCAGGCTCAAAAGGGCCATAGCACGGAGGCAGTTCCCAGGCACAGCCTTGCACCCGTGCCTGCTCCCCGCTCACCTGTAGTGTGGGATTAAACACACCGGGTGCATCCCTTGTCCCATGGCACAACACTGTCATCTCATCAGAACAGGGAGAATGAGTTGGGGGGGCAGGAAGGGACACTGATTTTGTGGAACACAAAATGTCTGGCCTCATCAGCCAGCTGCAGCCCATGAGTTTGGGGTGTCTGAGCAAGAGGAGCAGAATAAGGCAGAAGCAGCGCAGGATAAATCTTTTTTAAAAGTGGTGTATTTAGAAAAAGCTACGACTTGTGCATCAGCACATAGGACTTGCTGTGATCCTTACAGTCCTGAAGCAATAAGCATCAGATGCTTCAAAACGAAGTGCAAGAAACCTCCTTAGCAGGAGATGTGGGGAATGCAGCCCTCTGCAATGGCCAGTGTTGGCACTGTGACCAGCCTTGGTGCAGAGGGAGCCCCAAGCCTGGACCGCAGGGGCTTGGCTGATGCAGGAGGCCAGCCAGAGCTCAGTTCCTGCAGCGAGGGTGATGGATAGCTGCTGACACTCGCTGGCACTGGCCCTTTCACCCTGACTCTCAGAACAGGCTGACGCAGAGCTGCGAGGAGGTGATGCGGCACTAAGAGGGCGCAAACTCTGGGTAAGATTGCAAGACATAGTTGGACGTCTGTCCAGGTGCATTGCAGGATGGCCAAGGGATGAGGAAGGATGACTAGGGAGTGATTCAAGGTAGACTATGAACTGTCTGCCGTAGATGTCTCCAAAGTACGTATTATATAGTGCAGTAAACAGTCTATAGGTCAGGAGCAAAGACAGCAGGTTTAATTGGGCCAGCACAGTGCTKGGAGCTGAGGGCCACAGCCTCTGAAACAGATGCTACAGGAGGCAGCGACTGCCAGAGACCATCTGCCACCCCCGAGCTTCTACCAACACACTCACTCTCTGATTTGGGGAAGAAAATGACAACGTGGCACACCCCCCTGGGGCGGCTGCAGGCAGTGTCAATAGGAGTGACTAAGGAGCACAGAGCTGCGGCCACCCGAGAAAGACCTGAGCACGCCCTGGCGTTTAGTGCTCCTGCTCCCACTGCTCATTACCGCCCCGTGCATGGCTCTGTGCATGACTCCAGGATGAATTCCTGCTGCAGCAATTGCTACCCCTGGCTCCGTGGCACAGGAATGGCAGACACGAGCAGTAGCACAGATTCCATTGAGGACCTGCGGTGATGGCATCCTCACCCATGTTATGCCAGGACCTGTGCAGTCATTAAGGATGAGGTTCAGACTATTAATGACATGAGGTTCAGACTACTAATGACAAGCCCTGAGAGAGCCCTAGGAGCTCACTGCTGTGTCTGTGTTCAAGGCAGGAAAGTTCAGGTCACCTGCCATGATGCCTGGCTTCATTCTGGCTTCTTACACAATCAGTGGTGAGAGGTAAATGCCTTCTCTAGGCGTCTTATATACCATGGGTTTTTTCTTCATGGCTTGGATTTGATAGTTCAGAGGAACTGAATTAAGGTGCCATGGTAGGTGCTTAAGTGAACTGGAGGTACCACCACCGTAGGAGGTGAGAACATGGCCCTAAATCAAGCCACCTATTGGTCTTAAAAATCTCTTCTAGAAAAAAACCCACAAGTTAGAGGCTTGGTGCAGGGTGGCTGGTGAGTTTCTGGAGGCTGCGTTGTGCTGCGGACCAGACTGGAGAGCGGCAAGCATCCCTTGCAGCCTAAACTGATGTGTTTGGCACGGCAGCTAAGTAAAGCATACACTCCTCTGAAGCGCTGCAAGGAAAATAAGGAGGGAGCACAGGATGTGGTCCGAGGCACAGCGTGTAGTAGCAGTCATAATGGAAAATATACTTCAAGGCCCATTTTACACGTTGCTTTCTAGAAAGGCAAATTGCATCCAGTAACTCTCCCCTCTACTATTTCAGATAGATGATCCAGAAAATGACCTGCATGAGATGGTGCATGAAGCTGATATCATTGGCACTGTGGCCAACCTTGGTGCAAATCAAGCCCTGACCTCAGACTATGTGGGCTCCAGTTACGAGAGAGGACTGCTCAATCCCAGCTTGCTCAATGAGGAGGATTTCCAGATGGCCACGTACACGCTCACGAACGCTGTCCCTCTGAGCCCGTCTCTGAGCAAAAGCTGGCACAGAGACATTGGGAGGGTAGTGGAGCAAGCTCTGGTCCCTCACTGCTCCAAGAAGGATCATCTGTATCTCCTTGCAGGTGCGATTCCTTCCAGTGTCCGAGTTAAAGGCAAGGTGTCAGTACCAGAGACCCTCTGGCTGGCAGCCTGCTGTGATGCTCCGGAGGGATGGTCCCTGGGACTAGTGAAGAAAATGAATGATGAAAACAGCTTGGCAGACCTCACAGTGGGAGAGCTGGAGAAGCAGCTTCTAGCAGGGGTTCACTTGTTCAAGGGCAACTGTGGGGAAGACAACCAAAGCCAGGAGAAAACAGCAGCAATACTGCAAGCTGTCAGTCAGATCCGCTCTGGAGAGCAAGTAGGAACAAGTGACAACCAGGAGGCCAAAGACAGTGGCTTGGTGAGAAAAGTGGCTGGCATCATTGCTACCCCTTTCATCAAACTTCTGGAACTCCTCATCTATGTGTTTGTGGAGCTGGTGAAATTTGTGTTTTATTTTCTGTGGCTTGTTATCAAGCGGGTTGGTGGTACAGTTCTGGATGGAGTCTACAGCCTGTGGAATGGGGTGGTGTCCTACCTTAAAGCCATCAGCATGGTGCTCATCAGCATCCCCTATGATGTGGGGAGGGTCATTGTCAATATCTTCCTGGGCTTCCTGCAAATTGTTCAAGATGTGGCGTCCATCACCTACAGGATCCTGAGCATCCCTGTAGGGTTTGTCCTTCACCTCGCCGCTTTCCCTTACCACTCCATCTGTGCCATTCCCTCCGTCCTCAAAGACATGGCCACCGGGATTGGGGGCACCTTCTCGCTGGTCATCGATGCCACAGCTGCACTTCTGCATGGCTTTTATTACTTGGCTGGTCACATAGTCAAACGTTTTGTCCCTAAAGGCTCCTCTGATGACTGATAGGGATGGAAACCAAGGCTGCAAAGACACGGAGTGAAGGAGGAGTGGGGCAATGCTTTAAGATACGTGGCCAAACGCTGTCAATTTTGTTCTGGTATTTATTGTAGTGACATTAATAATAATGAACCGACTGGGGAGTAACAGGGAAGGCTGAGGTAACGTTGCCGGGGGACGCCACCAGTTGTAACTCAAGTTCTGTCTGTTGTGAAGTGTTCGGGTTTTATCGGTGCAGGCCACAAAGTTTCTGTGATTTGCAGATGTCAAGCTGCTTCCTCTGGGAGACGGGTGCTAAATGTGGTACAGGGTTATTTCTTTCCGGCAAAGATAACACTGAGACCTACGCACTGGCAGAGAGCTCCACAGAAGCCCATCCCTGCCAGGGAGGAGGTGGTGGTCGGGGCAGGATTTTAGTTACGGGGGGTTTTCTGGGACCTGGAGAAGGGAGAAGGAGGTGAGGGTGCAAGGATTTGGGGCTGGGAAATGGTGGGGAGTGAGGAGGGATGGGGACAAGGTCCTGCTGTTGGTAGCACTGCTCATTGCAYCAGGGTCCCACTGGTGGAGGGGATGTGACCCGGTGTATCTCATAGTCGTCAGGCCTTTCCAGGCAGCTGAAATCATGTGGATCTTGCTGTGAGGAAAGACCCACTGCCCGTTCTTTCGCATGGTGGGAAAACATTTTCCCTTAGCCATACCAAGGTCATCCTTCCCCAACCCTTCCTTGCTCTCTGGTGACCACTGAAGGTCTAAGCCCTGAAGCTTCAAGTCGTGTCATTCCATGACGGTCTAAGCCCCTGAAGGTCTCAGCCCTGAAGCCCTTGAGCCTGCTCCGAAGCCCAGCAGTGCCCGGGAGTCACACTTTTAGCTTTGAATCAGCTGCCACCTGCCCTGCCTCCCTTGAGAGCTAACAGCTCCCCAAGCACACAGCGGTATTTACGTGCCTGAGGTCTCCGCGAGGCGATGCCCAGGCTGTCAGATGGGAGGAGAGGCGGAAGGGGGATCTGAGGCACAGCGTTTGTTTTGCTGTGTCAATACCCACCTGGTGAGCCCATGCACTACCAGACATGTATATGTGGGAGGGGGACCCAACCCCAGTTSTGCACCGCTCGTCCTCCCTGCTTGCTCTTCTTCACCACTTCTCCTCGCTGGCGTGAGCCAGGACCACTGACATCTGGGACACCGGAGCTGGGGTGCACACCGGGCCTCTGCAGGGAACCATCAGGGGTTTGCAGCCAGTCGAGGGGCACAGGGACACCCGCCGCTGCTGGAGGAGGGCACAGGGGTGCTGCCCTTCCACAGGGCTCAGCTCAGCGAGGGGCTTTGGATCTCTTGGTGCAGTTGCCTGCAAGAGGGAAGCTCTCGGTCTCAGCAGCGTTTGCTCTGGCTGGACTCCCAGAGGCATTTGGGAGTCCTACATGATGGATCCTACCCTTCACCCCCACCTCTGTCCCTCCCTCCAGCACCAGGTTGGTTGTGGACCCCTGATCTGCCATAGCACGCCATCAGGAGTCCCAGGGGTGTGCAAGCCAGTGCTGCCGTCCCTGTGGGGGACCCAGCGGTGCTGTGTTGCTGGTGGCCAGTCCTGGGTTGAAGAAAGCCCAATTACTCAATGCAGCAGCTTTGCTGCCTCACGCTGCTCACAGTGGGGCTGAGCTGGGGGGGGGATGGATTCAGGGGGGTAAAGGAGATTTGGCTGGTTCATGGCGGCAACAGAGGGTTGTTTTCTTAGCTCAGGGGCTGCGTTCAACGCAACCAGCTGTGCGTGCACATCCCAGACCAGCACACTTTGACCAGGTGGCACCCCGTTCAGCAACGATGCTATTGGCATTGTTGGGGATGCCCACAATGGGGATGAAGTGGTGAGGTGGTGGGCTGAGCAGGGACGGAGGACAACTCCTCATCTCACCCTTCATGGGCCACAGCTGGTTCGTGGAGAAAGAGAGGCCACCCAGCAAGCAGTGCTGGCTTTGTTCAAAAGGAAAGGCAGCTTTTGTGTGCCAATATGAGTCGAACTGGGTGAAGTCAGCAGTGTTTTACAAATCCCTCCTTTGCCTTGGAGCTGTTGGTACGGGGATTTCAGGTGCAAGGTCCAGGTCGCTGCTCCCAGCAGGCAGGCAGCAGCCCACGAATACTCTCCAAACCAAACTTTGCATCTTTTCCTATTCAAACATGCCTTCCCCACTGCAGAGCCAGATGTGGAGCTGGTTTCTCACTCCTTCATGGGACACTGTCCCAACCCCGGCACTCCTCTCGGGCTACGTGGCAGCCATCAAGGCAGGAGAGCAGCCAGCTCAGGTCCCAGGAGCTGCCAGGGTGCAGTGACAGGGGCAGCAGCCTGGTGGACCCAGGGTCCCCAGCAGCCTCTGAAGGCACGTGTGGTGGCAGCAGCTCTCAAGTGCAGCCCAAGCATTGAGGAGGAGGCAGCTGCCCCCCACAGCTGCCTGTCTTGTGCCTTCTGCATGGCCTTATCTCTGACCCATCTTAGCTGCGTGGCGCTGCGCAGTGGACGGTGATGCAGTTCTCGGGGGTCCTGCACCCAGAGCAGCTTCCCCACACCTTAACCCAGCAGCCTCCGCATCCCAGCTCCCCAGTGCACCCTCTGGTCGCAGTGACGTGGGAGCTCATGAGCTGAGAGGCAGCGAAGCAGAGACACCTTGGGAGGTCTGCGTTGCCACATCTCCATCACCATCACTACCCAGCCTAGCTTGGGTCAGGCCAGCAGGTCTCCATGCTGCAACCATGTCTTCTGACCACAGGTGGACAGTCCTTGAAATCTAAGGGGCTGCAGCACTGTAGGATTTAGGCAGATGCAGAACAGTATTATTAAAAATTGTCTTAACATGCTCAGATTTCAAACACTAAGAACCGCAACCGGCACGGGGCATTTTTCTTCCATGCTGCATGTCTGAGCAGGCGATGGGAAATCTGAGCAATTATCACAGAACAAGCAACATCCTGCTACAAACTAACTATTGTTTGAGATTATTCTTATCTGGGCATGATTTATGGCTTGTGAGCTTTACTCTATCCTTGGAAACGTATGGCTTCAACAAAATAAAAGTTACTTTTCCAAAGAGGGGCAGGTGTCACGTTTCTGTCACAGTTGCAAATGAGATAATGCAACCCAGGGTGCCCCGACTAATCAAGAAAGTACCAGCAGCACAGTTGTTCTTTATTACAGCTTGACATCTGATATTAATGGCCCTTTTGTGCTTTTAAACCACCTTTCTCCTCTCAAAGCACTTTAAAAGAGTCAATTCATTAAGCTGCAGAATATGTAGGTAAAAGCTGGGGGGTTGCAGGCAGTGAATTTAGCTCTGTGTGTGCCAGAAGAGAGGGAGAGCGGATGTTTTATTCTTCTGAGATGCAGTTACACCTGGGGTGCAGCACGATGGCCAGTTTGGATACAGAAAAATCACATCAGAGAATCATAGAATCATAGAATCATTAAGGTTGGAAAAGACCTCTAAGATCATTGAGTCCAACCAGCAACCCAACACCTCCATGCCCACTAAAGCATGTCCCTAAACGCCTCATCTACACGTCTTTTAAATACTTCCAGGGGTGGTGACTCAACCACTTCCCTGGGCAGCCTGTTCCAATGCTTAACCACTCTTTCAGTAAAGAAATTTTTCCTAATGTCCAATCTAAACCTCCCCTGGCGCAACTTGAGGCCATTTCCTCTCGTCCTATTGTTAGTTACTTGGGAAAAGAGACTGACCTCAGCCTCCTCTTCTCCAGGCTAAGCAGTCCCAGTTCCCTCAGCTGCTCCTCATAAGACTTGTTCTCCAGACCCTTCACCAGCTTCGTTGCCCTCCTCTGGACACGCTCCAGCACCTCAATGTCCATCTTGTAGTGAGGGGCCCAAAACTGAACACAGTATTCAAGGTGGGGCCTCACCAGTGCCGAGTACAGGGGGACAATCACCTCCCTACTCCTGCTGGCCACACTATTTCTGATACAGG
>JAYKAV010001610.1:699986-750701 GCA_035582835.1 Phoebastria nigripes
GCCTCTTCATCCTGGTTGGGTGGCCTATAACAGACTCCCAGCAGGATATCCAGATGTTGGCACCTGCGTTTTGCAGGTACCTCTCGTCAGGCAGATGAACCCCTCCAGCAGAGTCTGCATTCCTCTCAGGTCTGCAGGAATTGGTGAGACACTGGAACAGGTTGCCCAGAGAAGTTGTGGATGCCCCACCATTGGAAGTGGTCGAGGTCAGGTTGGATGGGGCTTTGAGCAACCTGATCTAGTGGAAGATGTCCCTGTCTCATCCAGATCACCCAACGCTTCGACACAGGCGGGTCTGCACCTCGAGATGATCCTTGTCTCTATTGCATCCACCCTGGGGCTGGGCACCAATAATGGCAGAGGGACTGAGCAACCCTGGCAGCATGGCCCCTCACTCACAGCCCTGGGCTCAGGTCCTCTGGGTCACATCTCTGCTGCCATTGCATGTTTCGGAGCTGCTCACCTCTGCATGGAGCTCCATCACTGGCTCGGTTCCTCCCTCCGGCCGGGGAGCTGCTCCAGTTCGGCAGGCAACCGAGCCGTGCTTGTTCACAGATTATCTCTCCAGCGTAGTCAGTGCCAGAAAATGGAAAAAGCATTGGAAAATAAATAGCAGTGTAACTTGTTTGGCCAGGAAGGATTGCCCGGGAGCAAGGAGCGTGAGGTGTGTCTGGGGTGCGCGTGTTAGCGAGGTTGCCATCCCGCGGGTTCGGCACAGGACGATTTCTCTTTGCTGCACAGTCTCTCAGGCTATTGGAGTTACTTTGATTTGGGAATGGATCTCACAGTGGGTAACATCTGCCATTGATTTCCACAGAAYTGATGTTTTCAGCCAAGCAGAAAGGCCTACGAGCTTTCCAGCAGTGTTAGTGTTACAGCTGGTTGGAAAATCTCCAAGGAAATATATCCTGTCAGAACAGGCTGATTTATCAAACAGGGTTCTTTTCATGGCAATTTGCCATTTTTAGTGGAAAAGATTTTTCAGGTCCAGGCTGGAACAAGGACCAGAATCATCCAAGAGCAGCCCAGGGTCTGGATTAGAGGTTTGGACATGGGCATTCAGCACCTGCTCCTGCCTAAAGCCAGGCCTGGCACATGAACATGGCTGTCTCCATCTCAGAGGGGTGCCCTTACAGCCATGGCCCACCTTAGCTTATGTCTCATTTTCTCCCATTTGTAGGGGTGAAAAAAACCTGTTTCCTTTTCCAAAAATACTGAAATTGTGACCATTTTCCTGGGAGGTAGAAGCCATTTTCCACTGAGCCAGCAGCAAAGTTGCCTGCAAAGCTGAAGCAGTGGCTTCAAATTCCTCTGCAGTATCATCTTTATTAATAACTTGATGTTTTAAACTAATTTAACATGGTGGAGAATGGACATTTGGAGCAGCCGTCACTGCGTGTTTACTGCTGTGATATTGTGGATTTTGCCAAACCTCCCAGTGTCTGCTGGTAGAAGAGGGTTATGGACCAAAGCCAGGAGCTGCAGCAGGTGGGCAGGGCAACGCTAGTGGGCAGGGAAGGAACCACGGGAGCTCCTTGCTGGTGGGAGAAGAGCAGTAGATGGATGGGGTGTTTCAAACCAAGTGGCCAGTAGTTAAATAGTGAACAGTAATGGCTGAGGTCTCTGCTTCGTCCTGACACCAACAAACTGCTGACATGAGTGGAGCAGCTCCAGAGGGATGATATGATAGACTCAGGGAGACATCGCTATCTGGATTTATGCCACCCAAGTGTGGGCATTTAAAATCTCTTCTCTGCAGGCACTGGACTCCCTCCGTTCAGTATAAATATCTCACTAGGCTTTCACCTGGGCACCTCAGCTGGATGCCTAAAGCTGGGGCCAATGAAGCTTAGTTGGGGTTGGTGGCTGATGGGGCTTGTCCCACCCATGGAGACCTTTGAGGTGTCCATTGATGTGGGTCACCCAGGTGATTGTACAGGTGGGATGGTCTTTCCCACAGCCCCTTGGAAGGCTCTTGGGTCACTAAGTCCTTCCATGTGGGTAGGAATGATACTAGGGGCTGATGCCTCCTGAGTGCTGCTGGAAACGACCCCCGGCGCTCGCAGCCACATTTGGGCAGTGGTGGGGTTTGTGTGTGGTCCCRCTGCAACAGATGGGATTAACCACCGTGTGCGCCTCAAACCCTACGAGTCAGCCTGACCTGTGTGGAGTGATCCCATCCCCCAAAGAACTTGGCCCACAATTTTTTGAGTTCACGGAAAACATGCATATTTGTGGGGTGGCTGAGTGCATCCTTCACCCTCAGGCATCTGCGGGATGTAACTGTTGATAGCCTGCACTTTAAAAAACCACTGCACTCCGCAAAGTTGAGATGARTTATTTGATGTGGAGCAAAGGGGCTGCCTTCTCAAGGATCTGTGAGACCATGGAGCCCAGTGGCTGCAGAAGAGGTTTGGAAGGTAACAGTTAGCATCCTGGTGTCAGAGAGGTGCAAATGATCTCTGAGGCTCATCATCCCACCAGTAGACAGTTAAGGAGAAAGGTGACAACTCAGATGCTGGGTGTCATCAAGGACTAGGGAACGGGCACGTGGGCTCCAGCGATGGAGGATAGTTTTGTCTGTCCCCAGATCCTGTAATGCYGCAGATCATCCCCCCAAGCCCAATCAGAGGGAGGTTTGGTGGAGTGGGATGTATCTGGGAGCCTGGTACCTGTCCTTTATTTCTCCCAGAAGCGTATTCAAAGTCTCACTCTTTCCCCATCACCCGTTCCCAGCTGTGAGCAGATGCAGGTGCTCAGCACCGAGCACATTCCCACAATGTGCCCTGCCGGCACTGCTGGGACTCCCGGGGATACAGCTCCGAGGTTCTGGATCTCTGCGGGGATTTGCACTCGAGTCTACTAATTAGAGCTGGCAAGGATGCCTCCAGCTGAGCTGCTTCTGTTCCTGTTTTTTGCAAAAATTGCRTTTTTCTTGTTTTGTTTTTCTTTTTCAGCAGGAAAACTGAAAGAAAAAACCTAGGGGTTAGCTTAAATCTAATAAAAAAAGTTTTCAGCTGATCTTTTCAGTATCACTGTGCTGTATTGCAGATGTGAACTGGAGTTTAATCTTCCACGAGCTGAACGCTGCAACCCAACCATGTTTCCCCTGACGTGGAGGGTGGAGGCGGATCAGACTCCCCCAGGAGATGATTCAGGGCAGATGCCACCCTCTGGTGGAGTCTCTCCATCTCTCCACCGGTTGCAGAGGAAGCCAAGAGAGATTAGCTAGATAATTTAGCAAGACAAATTAAAAGTCTGTATTCAGGCAGCATCATCTCCCCAGCCCAGCTCTTCTCCTCCTGGTGCTTTCAGTGCATCACGAGAGACACCAGGCCATGAGGACAACATGGGAGAGGTGGTCTGGGCTGCAGCTACACCCTCTTCTGTGGGGCCGCATGCTGCAGGAGCAAACTGCTGGGGAACTCACTCCTGGGCAAGTCAACACTGAATGTTGCAGGTCATGACTGCTAAAACACTTCGGTTTTGGCTGAAATCAGGTGTTTTGTTGTATTTTCTGTATCCAGTTTTTGGCGATGTGTTATTCCCTGGACATGTTGATACTCTGAACACCAGCCCCAGGCAGGAAGAGAAGCAGGGCTTCCCTTCTGCAAAAGCACTTTCCTGCAGGTCGGAAACTTTCAAGTTTTGCTCCAAGGTCCTGAAGAAAGCCTGAGGACAAAAAGCACATGTGGAAGATGCAGAGGGTAGGTTTTAATTTAGCAGGAAATACAAATCCAGTGATTATCTTCTTTTATACATTGAAAAGCTTACAAAAAAATCAATGATATTTACATGAGCTCATTAGCGTGATGAGTGATGTTATTTATAACATCTATAATTCTAGCTTGGATTTGTAGAGCCTCTGCTCTGCTGTCCAGGTGCCTCACCAGATTGCTCCATCATGATCAAATTAAAAGTTATTGGGGGGAGTTTGCGTGCTCCCACATGGCCTATAATTTGGGCTAATTTAGTGTGCAGCGTTGAAATCAAGTCATGTGCACTTCAGCAATTAATGCAAACRCTTGTTAGAGAGGATTGACTCAGTTGCCCTATACAGGGGTCTGGGGCTGGTCACCATTTCTTCCCAGTGCCATGGCACGAGGAGCCTGAGGCGATGCTGGGAAGAGGCCAAGGAGACCCCAGTACAAGCTGAAATCCAACCCTATGGATGTGGGCTTGCTCGAGCCATGAGTGGGCACCTGGTCTCCGCTTGCGGTGGCCCACCGCTGCTGCCAGCCACCCTGCTGCTGCTCATGGCTTTTYGGCTCCGTCCAGGAGGCTGGGGGTGACTGTGCTCCCAGCTGATGCCGGTCATGGGGCACACTGGAATGTCTCCCCATGCTCCGTGAGGCTGGGGAGGGACCTGGGGGGGCTCGGGGTCAGCCCAGCCGGGTCTCCCCAAGGACATGCTGCCTGTGCGGAGCTGCCCACCCTTACCCCGGGCATGGCCCTTTCCCACATCCTGGGGCATCTCATGGGGGTCACCTATGGGGTGCAGGGAGACTGTCCCGTGGCCACCCGGTGTGGGCACATGAGCATCCCTGTGACACCGTCCCTGGTCTGCCACTGCCCTTCRGTCTCTGGGTTTCTCCGGCCTGGGGCTGGGTTCCAGGGTGAGCCRGTGTGGGCGCAAGAGGCAGCGGGCGTGCGGCTAGATGGCAGCAGAGCCGTAGCGGCCCAGGGAGGATGGTCAAGGCGAAGGTCTGGGGAATCACCAACACACACAAATGGTTTTGGCTTTGGCTTTCCTGGGGGGAACCAGCTGGAGAGGTGAGGATGGGGTGCAGGGCAAGCCCAGGGTCCTCGGGGAGCGGGGCTGTCCTCCGCCCGCGCTGGGTCAGCCCGTCTGAGCACTCGCACCACGCGCTGGGTGAAGGTGCAGGGACCAAAATCAGGGCTGGGCTCGCTTGAGGAGGGCACCGTCCTGCCCTGCTGTCGCCTGTTCTGTGGGACCTTTAGGAAGTAAAGCAGGAACTCCACAGCAGCCCTTGGCTTTGAGGAATATTGCAAGCTTTTTATCTTTTTCACAATGGTGCTGGCAACATGGTCACCCTCCCTTCACTCCGGAGCTGCACCGGCACCCAGAGGTGACAGCTGCAGCGCCCGTAAGGGGATGGGAAGCTCTGCCTGGACCCAAGATGATAGATATTTTCAGTATTTTGRAACTCCCACTGAACGCAAATAAATAAGCACTTTATATATTTCCAGATCTACTTTTTTTTATTGTGGTAAGTATATTTTTCAGGGCAGCATGAAGCTGAACCAGCCGAAGATGCCAGTAGGTAACGGCCATGCTGTGACAGCCCTTGGTCACAGCCCCCTCGGGGCAAATGATACCTCTAACAGAACTGGAAATGGGCTTTTAGGGGGTTTTGGGGGGTTATTTCCATTCCAGGGCGAGGACAGGCCAGCTGAGCATCCAGCAGCTGGAGGGTAAGATATACACCCAAAACACCCCAGGTCCGCGGCTTGTGTTAACTAGTTTTGTCTCTTTGGAGGGGAGATGAGCATCTCCCCCAGGACAAACCCCCTTGGTGGTCCCTCAGCAAGATGCCACCCTTCCCTGGGGCTGGATGGGGCAGGTGGCAGGACTGCGGGGGCTTGGGGGCAATTCGGCTGCTAGGTAAGCTTGGCATTGCCCCGAGCCAGCACCCTCGGCACACATTGCCTCTCTCCTTCGCATTTCCTTCATGGTTTTATGGCTCTCACCCACTTCTGCTCTGGGGCTCGCCTGGGGCTCCCTGGAAGAGGGGGCAGCTCCTGGTGCATCCCACTGCCCGTGGCTTTCACTAAACAAATTTCTAAGGGGAAGGTGACTAGCCCCATATCAAGAGCAAACATCGTGATGCCCACCGCCCCATCTCTCATCACTGACAACTGCCTGCTTAAAAGACATCCCCTTCAGCAAGCACTATACATTTTTCAGGACCTATGTTCACACAGATTAAACAGAATTATTATCTATATCTATGTATAGATTAAATAATCTATATATTAAATAATACATAGATTAAAAACCAGGACAAGGRCATGGAGGAGAAAGACACTTCCAGGACTGGGTCTCATCCCAAAACACAGGGTGCTCTGCTCCACAGACGTGTTCCCCAGCACATGGCAAACGATGGCTCGAACAGGAGACAGGTTTTATCCATTTTATTTAACCAATGAAATTCCTACTGATAACAATGAAAGTAATTTCAGCAAGTATAAATGCGATACAGTTTTAAACAAACCCCATTGTTCCGTACCTATAAATAGATTTTTCAAAACCTCATAAAAAGTGCAGATTTATGAATTGCTGTTAAAATGTTAATACATGATTCCTTTGTTTAAAAATGCGTTTTTGTCTCTTAACTCACAAAAAAAAAAAAAAAGTTCCTTCTGCATCTGTTCAGATAAATTCAAGTCGGGTAACTTAAAAACTAACAAAAGTGACACACAAAAAAAAATCCATCCCACTAGGTCAGTCTGTCCTCTGCAAAAAAAAAAACCAAACCCCCCCCAAAAAAACCCAACCAGCAACAACAGAAAAAAAAAAATGATAAAAGCTGCTGTGGAAACCCACAGTGAGCTCCTAGCAGCTGCCTCACCTTGCAGGCAAACCTCCTGCGAAAGCATGGAGCCCATGGCATACCTCCAGAGCTCGGGGCAGGTGGTGGCCCAGGCGGCAGGACAGGTGATGTGCCACCYGCCCGCGGGATGCTGTAGGGACCGCGGGACCCACAGAGCGACAACGCTTCCCCGCTTCGTGGTGGTGGGAGGGAGCAGCAGGATCAGAGCTTTGTCCTTAATCCTCCATCCCGAAACACCTGCGCGGCCGCGGCAGGAGGAGGCAAGAAGCTGACAGCTGCCGGGCTGGGGCTGGGTACAATTTACCCCCTGTCCAGAGGGTGAGAGGTGGGAGATGCAATGAAACGCACCCCCCCGGGCACAGCACTGCCCTGCCCTGCCCTGCCCTGCCCGCCGCCCCAGCCTGCGGGCAAGGGGGCTCAGACCCACCGCCGCCAATGGGGAGCCAGCGCCGCTTCTTACCCCTGACATGCCGGGCTCTGCAGACAGCAAATCAAGGGCTAATTTTTGCACTCGAGAGAGGCTTGGAAGCTTTTCGGCTGCAGAAACACCGTGCCCATGTTTTCGGTCCAGCGGCTGGTCTGTCCATCCCTCCCACGCTGGCAAGGCTCACGTTTCCCCCTGTGCACCRGTGAGCAGACCGCGGGGGGCAGCCAGCGGCAGGCTTACGGGCATGGGGGGCCGAAACACATGGCAGACCCCGGCCTTCCCAGTGTTTGGGTCCAAAAGCGGCCAAACGCAGGGCGGCCATGCAGCTTGGACCGCGCTTTTCGCAGAGAGGGGCTCAGCTCACCCACGGTCAAGAGAGGTCCTCCGGCGCGCCTCCCTGTATCTACAGTGGTATTTTATCTACAGCAGGGTCTGTTTAGCAAGAGCAGTTTAAAGTGGCTATGTTTATCAAGTTTGCTACTTTATGAATTAAAAAAAAAMCAACGAAACAAAAAACCAAACCCCAACAACTATAAATACAAAGACTCTCACACACCAGACACTTGCAGCCTGCGTGACTCATAAACCGCATCAATATTCTGTTAAAAAGCTTATTCTACTTAAAACTATACATAGTACAAGAGACCGAAAAGTGGCAGTCGTGTACGGGCACGCTGCCTGCCCCAGGGTGGCCCACAGTCAGGTGCTTCCTAAAAAATCAAGGAGTTACAGTAACACGGCACAGGACTGCAAAGCCGATCACAGCTTCTGCTTACACTGCATACGAAGTACCAAGGGGAACACTAAAAAGAACTGGTGTTAATACTGATGGATTAAAGAGTAACTATAAAGATCAAAACAGACGTTCACAGCATGCTACATATATTGCTCACAAACTTTTCTTTTTTAAAAAAAAAGGCTAATACAAAACAAGGAGTTGGCAGTCTGATCTTCAGTTATGTCAGATAGAAAGATAAAGCATATACATTCATCGTGTGGCTTTCCAGCAAAAGAAGAAAAGAGTAAAACTGAGAGATTTCAAGTTTACAAGATTCCTATTTTTTTAAGCTACAGTTTATATCCAGTTCCAGTCACAGTCATGACAAGATTTCTGACTGCGTCGCCTCGCAGAGTCCAAGGGCTGTAGCCTAATTACTATTATTTTTCCCCTAAAAGCGGCTGTATCTCCCACCACCCCGAGCAGGCTGCTCCTGCAGCCACCCAGGCATGTGGCAGCCGGGCTGGAGGGAAGAGGTTTGGGTCTGGTGGCACGACATGAGTGTGAAGTGGGGAATGAGGAACAGTTTTGGACTGTGCGTGTTTGGACCTGCTGCTGTCGCTGCCCCCCAGACCCTTCAGCTGGAGACACATTACTTGGTGATTCACCCATTTTGTCTGAAAACTCCCTTCAAAGGGCTGATGGAGGCAAGAAAATGTAATTCAACAGCAGCACGTTTTTCTTGGGCAGAAGTGAATGGTTCCCTTCTCCTGCTCCATCTGTGGAGTAAGGAAAGGGTCCCAGCTCCTGTCCTACAGAAGCCCTCTGGACACCTCGGAAGGAGGCATCTCCCACCATCTCCCCTACGCACAGACATACACAAGAACCTCYTGGACACATCGGTGAAGTTTCTTCAATTGACCGACATGTCAACTCCTCCTGCGCTGGTTGTGTCCCCTCAAGAGCGCCTGTGGTCTGTACCTTCTGACGCTGACAGCATGGCTTGCTCCCCACAATTAGTATATTAATTGGCATCTTCAATACCACCTCTAACTACTGCTGGGAACAAGAGCAGAATTCAGATTTCTATTTTCCATGAGCCCTGACGATACTCAGTACCCGTAAGAACACCCAACCCTGCGTACGTCTCCAGCAGCCACTCCACGGCGTGCATTTCGATTTATCCTGTAGATAAGCGAAAAACCCAAATCCACTTGTTCCAGAGGCCGGCCGCGGTCTGCCTGGCTGCAAGGCACCCGAGGAGCTGCCGACCCAATGGCCCTGTAAGCCTGCCTAGCACAAGAGGACCTCAAATCCCCCATTAGATGTCCTTCAAAGAAACCTGCACGGCTGAACAGCTCAAGCACGGGGAGTTTTGCCAAAGCAAGCGTTTCCTTAGTGGATCCACTGGATTATTACTGTAACTCCAGAGATGGGATCTGACACGCTACTGGCAAATGCTACCTAAATGTTGTAAGCAAGTACTGAGTGTCATCCTTTCGAACCAGATTTAGATTTTTCCTGTCCAGAAATAACCTAATAGGGCAATTAAGTGTTTCTGAACGTGAGAAAGACCCTCTGAACTCAACAGCAAACAGTGATACAGGAACCTAGCATTGTTTTACAAGGTTAAGGCTAGGAGGTTGTCCCTGCATGACTGCTAGGGGTTGTGAGTTGGGAAGGTAGGAAGCACTTGATGCAGGGGGGTGGTGGTGGCAGGTTGGAAAATGACAATGGTGAGCAGCAGAAGGATTAAATGTCTGCAAGAGAGACCTGATGTGTGTTGGGAGAGCAGCAGCGTGACCGCATGCCAGGAAATGTGCTCTAAGGGATAAATTAACACTGATCAAGATGCTCCTAAAGTTTCCTCACACTACTGTGCTCTCTCCATCTCCCACACCTGTGATCTATGCAGTAGGTATGAAATGCTAAATTCATTTTCATTTGGAGATAAAAATTTTCATTTACAATTCCTAAATGTGGAAAAGCTGGTGGATGCATCTCTTCAGACAAACATAGTGCTGGGGGACATGAGGGAGAATAAATCTGAAGTTCACATAGTGAAAATTGACATTTTTGTCCAGCTCTTGGAATGATCGCTAATGGCAAACCAATTCTTACAGCTTTATATTCAGATCAGCTCTGGGAAAGTTCATTTACAATGAATCCACTCCCCTCTCCCTCCATTTTGTGCAACATCACCCCTTATTTATGGGAGAAGGATCCAAACCTCTAAGGAAAGTAACTGAAAGAACATCACTTGAAATCAAGGAGATTTGGAGTATCTCTTTCTGGCCAAAACTTTTTAGTCCGGGCACAAGCTATCCACTTGCTACCGCCAATAAATCTTTTCTGCAGGTAGAAGTTAAATAATCCAGCTCTTCTAAAAGGGAGTCCAAACTCTGGAACATGAGCCTGAAATGCATGCCTATGTTCATGGAAAACACACATGCATGAGAAACATCAAGAACCTGTTCTGCAAGAGCAGCAGCTTACACTTTAACTGCTTTGGGAAAGATTTCTCTGAGCCTATATTAAGTCCCCAAAACAACCCATTTCATTAACAATCGCTGCAAATCACATGGATCTGCTACACATTATTCCTTTAATCTCTATGGAAACTGATTTTATTCTATTGAATTTAGGTGACTAAGTATCTTTAAAAATCTGACTCAAAAATGCAAGTGGGCACCTTGTAGGATTTTGCTAAGTGCCTAGGTGCTTAAATTCCCATTGAAATTTAGGCAACTAGCTGCTTTTTCCAAATCCCATGAAAACATCTATCAGCATCACTACGAACAAAAATACTTTTGAAGAATCTGGTGCTTTGACCTTCTGCACTCAAGTAACAGAGAAGCAAAATGTTTTCCTTCTTGTTCTGTTCTGAATTTATAGAGACCTACATTTATAATTGTTTACAATCACTGATTTTCCTGTCTTTAAAGTTTTTTGAATACATAGGAAGAGCCGATAGTGGCAATTCTTTAACTCTTAAAGCTRAAAGTACATCCTTTTCATTTTAATGAAGGCTTTAGGACAAAGAATATATGTTTCAGTTCAGTCTTGATGAAAATAAATCCACCTACAGCTCACCAAAATTCTCACAGGATACCACAACACTAGCTTTAGCAGCTATCTGCACAAACTGTACCCTAGTTTAAAATGGTTTCTGTTCCTGTATGATGGCACTCTTGTGATGTTCGGCTGCAGGCAGAGTGTTCTGGGAAATGCAAATGCTTTTTACAATCGGCAACTTTTTCACTTCTCTTCATTACCCAAAAAAATGGAGCAATTCCAGCAAGAATGTACTCTATCGCAACACACATTTTGAAGCGATTCTGCAACGATAAGAAGCTGTCCATGCTGAAAAGCTCTGTTCCCTACGTACAGCATTCCCTGTGCTAGCTGGTTAATTTGTACCTACCAAGCTCTCTCTTCAGTAGACAGGAGACTGTACACTTTGTTTTCATGTTGGTCACGGCTGGGATTTTGTGGACTACCACTAATGCTGGTAAATATCCATTCCAATAAAGGAACGCAGAGGGAGAGTATCTACACTTCCAAYGATTACGGTACTCTTAAGAATAATACTAATGAACAAAGTGTGAAGATTCACATTCATGAGTGCTTTAAAAATGCAAAAAATCCAAGAACACTCGCACATTAAAATTTGGCACAGTGTGAGCCTAAAGCGTGCGTAAAGTGTATGGTAGAGTTGTCTGACTTTAAACACCTATTCTGAACAAACATCTATTAAAAATCATAAATTTGAGTATAAAAACTAGGCTATAAATTGTTACACTGTAAATGCAATACTTTGAAAAAAAAAATGCCACCTGGAAAACATTTCCAGAAGTTTCAAGTTTGCATTTAATGTTACAAAAAAGGAGAAATAGCAAACTAGTTGTACAATGACATTTCCTATGGTGGAATGTCTTGCAGGCCGTATGTGACTTGATATGGCACCTTAAAAAAAAAAAAAAAAAGAAATCACTGGTTTACTACAAATTTTATGAAGCAATCCATTTATGGTTTCTRTATTTCAAATCTGCTCATGTACTTTGCTCAGAAGGCATTTGAGCTGGCAAGTATATTTCGTAAGGAAAGAAGTAAAGGCACTCATGTTTCCAAATGTAAAACTCAACCTACTCTAAGAGTCTTTGCATTTCTGAAGGGAAACTAAGCCGTCATATTAGTTACCCAAATCTAGTTTCACCTCCTTTCCAGAGCTCAACTGTGCTTCTTGAGAACTACTTGACTTTTCAAAGCAAAGGAATTTAAAGTAGTACTGTACAGTTCCCATCACTTGAAAAAAGCAAAAGTATTGCATGAAAACGTCTCTCAGCAGAACTGTTTTAAGCACAAAAGCCATTAGGTATGGCCACTACAGTCACATGAGGGAGGAAAAAGGATCATAACAACTTAGAAAGTTAATCTAAGTTCATACATATGAGCATCTCAACACTTCTGAGAAATCTTTGCAGTTAGCTATACAAGATAAATAAATCTGATGTTTTACCCAATGCTCTCTAGAAGAGAGTCCGATGCCGTCTATTGGGTAGTTTTCTAAATAGCCAATGTTACATTAAAAAAAAATAATTACTGATTTCTTCCTCAAGAGGTTTTCACATGCAGAGTCTGCAGTCTGAAAGTGCAGAAAAGTGTACAATCATTTAGCTTTCCAATCTGGAACCGATAGATAAAGCGAAAAAACCAATATGCGAAGTCACAGCAAGGTATCAGGAAAAGGGAAGAAAAGAGAAAACTAACTTTAGTAGCGTACTGGTCCATGATTTTGTCAATGAAAAGTGTTAAAATACGATCGATATAGTATTTTTTTAAACTATTCTGCAATCACCAATGGAAAAAAATCCTGTATTAACTTCTACAATCCAATGGAACATTAAAAATAAACCTATCCAGATAGTTTTGAATGTATGCAACAGAAATAAAGGTCACCCTCCTCAAAGAAATATGAAAAGTCCAAACCAACAGACAGAAGTTGAAGCAGTGACAACTTGCATCCTACCGGGTAAGTTTAAGCATCTCTTTAGGCACTTCACTGGTTCATTAAATGCAATACAAAATAAAGCTATAAATATCAACATTTTGTGCTCTTAAAAATTAGTCAAAAGCAACAGAAAACAGCACAAAAGTGTGACATTTTTGGCAGCTTATTTCTTCCCTTCCCCAATATTACCGGTTGTCCAAGAATGCTTTGTTTTGGGGATGCTTTGGCATCTCAGTATCAGGTTGTCTTAAGCCATAAAAGCTAAAACAAAACTGCTAGGCCTTAGACAATAAAGAAATTTGGTTTTAAAATTTCTTTATGGCTATATAAGAAGGACACTTTAGCAGTGGCATGATAGGGAAAAAAGCTTGCTTTCTTTTTAAATATTGCACTTTTCTTTTGTTCACTCACACTAATGCATAGAAACTTTTTAATCTTTGAATATTAAAATTTCATGCTATGAAAAAGTTATGGGAAATAAATTTCTATACATCCAATATGAAAGAACAGATATGCTAGCCTTCCTTTACTTTCCTTAGTTAAAACATTGAGAGAGAAGAGAGTGCAAAAAAACCCACAACCCTATTTTTGGTCAGCCTGTGTATTAACTTTATAGGTGCCAACTAAACAAATTGCAACATGTGATGAGCATGGATATTGTAAGGACAACTGAGGGTGACTGTCAGTAAAACAAGATTATGCATGATTGAAACACAGTAAGTGTGGCTGAAATGGCAAATTGTGAGGCCTCTTCTCTTGGGAAGGGGCACGACAAAGCAGATGAATTTCACACTTCAGTAGCATGCTGTAGGATTTATCATGATTAATTTCACATCAAAGTGTGCTCAATGTTTGCATCCACATCTCGCATCACCTTCAATTGCTGTAGTAAGACAGTGACTGGCAAGCAGTCTCCAGGAGACACAGAAGAATCCAGTGGGCAATTCAATGCAACGCAGCCCGCGCGTCTCTGTCACGAGTCACGACATGGTGGTACGTTCTCAGGACAGGCAGAACTGATCTTCTGCTGGACTCCACTAATCTGAAAAATGATTGCTTGGAAAAAGAAGTCTCTAAGCACTTCACTCCGGTGCTTAAAGAACAAAGCGCTAGGATTGGATATAATAAAAACAGTTTCAGGATCCTGACCGCTGCGCAGAAATCCAGCTGGAAACAATGCAGAGTAGTGCTCCTCAGTGTTACTTTTGTTATCATTAGTAATGTTAAGCATCAAGAAAATAAAACACGTCATTGCACATTACAGCCGTCAAGAAGCACGGCTAAACTTTGACACTAGAGAATTGAATAACCTGATGCTACATCACAAACAGCTTCTGGTGTGTATCTATTTTGAAAGGTCTTTACATACTCAGTAAAAACACCTTTGCTCCTGCTCAGCGAATGCTTCAGGTTAAGTGACGAGTTATGGCACGAAGGGCATACAGAAGTTCAGCTTGCATACGAGCTTCCATTAGAAGTAGATTGACATGAACCTGTTAAAAATTAAATCAGCCATTTAGTTCACCTCTGAATGCAACATCGTTTGTTCATTTAGGCTAAAATTTCTAACCTTTAGTAAAGTATCACTGCAAGAAACTATGTCCTTTCTCCCTGTACCCTGCTGCAGGACTCCAGTTCCTCTTGAGACAGCTGTGTAGTATGCCAATACCAGACAACATCCTAGGACTGCAAGGAACTAGCCTCAACTGCTGCTTTAAGCAATCTTCCATCTGAGAAGTCCCAGTAAAACCATTTTTGTATCCTAATGGTATTAGTTCTTTATGAGTTATATTTTGTTTTCCTTACTACCACCTGTGACCGCTATATAGGAGCACAGAATAAGGAATAGTTTACATGCCAGATAGGCTAGCAGGCACACAAGCACTGAACCCTTGTCAGGAAGCATTTAACTTGGATATCTGAAGACACGTTGACATTTTTATTGATGAAAAACACCGTGAAGACTATATATATATATGTGTGTGTGTGTGTATATATATATATATGAGTTAAGGTCTTTTTTGATTCCCAAATTCCAAGTATTGGCATAGTTGAGCACTTCTGCATTCCCAAGTTTATCCACTTTTCTTTTACAGTTGTCAGTTCAATTTTATGCAGAAGTCACTCAAAATAATAATAAAAAAAGAATCAGTATTTCCAATACACTAAGAAGTATTTTTGTAAAATTGATATCTAACACTCAATGAATTAATCTCATTTGTTTTTCTCTGGTTAAAAACGGTTTGTTTGACAGATACTGCCATTTTTAGGTGTCACCATACTTTCGTTTTTAAATAGCATGGGGATCTCTGTGAAGCCACCTTGGCTTTGAAATACATACCTTCTCTGAGTGCTTGAACTGACGCCAGTAACTATCGTACATGCGCTTGGTAGTTCTCTCTGGGTAGCAGGTCACTGTCTTTATGTAAACCTTCAGGCTGCGTTCAAGTAACTGATTAACTTCTCCATAATCATAGTCATCATACCTAAATAACACAGGCAATCACTCTGTTGGATGTCAGTTTTTAAAAGCATGGTCTTCTGCAGCATTATGTTCTTAAGTTTGGGAATTGAAGCATTTATTATACATGCTAGAAAACCACCTACTAACAGAGGATCTGAAAGGCTTAGTACTAGGATGTTGTCTTTTCTGAACAAAGGATACAGGCTGGCTTCAGAGAAGACATTTCTGTAATAATTTCCATCCTGATTCATAACAATTTTCTCCACTGGAAGCGAAAGTTATACTGATATGCCAGCAAAACGACTCTAACTTCCAGACTGAGGTACCATCTCCACTTTAACACCCGGAGTCTAAAATCATGGTTTTCACATGGTTCATTTTTCATTCTGTTTGCACAGTTTAAAATGCACTCCTAAGCCAGGGGATTTTCATCCATACCTGATTCCATACATACAGTGGACATAGTTAAATAAAGCTCTTCTTAGCGTAGTTGTATCAACATCTTCATGTGTTGCCATAGTGTTATACGTGAGATTATATACCATCCGAAACTTCTCATCAAGGAGATGCCCAATATCAGAATAAAGCCTGTTTACAAGGGAAAAGCCATGATTTTCCCAAGTATAGTCCTGCAGGAAGAGAAGGAAATATATACATGTACAAATGAAGTGAAGTCCGTAGCTGATCCTCTCTATAGCTCAATAGTTTTTGTTGTCTGCTAGTTATAACTATTCTCTTCAAAAAATTTGCATTTTGAGTCCTTCATCCATATCACCTGCTCCATTCCCCCAGGCTTCCTGGCAATGAATATCATTTCGCAACACCCCACCTCCAGCTGGGTATCATTAGCCTACAGGAGAAAAAACCCCAAGCTTCTCTTGAAGTGTTGAGGCAGTTTTCCACTGTCTGCTGTGCCACTCCGACCAGTGTCATTCTATGTGGGATGGGCCTGTAAGTTTAAAAACTTGTTCCTCTTGGAGCCTTTGATGCTTAGCCCTGAGCAGAGATGGAGTATCTACTTCCACCCAGGATGTACACTCATTGGGTAAAGTGCTGAACTGTCCTTGAACAAACTAATAAAATCCAGGCTGCTTTGGTCTTAGACAAGCACCAGGATTGCAAGGATAAAAGCTTGCCTGATCATACCAGGAATGGAAAATCTTTGCAGAGTGGTGGCACAGCATCAGCAGTGGAGAACGACCCTGCTTCAGAGCAGTGTGCAACCACTCTCCATACTGCGGTTATACAGAACATCTTCGTTTGCCCACATCTGTGGCAAGTGTTCAATCATTCAATCACTGATGCCATCTTTACAATCGAGGGCATCATCTCCACGTCCTTCCTGTGTCTGGCTGTTTTCAAAAGGTACTGCTGGGCAAGGGTCCTCACCCAGGCACTTTAGAGCACGTCTGCTGGACTGCCCCCCTGATTAGGGTAGTGGGGAAGAGTATGCAGGACAATATTCAGCTGCCTAACAGAGGCATTCAGTGACATCTGAAATGCACCACAACATTGCATTTGGCCCCCAGCTGCCAGTCCAAAAGACTGTAAGGTATGCTGGTTTTGGCTGGGATAGTTAGTTTTCTTCACAGTAGCAGGTATGGGGCTATGTTTTGGATTTGTGCTGGAAACAGTGTTGATAACACAGGGATGTTTTTGTTACTGCTGAGCAGGGCTTACACAGAGTCAAGGCCTTTGCTGCTTCTCACCCCACCCCACCCCACCAGCAAGTAGGCTGGGGGTGCACAAGAAGCTGGGAGGGGACACAGCTGGGACAGCTGACCCCAACTGACCAAAGGGATATTCCATACCATATGACGTCATGCTCAGCAGATAAAGCTGGGGGAAGAAGAAGGAAGGGGGGGACGTTCAGAGTGATGGTGTTTGTCTTCCCAAGTCACCGTTACGCATGACGGAGCCCTGCTTTCCTGGAGATGGCTGAACACCTGCCTGCCGATGGGAAGTGGTGAATGAATTCCTTGTTTTGCTTTGCTTGCGTGCGCGGCTTTTGCTTTCCCTATTAAACTGTCTTTATCTCAACCCACGAGTTTTCTCACTTTTACCTTTCCAGTTCTCTCCCCCATCCCACCGGGGGTGAGCGAGCGAGAGGCTGTGTGGGGCTTAGTTGCCAGCTGGGGTTAAACCACGACATAAGGCTTGTGAGAAATATGCCGTACCTACCAGCCCTGTAAAGGTGTCCAGGACACCTGGGGCATGCCTCAGGAGGGAGAAAGCACTGTTTACTAACAGCAGTTAATCCATACTAACAATGAAAAAGGGAAAAAGAAAAGATTTAAAGACATTCTGCTGTGTATGGAATACCTTTTTCTATTACTAAATTTAAACCCACAGAGATAAAGGCGGTCTTGTTTTATCAGAATAAGGATTGGATTTATTGCAGGGTTTTGGGATGCTACTGCAAGTTAAATAGCATTAATAGCAGAGCATTTGGGAGGCTGTGGGTATATACCTCTAACTGCTTAAGAGTAGGACATACTAATGAAGTTAAATTATCAAGGTGACTCCTTTGAATGTAGGCCGGAAGCTGTCCTGTTTATTTAAGAGCAGAGATGTTTTAGTTCCAATTTCAACTTCTGTAGAGCTTTTTTCCATGGGAGCCTGCTGCTCCTAAAGTAGTTAAGCAGAATGTTTGATTTACAGGCACTGACTCTGCCTTATTCTTTTTGGCAGTATCTACCTACTTTAGGCTCATATAAAGACCGCAGAGTAAATTATCCAGATCAGCAGAGACTGCTATACAGCTAAATACATTTCCTGAGAGTGATCAWGGATTCTTTATTTTACAATCTTAAATACATCTTCTGACCATGAAGTTTTCCTGCACCCACTGTTTTTTTAATTGAAGTTCTCTGATTTGGTTTAAGATTTCTTCTATTGCTTACAATTTATTTCTAGACTGCTGATTAATCTACTCTATAAGCTGGAACAGAACCACCTAGAATGTCCCTCCTGTTATATGTATCATGAAGAAGTTCATAAGTCTGGTCATGGAAAAAGATGCCAATATGTAAGGCAATGTACAGGTAAAATGTACATGCAACAGCACTAAAAAATATATATTCAAATATAGCCAAAAACTTCAGTAATCATATTTAAGAACTCCTTTTCTTTTCCAACATTCAAAGTCCAGTGATTTGGTGCATATATGAGAACGATACTCACCAAATTGTTCTCACAGACATATATACATCTATGTATTGATAACCACTGGACAGAGAATACTTGATAAAATGACAGAAATAAGGAGTTCTTCCAGTGTATTTTKTCTACAACATCTGGAGGGACGGAAAAGAAATTCTTTCTTTTCTACCTTTCACTTTTATTCCAGATTTAGTGATATGCTTTACAGTTTTCAAACATTAATTCTGGTAATAATTGGAGTAAGACCGAAAGCTAAGTATTCCCTTGTCTGAGATTTACAAATAGTAAAAGACTCATCTCAGGTAGATTTATGGAAGCTTGCGAGTTATTTAATGGACCAGGACAAGAAAAGGAGCATGCAACAAACATGCCCCACTACAACTGCTTTACRCTATTTGCCCTGTCATGAGATAGACAAACATTCTTTGAGCGAATGTACTTTAAAGAGATGGTACCTGAGCTCTGAATGTTGGCAGATGGTCTTCTCCTCGCCTTGCAAAGTCTTTGTACCCAAACCCAGGATCTTCAATATAGCGGGAGACATCTGTAGAAACTATTTCATCATCAAATGCTGTGAATAAAACAGCAAAATGCTTTGCTTTAGGCAAGCACATGAGTTAACATGAGTTAGCGCCGACTTCCAACTACCACCCTGCTACAAGACTAGAGAACAATTTTAGAAGTTGTGCAAAGGAAGAGAGTGGTACGAAGGAAAGAAACATTTCAATCCTAATCTGCTTGTATGGGATCCATCCCTTTCACTGAGCCAACTAAATGTCAGCCTACACCAGACATCTAACCTACTTCTACAAAATGGGAAGGGATGGGCTGAACTTCTGTGTGGAGGTGTGCTTTTATCTCTGTTGACTTCTGAGGGAGGCTAGGTATCTTAAATCAGGAAGATGAATCCTGTTAGTAAAGTCATTGTGCTAGGATAAGAAACAGAAAAATGTACCCTTGACAACAGGATTGCTGTGCTGAGCAGGTATGGTATCAGGAATTACACCAGCTCTGTTCTATAACCTGGAGTATCAGCAACCAGAAAGCAATGCAACACTCCACTTGTAAATATCAGTTGAAGATTATATGAAAGCAAAGAGCTCTACAGTATATCAGGCTGAAATTCTGCCAGAAGCTCTAGTAACTAAGCATCTTCAAAGAGCTCCAAAATGCGTCACTAAGCAAGCGCAGGTTCTCTATCAGGAATCAATCTTTTCCTCCCGAACAAACAGGTGGCTTGATTGTGTAACCACCTCTGCAGAAGTTGACTACTGCATAGCTGACTGCATTTGACCCTGATGTTAAAATCCTGGCTCGCTTCCACATGCATTGACAGAACAGTTGCCATATGTCCATTGTTAGCACCTTGAAAAGTCAGTTAATCTAAGAATTGCAGAAGTGCTTTATCTCCTCTTTGCCTCATTAAACAATCAAAACATAACTGCGTAGGAAGAAGCTCGCACAGCATCTGCTACAGCAAATCCTCAGCAAAGAATAAAAAACCTGCACACGTACAGTCCTCTCCCCTGACAAGGACTGAATTTCATGAAAGGGTAAAGGCCCAACACGTACAGACTCCTCAACTCAAACCAGCAAAAGGCAAAGAGGGAGGAAAGTCAACAAAACTATCAGCAACTGCACCAAAACCCGCTTCTGTCCAAACAACACCTCTTCTTTATACACCTGAAGTTGCAGAGACTCATGGAAGTCCTGATTAGATAATGAAACTGCAATGGGTGTCAGTTTATCTGCACTGCTGATACTGTCTGACCAAACAAAAATAGAGCATGAATGGACGATATCCATTTCTTAAAATCCAGCCATGACGTTGCTGGATGTATCTTCTTTCAGAGATTTTGCATGTTCCTAGAGAGCCACAAAACAATCTCTCTGCTGATCCACAATACATTCTTCCTCCCTCTTGGGCCCAGTGCACAAAAACTTAGATACTTTCAAACATGTTTGGTCTGAAGCTACCGAGATCTAAATTCACAAAGAACAGTGTCAGTAAAATGTGAAGCATTTTATGGGTTACTTCTTAAAAAGACACAAGCTATCATCTTCAAGTAGCTTCTACTATGAGGAAATGGTTGGAGATTATGATTGTCTTAATAGTATTCTTTCTTTGAACACTTTCTTTGGGGAAAAAACCCACCCTCCTGTCTGTAGGAAACAGATTTCATTGTATGGTTTGTTAGAGATGAAGGCCTCCAGAGCATATGAYGAATACTGGAAAAGAAGCTTTCAGCTCAGAATTTTGAACATTATTTAAGAATAAAAAAAATGCTAGGAATCTCTATCACAACACAGGCAATGGAACAGCACAGCAGTATGATCACTCAGAACAGTAAGTTAGAAATGTCCTTTCCAGGTGGGCAGTAAATGGTAAAGAAGTTGAGTCTCATCCCAATCTATTTCCTGAACTAAATGTCATATCTGAAGGCTACTTCTGAGTGTCATTGAAGTTCTAAGCACTGTAGAACCTAAACCTGTGAAATATTACTGAATATTTACATGAATGAATTAATTTGAAGATATAGAGCATATAAAGAAAGAGAAATTTACACCCAACTTTTTAAAGAAGCCTACAGGCTTTTTTTTAAAAMCACAAAAACTAAATTTCAAGTAGCAAAAAGGATGGTGTTATTTGCCACTCAAGAAATCTTAAGCAGATGAAGCAAGTGACAGGACCACCCCTTCTACACTCCTACTAGACCAAGAGCCAGAATAAAGAAATGGACAGAAAAAGTTGTAGTCACTGAACTGGCCTCAAGTGTTTAGCTCTTACAAAGCACAAACAAAAGGGAACTGGAAAAGCACAAATACCTCCGCTAATTACTAGCAGACTCTCCTTCTTCTCCTTTTCAAAGCGAGTTGCCATTTCTTCCTGAGAGGCTTCTTCGTCCTCTTTATCTTCTTGTAGCCTCTTCATCCTTTCCATTAAGGCCTCCAGCTCACTTAAAGAATCTGCAATCTGCAAAAACACCATGACATTCTGCAAAATTAGAAGATAGACAACGTGTGTCATCTTCAGATTTCATGCTCGACAACAAACGTTCTCAAAAACAGATAGCAGCAGCAAACACGAAAACTCACGCCAGAAGGCATTTTGTCACATACAGCATAGACGAACAGCTTTCAGACAGTGAAAAGAAGGGATCTGGGAAGTGTTACTCTAACCTATCGCAGTAATCTACTGCAGTGGGATTAACAGCGGAAGAGGTGGTGTTTGAGTGTGGAAACCATAGTCGCTTACAATATATATTCCACCATGTAGATGGCTCAGGAAAAGCCATCTGTGTGCCCTATGTGTATCAGAAAACAACTTTTAATATTAAGGTAACTTTTCTCAGTCTATTAGTAATGCAAAATATGTTTCTGAAGAGATACAGTGCAACACTGCAATGCAGGAACACAACCTGAGACAGCAAATCAGTGTTTTCTTTTTCTTTTCATTACATGTGATCGAAATAACTATTATGTTGACCCTTTTTCTTGCTTTTGTGAGGAAAACAGGCCTCTTCACTAGAAATACATCAAAGTTTGGGGTTCTGTGATCTCTACTTATCATTCAGTTTTTTTGTAAGATAAATTGTTTTATTTTTCTTTTCCATCTTTTCCTTTTCATTCTGTTCTTCTGCCCATAGCTGTAATTGTTTTCTAGTAAGCTACTCGCTGCTTAACAAGCAGCACAGAGTCAGCAGCAGCCCTTTGCCCACTACAAACAGGGAATAAGACATCCTGCTGATTTGAGCTAGCATGTCCTACAGCCCAGAAATTTAAGATACAGCAATTGAACTGACTGATCACATGCTCACATTGTACTGCTGKTTTTTAAAAATGTATCTAGGGACTCTGCGCATAATCCCAATCTTCCATCAAAGGCGATGAGGCTAATTCATCAATTGGCATTAATTCAAGGACATGTCTTCAAAGCATTATAGAGCCACTTTCAGAAAAAAATTTCCACATTTAAGTTAATTAAGTAGTCATCAAAGTTCTCTGTTGGTTGATTCAAGACTGGAACACCAGCGTGAAGAATTAAGTAATTTTATTTCAGACATTTCCTCCCATCTACAAGGAAGGGTTTCAGAATTGACCTGTTTTGTGATTGTAGGCTTTGAAGTCAAAATTATTGTTATTATGACTTCTGGTTTTTTTCCCATTTCTTTTTTCATTCCACATGTTAGGAACATGGATGACACAATGCTCCAGTCAGCGACACACTATCTGAAGAAACTGGGACTTTAAGCTTTCAGCTGAAAGCAAAGTTTTAGTCTTGCCCAATGGGTTGTGAGATTAACTATCAAAATTACATTGCTCTGACTACCATCCGCTGTTACAATGTGGCTTTCAACAGATTACACTGCAAACTGCTGGAGCTAACATAAGAGTTATCAGACTCAAGCATTCCAGTAAAGCAGACAAAAACTTTCAAACTACACTGAAATTTAAACAGGAAAGGATGGAAGAAAGTTTTCTAATGCAAAACAGAGGCAAGCAAGAGAATCTTCTTGTGACACTAACCCCAAAGTTGCTACTTGTGAGGGATGCATTTTCTATGTTGTTGTCATTGGCAAGATCACAGACACAGAAGTTGTTGACTGCTATAAGTCTGACTCCATTAGATGTATCCGGATCTCTCTCTGGATTAATGCCACTACCAAATACAAAACTTGCCAAGGCATGATAATGTGCCAACAGGACAACAGCATGCACCAGTTCAGGAAGAGACCAATTATTTTCCCCAGTCTTGACAAGTTTCTGAAATGAGAATAAAAGAAGTGTAAATATAAAACGTCTTTTGGCCCCCAGCTTTTCTATAAAACACTATGTATTTTAAAAAGGGATCAATTCCTTTCTTCCAATAATACCATATTCCTCTTGCACACAAACTCTCACTGGATAAAAAAAAAGAGACATCTAATATATTACCTCTTTTCTTTGGGGGTTATTTTAGCCAATGCTATTCCTAAAAAGTAAATCTTGTTGGCTTTGTCACACAGAAGAATTTATTGGCTTATTTAATGCTCTAGTACTTCCCTGAATTTTTTAACTCAAGGTAATGAAGCCTAACCAGACACTTGTGTAGTTCTTAGCAGTTCTTACTACCGGACATTTACTGCTATTACWGGGCACGACTTAACAGGTACCTGAATGTGCTCTTTCGTGATTAGCCAGGGCCGGTGTGCAAGGAGTTTGTTTATTTCGTTCAGATTTTTCAGTCTTTGGGGAATGTATTCTAAACCGTTCAACCACTCTGCCATCCCGCCAGTCTTCAAAAACTCATCAACGTGCATATTTATTAGGTAAGAACACTGATGTCTGGCCGCAGCCTGGAATAATTAAACACAGAGGGAAAAGGGCAGCACATTAGCATGTAATCTGATCTTGCTGCAGGTGGAATACAGGTTACTAACACAAAACAAAACCACAATTTCATTCCAAAGGGCCATGTTTTATATTGCAATGCATTTCTATACAGTATGGAGGATTCTCCAATAAAAACACATTCGATTATTCTGAATCGCAGAATCTAACTTAGGTTGGAAGAGGTCTCTAGAGGAGATCTGGTCCAACCCCCTGCTCACAGTACAGCTGACTTAGATCAGGTTGCTCGGAGCCTGGTCCAGACAAGATCTCCATCCTTGGAGATCACACAACCTCTCTTGGCCCGTGTTGCAACGTCTCAGCATCGTCATGGTAAAAATTGTTTTCCTAGTGTCCACCTGGAATTTGTTGTGACTTGAGTCCACTGCATCTCATCCTACTGCTGTGCACTGATGGTTAAATATCCAGAAATAAGGTTACACAGTTTTAACTGCTCTCTGTAAAACCTCACTCTCATGGGCATGCGAGAAGTGTATCGCTGTGGGAAACAGGGAAACATGTACGTTGCCAATTTTCCCTTCTCATTGAAAACCTTCTGGCTAGGCACGCTTTATTCTGATGAAAATCAACTACAAAAATTCACCCCCTGTCAAAATATCACAGTAGTCTCTCCTTTCTAAAGTCTTCCTTTTTTCTTCTTTTCTAAATACACAAGTCAAGGTCGCAGGAGAAAATATATAGCCTGTTGGTACATACCATTATAGCAATGTAGTGCCTGTAGGGCAAAGGAAGGGGCCCATCCATGCGCAGCATATAGAACTGGCTGCGGAGGAAAGACTCCAGGTACTGAGTATGGATACTCATGACCTGCGTGATGTTATCCAGGCGACCAGACGTAGAGTATTCTTCCACAAGAAGATTAGTACGTTCATCCAAACCATTTGCTTGCATAACCTTAAAAATAAGATGGACAAACTTAACATAGAAAGAGATTTTCTCTAGCTTTAGCCCTAGAAACACATTGTGGTATGAAAGATTTGCTTGTGTACAAACTTAAAGGCAATGCTGGAGATCYGGATGTATATTTGTAAATATACATGCTTGCATGTGTGTGAATATACACATACAGATGTCACTTGTATACTGAGAACTGAAGAGCACTTTACACTGTACCTCTGTTATTTTAATATGTTTCTACGAAAACCAAACACATTTTTCTGCAGATCTTTCCGAAACAGCTAAAACTTGCAGATGCTTGAAGTCAAATCTGTACAGAGAGCTGGAAGTAAACAAGAGCTAAATGCAAAGTAAAGTCTTTATGGAAGTCAGCCTGTATAGACACACACCACCTGAGCATTCAGCCCTAAAACCAATTTCAAAATTAATGGAGAGGAACTGGGTTATGTAACCAAATTATAGAAACAGCCTGGCAATCTACCCCTTCTGTGCTTGTATAATTGAAGAGGAGATCAAATGCTAATTTGTCCATAACATTCAAGTATTATTTAGAATAGGAATTTAATGCTTTCTTTAAACAAAAGCTGTTCTTTAATTATTCCAACCAATCCAAACCTTGGGCACAAGATGAAATGAAACAGCAAAAGAGTAAGTAGCTCTTGCATTGCAAGCCCTGACACAGTATTAGTGCTATTACTCAGTGTTTATCACCAAGAACAGCCATTCTCAACATGTTCGCCACTGAAGTTACAAGCGCAAGACTAGAATACCCAGTATTTATTCTGAAACTGCACAGTATTAAACGAGCCAGCTTACTATTGCAAACACCATGAAATGAGAAAACATTTTAGCTGGTTTACTGCACATGAAGATAGAAAGTACCTAAAACCAGGAAGACACAATGCTTTTGCTGACATACTCTATTTAAAATACGTTTTTCTTCTTTATGATGGGCTGATGAATGGACCATGTCTCAAATATTTTTCCATCAAATCTTATATAGAAGTTACATACAAAGAAACACAAACAACATACTACATTTTCACTTCTCACCACTGTACTTCCCTGTTTTAATTTGTGGGCCCAGAAAGAAAGGGAAGAAGCAGCTTCGCAGTTAGGCAGCTCCATCTTATTTACATGTGTAGCTCTTCACTATGACAGCTTTTCTGTGTTTTGTACCCAAAATGATGCCTCCTCAGTTTTCCTTAAGAATGTTTTTACCACTGGAATTTTATTCACACATTAGAGATCACTTTATCTCACTTATTACGGTATATCCCTCCCTCCACTCCAAGGAGTCCCCCTTATTCTTCAGCAAGTGTATCTCCCGTGTGTTTAAGAGATCTTTGTCTCATTTAGCAGTTTCTTGGGGAAATCATACTTTTTGTGTCTCTGGTAAGGTTTCTAATCTTCTCCAGCTTGTCAGGAGTTTTCCTTGTAACCGTACAAGTTATGGAGAAGAAATTCTGCTGACAAAATTGAAATATAATCCTGTAGGACTGCACTGTTGCTATGTTAGGCATAGCAATATGTGGCATTATTGCTTCTGAGATTTATCTCCACCTATATTACTATCCTTTTCATACTGTATATGTACTTCCTCCTGATTTATTACCATCCATGGATTCACAAACATGTTTTTTTATTCTACTTGTAAAGCCTTACGGCACTTTAACAGGAACCTTTACAATTAAGTTGTTATTGCTCTGTCCATATTCGACAATAAACCAGGCTTTGACACGAGCAGTGTTATTATCAAGATTTGTGGGACACTCAGTGTGTTACTAATCTCTAACTACATCCTTCCTATCCACTGTATTATTTCATGCCAAGGAACGGAGGAAAAAGGTAGTCGTTTGCTTAACAAACAATATTTAACATTTGTTCATGGTACTGAATAGCTGTTTTATCCATTCAGGTGGAGGTTCCCTGCTTGTATTGGGTAACCGCTGGGGTTACTCCTTTCTGCAAGCTACTCAGTGATTTCTCCTGCACCCTGGGTTATCACCTTTACCAAGTGTATCAGCTGTGAAATAAATTCATTAACAATTCTCTCAAAATATGGTATCATTTTAAGTACATTTATTTTTCTACTTTTTATACAGTTATTGACTTCATGAGAAAAATTAAATCATTACGAAATTTAGCGCCTCAATTTCATCTCTTATTTCATATGAAAGAGAAAGTCCTCTTCACAAGTTTGGCTGGCTGGAACTCATTCTGCTCCCCTCTTCCTAAGTCTAAAGACTCTTTTTGACCTCTCTTCCTTTTTGCTTCATTATGTTTTCTTGTTGCCAGCATTTACACTCTCTCTGTTTGTTTTCAGATTCAAACCTTGCCAGCGTATAAATGGAGAGAGACTCAGAGAACAGCAGCTATCTCGTCTTTCAAAATGTCTTTTTGGCCCTTCTAATATGTGAATTATCTGCCTTTAGCAACTATTTATAAGAAAACAAAAAAAAGGTCCTGGTTTTATAGTCGGCCATCCCAAATAATTAATTAATCAATACATAATACTCTGTGAAGATTGAGATCACAGGAGAACACCACCATAGCAAAGTTTCTACTTACTGCAGCAAGCTGCAAATCAAGGCTTAAATTGAACATTAAATCACAGGCAGAAATCTTGAGTTTGAAGTCAAACCGTACCTTTCAACCGTAAATTCTCTCAAGAGCCACAGTTACGGTCTAAGGAGTTAGTCATATTTTCAGGTTCTCTCAAACTGAAGGTCAGACACTGCTCTGAGCGCTATATAATCATACCGCTGCAATACTGGATAGGCCTCCCCTTAGGCCTGGCATTAAGAGTAATAAGCAATCATCCCCCACGAGGAGAGCAGAGCCGGCACTCACAGCTGTCTCCGGGAGTGCTGGCAACCAAAAAGATGTCGAACAGCACCACTTTTGTGAAAAGGCAGGGAGGTTCTTACCCACTGGAGCCTGCTCCAGAGAAACCATCGCTTTTGCTCGTAGAGGAGCTCATCTGGGTACCACCGGGCAAGAAGGATCGTAAAACCGTCCTTCAGTATTTCCATTTTAAAAGCTACCACCCGCCCAGCCCAGCTAACTGCAAACTTACTTCATTCTCTGGTATAAAGGCACTTGGTCCTCTTGTCAATGGTGGGGAGACTTGTACTCTTTTTTCCTGCAAAACAGTCACATAATTAGGTCAGCGTCAGGAATATCATGTTAACTTGCTTTATCTCGCAAGATGAGATCTTCAAAGCCTGGATTAGGTTCTCTTCCCAAGGCCACCTAGGTGTTTTACAGCCCACTGAGGAGGTGAAGCCATCACACCACGTTGCTTAGATCAGCTTTGCACCCCCTGTACTTTGCGCAAATGAACAGCACCAATTTTGGCAAGGGATAAGACAGAAAAAAAACCCCAAAAATCTAATCCAGGTTAGTTTATAGGCCAGCTTGAAGATACATAGACAACAGCAGTAAAACGTTTGGCACGATGCTAAAATTAGCCATTTACTGGAAGTTTGGAAAGCGGAGGGGAAAAAAAGCCACACTCGGGAAATTATAAGCAAGACATTGTTTTCTTCAATATCAGCATCTAATGAGATCCTCAGTGTTGAGAAGAGTGTAAGCACTTTGTGTGCCAAATATTGGCATGAAAAGCACAGTCCACGCAAACCAGCAAGACCCAATTAAAAGACTTGTTCTAGAAACCCGACGAATGGCCGCCTTGCTTAGCTGCCGAGCCCAGAGGAGAACACCACATGTGGTACAAGCCTTGCTGTGCAAACCCCAGCTAGAAGTCATGAAACGCCCTTTGAGGATGATATATTTAGTACAGAACAGGTTGATAGCATAACAAGAGCCAGAGGACTTTTTTGATTTATTAGGGATAAGAAATTGAACTAAGATAAACTGTGGAGGCTTTCACAGCATGGCCGCTGACAGCCAGAGGGGTGAAGGGGACCTTGGGGAGGCTGCCTGCTCCTCTGGTTCACCAGGGGCAGGACCAGCACTGTCCACATCATTCCTGACCAACGTTGGCCCAACCTCCTCTTAAAGACCCTCCTGGAGGTTCCTCCGTCTCTCCAGGTCATTTAGTTCCTCAGATCTTTAGAAAGTTTTCCTAATGTCTAACCTGAATTTCCCTTGCAGTAATTTAAAGCCGTTGCTTCTTGTCTTTTCTTCTTTTCCTCTTTATGGCTATATTCCACCTATCTGGAAACTATGGCTGCACACATTCTCAAGTCCCTAATTGCACCGCAGCGTTGGTGACTCTTAGTAAGTTATTCATCAATAGCTGTATCGGATTTGCATACTAAATATTTTGTGCCCCTAACATAAAAATCTGAGGTTTTCCATAACAAATGACCCTTAAATACCTCTACCAGGGGGGCTTAAGCTTAACTGCCATGTGCACAAACAGCAGCACCAGTCCCAGAAGGAGCGTGCCACCAATTTCCACACAGGAAAATGAAGGCACTGGAGCTGTGTAACTATCATCCTGCTCCTTAAAAACGTCCTGTCCTTTCTAAATTAGATTATGAAAAAACATGCAAAAATCAGCAGTGATTATTCAGGAAAGATGTTCCAAAGCAAACTCTCACAGGACAATTAGATTTATGACTTTGGAATAATTAGCTGCTAAAAGATGCAGAAATAAGCTGGATCTATTGTGTGAAGCCCAGCAGCCAGGAGACAACTTACTGCAACCGCTGCCTGCTGTCACAGCCCCCAAATCCCATAAAATACTTCTTATGAATCAAATGTACTCAGTCTAAAGTAAGAAGAAAGAGTGTAGAGAGACTGGGTATCTGCACATGCAACCCCTTCCTCACACAGCTACGCAAGGCACAGGAAGATGTCTTCCAGCTTTAAATACACAATCTTGCTAGCAGCCAGTCATTTCTGCCAACATTAAAAAAAGAAATGCTTTCCAAGATTACTATTAAGGTTGCATTTTACTTGTTTTATGAAGGTTATCCGGATATTGGAGTTTAAAACCTTAATTTCACACTGAATAATCTGGAGGAAGCAGCTTGTGCAAGCGAGACAACTTGGATAGCTGCAAACTGTCAGCTCTTGCTGGAACATGGGTCTAAACCAGAGCTGAACCACTGCCTTCTCCATCTTGCTCTCTGACCTATACCCTGCTTCTTTAGGCTCTGCAAAGCTGGTCCTCGAGGCCAGACCAGAGCAAAAAAATGCATATGCTTCTTCTAGCAGGATCTGGGCTCCGTTGCCGTGTTTCCCCATTCAGTGTGACTGCTATTACTCCTTTGACCCTGCAGATAAGCTACTGCTGAGAAGGAAAGGAGGAAACGGTACTTGGGTGGATGAACATAGGCGAGTATCTCCAATTAATTCCTGTGAATGACCACAGAAAGCCAAGGAGACAGTCAGACATAAAAACCGAGGTGTGTTAAATATACTACAAAAAGGACAAAACCCAGCTCCTTTTGGGTGGTGGTAGTTCCAAAAAACACAAGCCTGGAAAAAACAGACAAACAACCAAAGCAAGAACAAAAAGCCAAAACCCCAAACATAATAATTCAAGGTGGTGAGTCCAATCACAGCACACTTTCAGGGAGCTGGGGTTTTTCTATATTAGAAGTGTATACTCTTCCCTTCCATCAACATGGAAGATTACTTTGCCTTCATGCCAAAGCTTTTATTTTATTAAGACTGGTTAAAACAAGCTTGTCAGAAGAAAAGGAGCAAACATCATCTGGTTGCACAAGTTCTCAGGATGTTATTAATAAAAACATGGGAAGTTTACAAGCATTAAGAAAGATAATGTTGGCTTTGTCAAACTGTCATTAAGAACCCCTGCTTCTGGGCACGCTTTATCTAGAGCAGTGATTTAAGGTCTACCCAAGAACCCAAATATGAAAAACTACGTGTGGGAATTACAAAGCAACATTGCAGATATATGGTCCTTTACAGTGAAAGTTCTTGCAAAGCTTCAGATTTCCCAAGAAAGCGGGTTCATTTTCCTGTCCAACTAGTCCTTGCAGGTTACGCTAGCTATTGGTAAGTCAGCCGGCGTCCCTAATATCTTACTTGAAATTGGATTCTTATGCTAAGTGGCTGAAGCAAGAAACAGGTTGCTCAGCAACCAAAATGCCATACGCACGTATACCAGCCATCTTCTGCTTCACGTTCCTCCAGAAACTCATTGCCAGTGTATGAATAAGTTACCTTAAAAGGTTTGCAACCAATTCCACTTACATTAAAACTAGAGCCTTTTTTGGGGGTGCTTCTTTGGAAGGAGAAAGATGATAAAGTGCTTCAAAGATAAGCAGAGAAAACTGAGCCCAAGCAGGTTACTGGGAGAGGGGCCACTGCAAGCCAGAGCCTAGAAGCAGGTTTTGCAGTAGCATGCTGCGGTGTCAGACAGCAGAATGAGACCTCTGCAGACCACGGGAGAGCTGCTGCAGGAATTCATGAAAGAACAGGCCTGAGCAAGCTTTATCTGTGACTTGCTTTCTCTCCTTAAGCTGCACTTGGAATGGTGTCGGGAGCTAAATATCAGGAATTTTAACAGTGATGAAGTGGAACCATTTCCCATTTGCACATCTATAATTTGCAAGAAATACCTTCATCCTTGGGCAAGCTCTGCCCAAACCCCCCAGAGCCAAAAGCTGCGACTTGCCGTCTCACGGGTTTATTTTTAGCTGTGGCAGTGACTGCACACCTTCCCTCCAGAGCCAAGAGGCTGTGGGCACTGGGACATGGCACCTGCATCTCAAATAGCTGCTGGGCTGCCAYGGCAAAGGAAGGGATGCCAGAGCCACTCGGCTGGCAATGCGGCCATGAAGCCCAAGTGGGAGCAAGCATGAGCCCGGCCAGTGCTGAGGCAGCACGGCGGCTTTCCTCCCAAAGCCTGGAGTAAAAGAAATAACCTTTCTTCCTCTTCGCTATCACATGAGTCACTGCGTCCTCAGGCTTTAAAGAAATGACTATTTTTAGCAAGCTGTAAAAGGAGGCTGTTTTATTTGAGAATGGAGCTGCTAGCTGGCGGGGCTGATCGAACAGCTGGTTTGGGAAGTACGTTTGAATACCCCTGAATGCAGAAAGCACAGGCGAGAAGCAAGTGGTCGCACTGATGCGGGTGTGCGGGGGCTTCTCACGCACGTGGCGCGTAAAAGCTAATTCATCCTGAACTTGACATCAAGGTGGTCATGCTGCAACTGGGAACAAAAAAAAATCACCGGGAAGAAACATTTTGCACCTCAAGAGGGAATTTTGCGAGCCATGGCAACGCTGCCGCTCGGGTCCCTGTGAACTCCTAGAGCAGTGCAAGCAGCTGGGAAACACCCATGAAGGGGCTCAGAGCCTCTACTCCAGCAAAAACTGCCACTGCTATAAAGACATCAGGATAATAAACAGYACTAGATCAAATATGCCTAAGAGCATCCCAAAATTTGCTTCTCCTGAGGAACAAACTTTTTCCTAAACAAGCAGGAATTTTTTTGGGGGGGAAGGTGATGCATATGTATTTCTTATTTATTACATCTCTTCTTATATTATAATCTACAAGCAATTTTGCTACCATCTAGCATTTCTAAGGATCTTCGTTATTAAATTCAGTGGTCTATCTCTTTATAACACACATTATCATCTGCGGCAATAATCTGGAGTCAAGTCTGTCATTGAGACACCTGTATGGAGATGTCTCCATTTTTATGAGGTGCCTGAACTCCTTCTCCAGCAGAAAGTGAGAGCAAGGTGCAGTGTCATTAAAAACAGGAGTTGAGTGCCATTCGAGACTCCCTGGAGTTTCCTACTTGGCATCCAACCACCACCCCAGAAGGGAATGGGCTAGGTACATATAGTGTCTGCCAGTCCCTATGGATGCCATGGATACCCCTAAGCATCCTAAACGGTATTTAATGCAGATGTTGGGCACCGTGGCACTGGTCACAGCACCTGGAGTGTGGTTTGGATTACCCTCAAACCTAGTGACTGGTGAGCCAGGTTACCTGCTGGGCTTTGCTGGCTGCACTGGGCATTTGGACACTGAGGGTGGGAGTGGAGAACTGGGTTTAGGACTCCCTGTCTGGGGCTGAATTTCCCCCAAGGGATCAATTTTGTCCCAGTCTCAGATTTATCTTACAGTTCTTCAAAATACGCCAGTTCCATCTCATGGACTTGATGCTACAGAGCCCACTTTTGGTTTTCAGTCTGGCACGCACAAATGCCTTATATTTTAGTTCACATGGTACAGGCAGTATTATTTGCTGCTGCTGGTTAAAACCCTACCTACAAACTCRCTTCTCTTACCGCCGTTATTGCTTACTGAACACATTTCCACTCTTGRTTCTTGGATCCCGGAGCAGGGTCCACCTCCATTTGCTCTGATCACAGCCAAGTGCTCTGGGCTTCATTAATGCCTAACACAACTTTACAATCATACTGGACGGTCTGCTCATTCTACCCTCACTGAAGACAGAAGAAAGCATGAAAAAAAGAAAAAAAAAAAATTATCTGAACACTGATTGTATCTTAGCTTCTACTATTATTCAAACCCTTCCTTAGGATGCGAGAGGGATTTTGTTTATTTCTACGTATGCCAAGTTGCATTTTAATTTATTCACCTAACTTTGTCAGAGGAAGAGCAGTTTAGAAACGTGGCAGAAGTTTAGGACACATCCAATTCATTTTAGGTGGAAACTTTAATACTTTTCATAGATTTATAGAAGATTAATTTAATATTTAAAGCTACACATAGTCTTGCTGACTAAAAGGAAAACCAAATAGATACAGTTTACTTGCCTTCACATGTTAGTACTCCTGGGAGGTTCTGATTGACAAGAACAAAAAAGTATATTCATCAAAGCTGTGAAATCTTGAAATTTATTGACAAACATTTATTGATGTATCATTTTTTAAAGAAAAAAATCTGTTTATGGCATCTAATGTAATAAAATCAGGAGCTTTATAGCTTCAGAATATATCTGCAATTCATCTCAAATTAAGTTTGTGTTGCAACTTCAAAAATTTGGATGTGCATTAGAAGGATAAACTTTGGTGTCCTGTTTTTCAAAACAACTTCCGTAGAGAAAAAAAAGCTGAAAGACAAAAGAGAAAATATGAAGAGGAATAATTTGAATGATGCACAACACTTTATATGCTGACAGTGCAGAACTCCTCTTTACGACTGACCCATTTCTATAACTAAACCCTGGACGTATCTCCAGAAGCAATGAAAGATGTTCAGAACAAACAATGTCAAAATGTTAAGAGTTCACAAAGTARAAGTCCTAGCCTACAGTCATTTGTTAAGGGTATTTCAAGTGATTTTGCAACGGTTTCTTCCTCTTAACAGACTGTACAAATCAAAAAATGCAAACTAAGCTATAAAGATGAAAATTAGTAGAGGAAGTCAAACAGTAGGAAATCTTTTTTATGGAACAGCATTTCAAAATACTTAAAACAGTCACTTTTAACATTAAGAATTTGGCATCTTTGTTCCTAACAGCTGATGAAGTGGTGCAAGGAGCTGGGAAGAGAGCCAGTGCAGTACAATTGATGGGGAGCTTTTGCTTTGGTAACAGGTTACAGCCCTTTTGGATTTCACACAATAAAAGGAAGCCTATCCCAAGTTCCCATCCCTCCACCAGCTATTAAGAACACAATCCACACTAATTAGAAACCAAAGGGCAGCAATTTCTACCCAACCCAAGATGGATGGCCAGGGAGCAGAAATCCAACAGCAGTTCCTTGATCTTTGAAAGATATCCGGTACACTCAACCCAAGGGAGAAAAACTCAGAAGTGAACATGCAGTTACTGACAGAAAAGCCTATCTCCTTTTTTTCATAAAGCAAGCCTACATCTACATCCTCTTTTAGTCCTACTTGTGTCGCATCACTCTCTCTGTCCTGGAGATAATTTCAAAGTTATTTACAGCTATTAACCAAAACCAACCTTCAACTTGCAACTGGGAGCAGACGGGCAAGGACTGCAAGTCAAAGTCAGAGTAACAGGTATGCTGCAACGCACTTCTTTATTTAAGAAGTTGAACTGTGTTTTGCATTTTTGTCAGAATAGACCTGAATATATCAAGTAAAAGACACACCTGTAACTTAATCTTGATGTTACTGAAGTACAGAGCACGTCTAACTGAGAAAGTAAGGCTGAGGGTCGTGACTGGAAAAATGGAAAGATCCTCACAAGAAGATTCGCTCAACTGAAGATGCCAGCAGTCAAACCTAAACATCAATTATTAACGCACGAAAAGGATGAGAGACAAACAACCACTTCTTCTGCTTCATTGTTGCCAGAGATTCACTTCCATCTAATTTAAGCCAAACCTCAAAATCTGAGTTCTTATCCATGCCCCAATCCTTATCRGATACCAAGGCTGAAACTAAACTGACTGAACACAGACACCCAAATCAGAGTTAGCCAGCTGGACCTTGGTTACAACCAAAAAAGAAAGGTGATGTCTAATTCAGGATGAGATCAATTGTGCCATGGAAAGGCTTGGTTTTCCTCCATAGACTAACAGGAATCCATGGTAAACCAGGTCAAGCATAACGGTCTGAAGCTAGGCAAGACACATGCTACCAGCAGACAACAAATGATCTTCTGGTCTACTTCAGCCTTCAAAAAAAAAGAARGGAAAAAAAAAAAAGAAGAGAGAGAAACAAAGCTTCCCTCTTATCAGTCCATGGAGAACCTTGCCTCCTTCCCTCCCCACGCACCCAACGGTAACACTGGAGTTCGTATGCTCCCCAAGAAATGCCCTCAGGACAAAAGATCTTGTGATCGTCAAGATGACTCAAAATCCTACGAGCACGGCAGAAGAGCATTTTCTATGTTTCAACAGCATCAGATATCAAGGGCAGAAGTTACAGTGGAAAACTTCAGCGGTTTAAGCTGGGACTTGTTTTATCTGTACCTTGGCCCACTTCCACCTTCAGATTTAGTCCAAGTCTGACATACTGAGACAGACCAATATTATCTAGTTTGGGGAACATAGCCTTCAGCCACTAAATTGGCAAAACTGCATCGAGTTAATCTGCCTCATCATCAGCCAGGACAGCAATGCTGGTTACTAACGAAGAGTCTCTGAAGCAGCACGGCGTATCCTTTAATCCACCTCCTCCAATACAGAGGGCTGCCTCGTCCTGCCCAAGCACAGCCTGTCTAACCAAGCCTGGTTTTGCTCTGCCAGCGGGGTCCCATGTGCCTGGGAGGCTGCACACTCAGCGCAGGTAAGGGCAGCAGCCGTGGTCACGCATGTGGTCTCTGTCCTCCTACGGAGAGACCGTATCGACTTCCCCATTCRATCCACGCAGCAAACCACTGCCAACAGGTAGAACAAACGTTTGATAGAAAGTACAGATAAAACAGCAGCTGCTTTGACAGGCCTGAATTAATACCTAAATTAACTACTGATAGCACAGCCTCTTTACAATACAGTAATTGAATGGTTAAATACTTCAATTCATAAATTCACACACATTTGATTTATTGGGCATACTGCCAATCAGAGAGGCATAACTGGTGGATATTAAAAAAAAAGAGAGAAAGACCCCTAGGGTTATGTAAATCCATCATGTATCTCTGGCAGAACTGCCTCCCAAGAATGCTCTACCGACTTTTTAATAGAAGTATTGTCTGAAAATACATGCCTTGTAAGCAAGCAAAATTGAATGGTATTCATCCATACTGTAAATGCATAATGGCATCCTTCTACTGTGAAGAAAGTGGCTTAGTTTTTAAAAAAAAAAAACCTATTTCAAAGATGCTAAATGTTCGCAATATTAGATTAATATAAGAGCAGTACACAGCAAAATACTCCAACAATATATTTTAAAGAAAACCTTTAATGGACTCCATTGCAATTCATGCTGGAACATCCTCAAGTGCTACAGCATTCCAGCAGAGATCATGCTCGCCAAGGGTTTATAGGAAGGAAGATGCACTTAACTGCAGGTTACTATAAAAGCAGACCAGGAGAATTGTTTAACCAGGGACTGGCATCAAGGCTGCATTCTCTCACCTCTCCCCTTTGGCACTGCCGTCGCATTCATTATGACAAAGAGCACAGAGAGACACAATTCAGGCACAGTGTGCCTTAAAACACTATGATTTAGATTTTTACCAAGGGTTAGACTCCTAAGGTTATGCCTGCACTGCAGTCACAAGCGCAACTGCAGCTCTTCTAGAAATATTTAAAGCTAGCTTTAAAGAAGTCCTTGCCTAACAGTAGTTTTAAAGAAGTCCTTGGTTAACAGTTCTTAAGTCAGGCGGGCGCAAGGAGCTCAGCTGCACAATCTGCTTGAGAAACCAGACAAACATTAATTCAGCCACTGCTGAGTTTTCAGTTGAAATGATGAAGCTAGACAGTTCAGACTGAATAGTATCATAAAGAGGTCTGCTCACAGCAAGTATAGAGTCCCACCTTTGCACTTGAATGGAAAAAATAACAACRATATCCTCCTCTGATTAGCATCTCAATCCCCCCGCGGTTGCAGGGGAGGAAGCTGGGCTCTGACCTCTGCACCAGCTCCCTAAAATTGTTTCCTTCCCAGCTTCAACTACTTGCATGATAGGCTATCAGAAGCAACAAGGCTGCACTGGTGTCCTGGCCACACAAGGTATTTTGCTGGTTGAGGTGTCAGTCAAGCAATGTTCGTGACTATTGTCAAACACTACATGTTTACTAACTACCAAACACTGAAAAATCTTTACTAGCAAAGTGTGGAAATCCACCAGAGAGTTTAACTCAAGAAGGCAAAGGCTGAGGATCTTTCCAGTATGAAAAGCTCTTTGACCTGTAGCTATGAGATCTCAGACCACACAGTCCTGCTTCCCAGGCACTTCCACTACTTTTCACCAAACATTTCACCACGCAATGTCACTGCTTGGTTACAGCTCTCGCTTCTTGTAGCTGTTCTCTCAAAATGCAGGAGGCAATGCGCTCTGCCTGCTCCCCTGTTCAGCCAACTGTGAGAACCATCTAACCAGGATGTTTAAGCGGAAAGTTGAATTTTAGTAGAAGAGCAGCGCACCCGCTGCACAGGAGCGTTTCATTAGCTGGAGCGTATCACAGGTGCTTCTTCGCTGCATCTCAAGGAAAAGGTAACATCACAGAAGCCCCACACTCCAGAAATAAACTCACCACATGTCCCTGCCGACACTCCCTCTTGATAAGTCTGTGTCCTCGTAGTGTTTTAAGCTTGATAAAAACTACTACTGAGCAAATAGTGTCCCAGAATACGCTGCTACAGAAACATGCTCCCGAGCACCTTTCACTTACCAGGTACTATATAAAACCAAATTCTATTCTGAGGCATAGAAAAGTCAAGCAGATGGCAGAAGCATGGGTTTTCAAACTGCTTTTCCCACACATTTTATGTACAAAATGATCATAGCAGTTATTTTAAATCTGCGTGCAGGAACTCTCTTAAGAGTCATGGAAGTAACTTGCCAAAATTCAGAAAAACAAATCCTCTCACCCAGATAAAAGAGGGAAATGTGCTCAGATGAGTACCGGAGCCCYCCCAGCTAGCTTTCTGCCATCTTTTTCACATAGGATTGTGAAAACACAGTAGCTTGAGTCTTGGAAAGCAACTCTGAACTGCTGAGCTTGCTGTCACAAGCATGTCAAGATATTTTAATTGATTGCCTCCTGGCTGTCACAGTCCATGCATAGTGTGCTTTTACCACCTCCAATAAAAGGATTAGGAACAAACCAGCAGGTGACAAGCTCAAGCAGAAGTACTTAACCTTTTCCACAATGTGCAACTAAGCTGTGGAAATCCTTGCCATAAGATGCTGTGGACACCTGAGGTCGGCATGTGTTTAAAAGTGAATTGTTCGAGCTCATGGAAAAGAAATGCAAGAACAGTTATTAAATATGGAGAAACCACCTCCAGCTCGGGAAGTTTTCAAGTTGCAAATACTTGGAGSCTGGGAGACAGTGCCGAGGGAGTGTCACAATGAACTTGCTCCATTTTGTGTCCTCTTCCTTARATACCTTCCCCTTGGCCACTGTCAGAGACAGGACACTGAATTTCAATCTGACCCACCATGCCTGCTCTAATGCTGTTATATTACATRTCTGCAGCAGATTGGTTCAAGAATACTATTTATTCTATAAATGCTATTAAAAAAATGAAATATATTTTCTAATATAGACAGGAATTGGCATCACCCAAACAAAGAGACATTTCGACTAAACTGGACCGATGTAGAAGCAAGCATTGGGCTAATCCAGTCTAAAAGATGCAGCCCACATTATGGAGCTCCTTAGTGCCTGGGTGAGCACATTCCYACACTGTCTGTTCAACACAGGTGGTATCATATCATTTACTTCATAATCTTGAGTACGTTACACTTCAATTATTCACTAACACTGTTTTTAGGAAGCGAATGTTATTTTTTCACCTTTTCTGAATGCACCTCATCAGAAGTTACATCAATTTACATCTGAAAAAGGTTAAGAAAAAAAAACCCTAAAGAGTTAAAACAAAAGACAATATAAACACATACCCTCCCTGCTCACTTGATGGGCARATGATGTTTGTTTAGATTGATGGTATCTACCTGGAAGAATATAAGCAAACGTTGGCTATGCTACCTCACCATGAAGAACTTTAGCTAAGCTGTTCACATTAAAATTCAAGCCGACATAAAAATATTAAAACATAAGGCTGATATAAGGTTTCTAGTTTATAGCAAACAGAACTTGTTGCTGATGTTCCTTAAAATTTTAAAACTTAATCCACTGAAAAGCTTTTAAAAAAATGAGAAGCCCCCTTGGCACAAGTTTCTCAGATGAATGCTCATGTACAATTGATGACCACTGAGTACCTTTGTTACAGTTCAGATAATGTAAGGAGCGCTGATGCTGTTCTCACAGCTCTGCCTGGAAAGGGATGGTCCCTCTGGACGTCCAAAAGGAGCAATGTCCTGCTTTAAGAGAAGCACCTTTTTTTGCCATCTTTCTTTGGTCGATGACTCAAACAGAAAAAACGTGCCAGACGAAAAATAAAATCTCCCTGACTAACACGCTTTACCTCTAGCCTAAAGGTATAATTTCCAAGAGCAAGCGCCTTGCTGTCTAAGCCAGGAGTTTAAGCCATTTTTGATTAGTTGACTCGTAAGCATTTTTCAGAAGGAGGTGGTATCTACACCATGCATATGAGTTTACTGAAATGAGTTTTCTTACACAGTCTCCTTGAAAGAATTCCAGAGAAATCTTACGGGTGCTAGGGCCACAGATGGAAAACCACGGGTGAGCCCTTTTGATTCTTCACCTGATACGAAATCCTAAAATAGTCGCCAATTAGGGCAAATTATTTCTCCAAGGAGTCACGTTTGCAAAGGCTGGAGACTGTTTTACAATGAGCAAGGAGCTGTCACGCTAACTGGTTTATGTTTGATTAGTTTGTGAGAGGTTTGGGTGAGAGACCGACAGAGGAAAGGCTTCACCTCAGTAGTACAGCCAAAAGCCACTGACTTGCTGGAACGACCATAACAATACTTGCAGTCAGGCAGTTTCTTCCTCTTTCTTCTTCTTTTTTTTTTTAAAGAACATTTTGCATCTTAAACTACGTCTTACCAAAGTGAGTCATTACTGAGATACAATCTCCAAAACATATTGACTTAGCGTGGCTGAGCTGGTGGCAGCAAAGACCTAAGGTACAAATGTATTTTCCTGACAGAGCTTAAAAGACATGCTGATTTTCAAAAATTAAGACTCATAACTGTTATAGAAGATTTATTGCATGTAAATACAGAGACATGTCCAGAGACAGATCAGCTATTCCTGCTCTCTTCAGCCGTCCAGGCCAGCAGATAGCAGAACTTCAGATTTATCTCCAACCTCAGAGCTAACAGGCGCTACTGTCTCCTCAGATTACTGCCTATGCTTCTACTGAGAGGACTTTTGGCTACATTTTACTGACTTAATGACTGTACAAAAAATCACCAGCAGGTACTACAGAAATAATAAACCCACTTATTTTATACCCTGCCTGAATAACGTCTTCTGGAGCTCTGGAAGAGTGATTAACATGCATTGCCTAATGAGACCCTCCATTGTGTTCCAGTCTACTTGGCCTTTTTCTGAATGAAGTCACCAAACCCAAACTAAGACCTTTGCATCAGACTAAGCCCAGCTCCTAAAAGACACATTCACAGCCTGTATTTGCACCGAGGTTAGCTCTGTACGGACAGAAGTTAGACCATGCAATGGGTATTCCAACTTTTCTGGGAAACAACAACCGACACCATAGACCTAGCTTCTCAAACAAGACAAATTACTCATGTTGGATGGCTGGATGCTGCCTGTAAGTATTCATGAGGCACAGCTTAACCCAAAGGAGTGTCCCATACAAAACAGCAACAGCACTGGATAGTCAAACTGCTTTTGCTTGTACTGCAAGTTTCTGTTGGATAAATAGGTCAAGTAACTACAGCTTTATCTAATACCTTTTTGCGTAAGTGACCTAAAGAGCAGGGGCCTTCCTTCCACCTCCATCCCCATGCTGCTTTTCTAAGCCATGYGTGAAAGACGGCTCCAGCATACCCTCCCTCAATGCAGACTGCGCTCTTTCCACTCGTCCTCTGCTCAGGTGTAACAAGCACCAAGCTCCATCTCCCCTGAAGAACTACAACACCAGCTGCAGGCTCCTTCAGCCTTTAATTATGCTACAGTTGACCTTTTCAACCAACACACCTTTTCTTCTAACTACTTGTGAAGCACCAGCATTGAAGCGAGACAACACGTTTTAAATTGCTGGAGTAAAAGTCACTTATCTCAAAGCAGGTTCTACCTCCATGATCCCTGATGTTACTGCCTCGTCCAATCTTTCCCCAGTAATGCAAAACTTAAAACTATTAATGTAATTGAACAGCTTGTTYGGGTTTTCTGGAAGGAACAGAAGATGAAAAAAATTTCTGGAGTCTCCTGAAGCATTAATACAGCACAAACTAGTTGGAGTTCTACTGGTTCAACACTTCCACTGTATTTGTTTAAATGTGGAGACTGCAAAATGTAAAAGTATTAAATATGGTGGAGAAACAGAATAGAAAAAACCTACAAGGAAGAAGACAAAAGGCTATATCTGATTCTAGTTCAGATGCACTAGAGCTTATCTTCTGTATTTCAGAGGAAGAAGCTAACCAGTCAAAATGACCAAAGGACATCACGTGCCYGAAGCATTGTTTTAATGTGTTTCCTACCACTAGGGACTGGAAGTTTCCACTACAGGATGCTAACAGAGAGTCCTGATTTAGAGTCTTCCGGCAGTAGTGCTCTTGAGCGAAAACTGCTGCAACTGAGTTAAAGAGGACTTAAAATACGGGTGCTAGAACAGCTGCCACGGCACCCAACGGGTGTTTCAATCAGCCTTTGGAGGAAACAGAACAAGCCAGCTCATAACGAGGAGAGAAATGTGATGCTTTAACTTCAAATTTTCATTTATAGTGTGTTGTTATCAACTTATTACTACACAAGAATAGTGACAACTTGTGAGCTTTAACAGCATGCTTCTACCTCATATATACTTCATACTACATATAATGTATGTGCACAGCCACTCTGAAGTCCAGCTTACAGAGTTAGTAGTATGGGTGCTTCCCCATAAACAGTTGCCTTAATTTGCTAACTCTAAGCTAGTTATTGCAGTAAGGCAATGAGTATTCAGCGGAATAATCAAATCCTGATGCTGATTTCCAGGGAGGGTCAAGGTTCACTCTGCCCGCTGAACAGCCAGTGGGTATTTGCATGCAGGCAGCACAGTTGATTTCAAGACACAAAACATATTGTAGTAAAGCAACGTTTCAAGTGTTCTTCCACGCTGGATGAGATCCAACTGGTGTCAGGTAGAATATTTAGACAGCGTGTAGGCGCTCCATTTCATTAGAGGTCTAATCAAATTTCTAAATGCTAGAACAAATTATTAWTTCCACACCTCTAATCGGCAACAAGGGTGCTTTACTAAGAAGAATGTCAATCAACTCAGAGGGAGTATTTTTTATTTTTTCAGTTAATAGGGATAATTACATTAAAACAGATTTAGAACCATATGGCCAAAACCCCTCCAGATACATTTAGCCAATAATGTAACTATATTCCCTTCACCACATGCTAAAGCAGGAGATATTAAACATATTTACAAGCACATGCTATTAAATTAGGTTCAACGCTGTTAAGATACTGTCTTATTAAATAGTTTTTAACTGCACAGTTCATACAGAGGAGAGGACACATGCTGGCTTTCAGTTGTTTTGTTGGTGTCAGCCAGGGCAAATCCAATGCACTAATAAACAGCCCAGAGACAGAAAAAAGACAATTTTGAGTAAGCAGCTCTGTACTGATCTAAGAATGGCTTACACCGAGACAGCTAGTACTTCTTCGCTATCATCAACATAACTCTGTTTTACTTAGGTTGTGTGGAATTGCTCAGAAGCACAAATTCTTAATTCCCAAGTAACCTACAAGTCACATCTTGTGTGTGAAAACGTTAAGTGAGGAGCCATCCTTGCAACCATTCCTCCCTTCTAAGGAAGAATTTAATTGATCCTTTAAAGTATCAATTGACTCTAAAAGAATTTACAATTCTCTCGTCAAAACTAAGTTCAAATTTAATACACTTTAAAACAGATACACAATTATGCATTTTGATTCCGAAGTACAGCAATTGAGGCATACTTGTTGTATTTACAAGTTTATTGCTCATTCTGAATAGATGAAAACCTGATTTTAAAGTCACCTTTTACTTTTCTTCCAAATGTCTTCTGCGCCTGAAGTGATAATAGAGACCTACGGCTCCACAAAATTCTCAAGAATGTGATTTCTCCTGGCTTTCATACATGTTAACCTAACATTTGTGTACATTGAAAGACTTAAACCACAACCCAAAGGGTGGTCCCCACACTGACCACACAATATGGAGCAAGTCCATGAGGAACTTACTTCTTGTGTGATGCAGGCTTATCCCTTCAGTTCCAGCCTACTCACAAAACATGAAGCCAGGAATACTTCATATTCCTCTCCATTATTATTTTTCCCCACCTGATCCCCTGAGGAAGGGGACTGCAGGTAGCCTCACACTGTTACCAAGTTCACTAGGTTGGGTGCTGAGCTCAGAATCCATTAGAAATCCATTGCTGGTCTAACAAAACAAGATGCTTACCTTGAGAGAAATACGACAGAGTCATTAACAAGAAAAAAAATAGGTGTTTAATCAGGAGATTGTATCTGTTTATTTCTCTTACTCTAATTCAGGTAACCAGGGACGTTCAGGAAAGATTTAAGATGCCTTTCTAGACTAAGAGCACTGACTTCCATCTCTTACCCTGAGCACCATTACTTATACCCTGTTCAGCCCCTCCCTAACTTAAGTCCCCGATTGTCACAAGCCTTCAAAACATCTTACTTTCAATTTAAATAAGATGCGAGAATGAAAATATTTGAATAAATCAATGGTTGATACGGTCTATACCAAGAACAAAATAGTTAGTTTCTCAGCGTCCTAAACACGCAATATTAACTATCATCTACACTGGTATTTTGCCCCAACTGATAGTTATCCAATGTCTGATATGCAAGAAGCATCCTATAATAAAAATTTGAAATTAGTGGTTAAGAGAGACATTTAAAATTAATACCCCTTGATCATAGCCTCCCCTACTATCAGTAACCCTAGTTCGCCCAGGGTGGCATACCGAGAACCCCATAAAATTTCTTGAACTATCCCTAACGCATTCAATGGACTGACTGATAGATAAACAGTCACAAAAAAATTGTTTGCGGAGAATATCCCTACCTCCCTGTAATGGAATTTCACAAGATATTTGAGTCATCTGCATTACGCTCCCTATGGCTTCTACTTAAAGCGCACAGACTACCAGGCTGGGTTGCAGAGACAACAATGGGAAGGACCTCTGCATACAAACAGGAACACCTGCAAAGAACAGAGAAATTAAACAGCATAAATTATTTCCATACAGGTTTTTCCAAAGCTGATGATGTGCAATTTCTCATTAACTGAGGTCTCCCTCCTGACAATTCGAATTTCTTTTCTACTGAAAACGCCCTTTCCCCCCCCCAGTCTATCCTGACCCACTTAGACAAAAGCCAATATTCAGCCTGGCCAAGCAAACTATGCTTGTGATCCCTTCTTATTCTCCAGCCCTGGTAATGGAAATCTGATAATAAAATCTCCAGACCAACTCCACTAGCTACACAAAGCCAGGGGAGAATTATACCACTATCTTCTCTTGCTCAAATCTCCCTAGTCAGAAAAAAAGGTTCAAATAAAGAACCAAACGAGTATTAACAGCTCCCTCACCAATGTGGGAGAGAGGAAAAACCAAGCATGTTTAATGAACCATATTATTTTTTTCAGATTTCAAAACACCGCCATTTAAAGAGATGTGAAATTTGAAGCACTAATTAAGTAATATGCATACATTTAAAGCAAATGCTCACAGAGTCCACATCTCCAAACCACAGCCTGCGATTTGGCTAATGCAATGCACCACTCCTATCAGCAGCAGTACGTCTTAACAGAAGACAACCTCCACGTTTGGCTAACCCACTCCCAACACTAAACCTCAAAGTTTCTTTTGAAGAAAATCCTCCTCCCCACTTTCTTTCCTTTCTTGCCTCCACTCCCTCCTTGTAATTCAGGGAAGACTCTGTTTTTGCTTTTGTTTTTTTAAAAAAAGTGACTATTCTAAATGAGAGTGGTTCCTATGAGGCAACCTCTTACAGCTTTTCATTGCAAAACAGCGTCCTTCACCACAGGTTCATTTCCCTCATGCCACTCTCATTACAGGTTTAATGAAAATTTAATAGTTCTGCCTTCTCATTTTCAGCACATAAGACTAGAAAGGTACAAGGAAAATCTTTTACACTAGCTTTTAAGGCACAAGTGGAAGAACCCAGGAACCCTCAAGACCAACATACACGTGCAAAGAGTAATAGCGTTCTCCAATTGCAGGCAACAAAGCCAATAATTACACAGGGGGGTGGGAGAACAATTATTTAAAAGGGTCAGACCCTGAAAAGATACAAATTACTGCAAGACTCATGAGGATGGTGAACGAGAGAAACCACAGTCATCTCTGGATTTTCACTGCATTTATTTCACAGGAAAGAATCCTGTTCTTTAAGTTGTTTTTTTTTTTTAACCAAATCTTTCCAGAAAAAGTAAGAACAAATGATGAGGGTGAGGGGCCTGTTGCTGACAATCTTAACTGCCCTAAAAGGTTGGGTTTGTTGCTCTTGGTTTATAGCTTTACATTTTGGACCCTCAAAGACTCATCTTTTCCTCCTAGCTACGCACGCAGGATTAGTGGAGGAGTGACCCAAGCTGGTTTCACCACGGCAGTGCTCCAGGGGACTGGAAGACACAAACACCGAAGGCAGACACCATGTTTTACACAACAGAAAGTTGCTAAAATTAGAGCCGATAAAAACAGAGCTAGGTTTTCATGCTAGAGTTTGCAAATCACTTTGAGAACTCCTTTAGAAAGAGGCACATAGGAGACTTAAAGCCATCTAGGCAACCATAAATTAAGACAACTACAGCATGACGAGACTATTATTAAGAGTGGTCAACTATGGAAGACTTTATTTGGTTTTACAAAATAAGATTCTTGTGTCAAGTTTGTTGATCGGGTTTCCAAAGCCAACTACACGATGCAACTCGACGACAAAGATGCTGCATTGTGGAAAACCCRAGGTGTTTTCCAAGCAAAGGCATAGCAACTTTAATTTGCTTGTGTGCAGAATAGATTGAACCAGGTTGACTTTCCTCAAAATAGTCGAGGCGTCCTTGAAAGACCTCTTGATTTCTACAGAACAGGTAACAGCATCTCCATGCACCTTCATGACTCATGGTGACACATATTTTAGCTTACACAGGCTTATGAGACCTGACATTAGACTATTTTTGGTTCACTTTTGGGCTACTTTCTTACTCACCCACACAGAACAATAAAGTGAATGAAAGTGTCTCTTCCTTTTTTTTTTTTTTTGGCTATGACCTCAGCTCCCTGAGTCTAGGCTAGGGCTATTGTAAGCACCGCAACATTTAATGACGTTCACACATTTTTCTATCTTAAAAGTAGGTGCTTTTTTTGACAGCACCAGACCTAGAACAAATTCTTCCAGAACCTCACACCTCTGGACACTTTAATTTTCCAGCCTAAATGTATTTACGTCCATTTTACATCCATCTGCTCTTGAGCTAATTTCTCCTCACTGGCTCTTACCATCGGATGTATTTATAGACACGGATCATATCCCCTCTCAGCCTTTGTTTCTGCTGGATTAAAAAAGCAAAGTCTCTTAGTTTCCTTCTGCAAAATCAGTAGTCCGTTTCTCCCAGCACCCAACCAGCTCACTTCTGCGCCTGTTTAATTAGGGTCCATCCTTCCCGGCTTCCCTCCTCCCCAACAACACTGCCCTGCAGGGTAACAGTAAGCTGCTGGTCCTCCTGCACACGGACATCTTTCTCCCTGCTCCTTCCAAGGAGCTGCTCTTATCAAAAATTATGAGTAACAAATAGCCAAGCCTACAACTCTTACACTTCATATCACTGGATTTCACCGCACCTCTAACTAAGCCAGCGCTCAAGGTCTCCCAGCTTTCTATGAAATGTTCTGCTCTTTCCCTGGACCAACAACATTTACCACTTCTGCCGTGTGTACATCTTTTAGAAACAGTCAGACATCGCGATTCGGGACAGCGTTAAACCAGCTTAGTTTCAAAAGTGATCCTTTGAAAACCCACTGGTAGTCTCCTCTCAGCACAGTGACGACTTCTTTCAGCATGGCCCACCACCATCCCCACTCCCCCCAGTTCCCAATCACTCCTCTATAATTAACAGGAACAGAAAAATAGACAAAATGTGTCAGACCAAAGGTCCCTATTGCCCAGTAACCTGTCATTGCCAGGGGGCAATAGCAGACATGTAACAGCCAGGAAAGCATACAGAAACTATACCGGAAAGTGTTGCTATTTCCTATTTACAGGTCTCGTTTAATTTTTCTGTTATGAATTTGCCCCAATACTTTTCAAACCCACTTAAACTTTTTGGTATTTAGAACATTTTGTGTTAGTAAATCCCAAAGTTTAATTTGAGCTGACTTGCTAGTGCAGCAAGGAGTTCAACCTTTGACGTTACTTCAGATGTTTAATGAATGAAGTCTAGTTTTAGTCCATCCAAAGCTTTTGGAAGAGGACACTTTAGCAGATGTCTTATCAACAGAAGACTACTACATTAGTCTAGCGTGACCTACTTCTGGTGGTATCATGTCATACATATTTTTTTCATAGATCTGTATGCTTTTCTGTCAAAAATTTGCTTTAATAACTTGTATAGTATTGAGACTCGTGCTAAAGGAGGAGACTGGCATGGGGGGGGATGAGGAGCACTGAAAATGATGTCCATCATATTGATGGCTATTTTCCTCTCACAGGATCACCCTGATTGGGTAGGTCTATGAAAAACAGGAACAGATCCTGGAGTTCATATCCCTTTATCCAGGACTCCAGCACAGAGACTGGCTCAAGCCAGGAGGATCAGCTAAGCTGGGTTCACTTCCACCTTGCCAACAGCGATGGATGCTTATAAACTGCACTCCCCCATCACCCATTTTGTCATTGCCCTTGTATCGCCCTCACTGGAACCATGTTTATACTCATTTTCTTTTCTATCCTACCAACTTGTACGTACATGTAAAAGAACATTTTACTTCACATGCTTTGCAATTTGCAACTAAGCTTGAACAGTTGGCAAACTCTCCCTGTTCCTACATTTCCTGACATATCAGGATTTTTCCATCCCCTAAGACTTTTTGCTTATTCCTAAAAGCCTTCCTGAAGCAGTTATTTGTCCAAAGAAATACTGAGCCCTTCCTATATATTCTCTTCTTGCTTGCTTGGGATATTGATTTTGTTTAGGCAGGAGAACCCTGGGTTTCCATCAGGCTCCAGATTTACACCCCGGAGCTCCCCCACCCAGGGGCTCCCCTATATGTTAGATTTTCAAACGTGAGAGCTGGAGGCTATCCTGGTTACTGCAATGGCAGCAACTCTCAGCCACCTCTAGGAAAGACTTGGCTACCGCACTCGTAGGCCATTTTAAGCACTTTTCCATACTGATATGCCACAGTTTTGTTACAAAGCCTGCCCATCAATCCCACGAACCAGAGCTACTCATCTYGTTTTGCTCATTCTTCTATTTATTTTAAGCTGAGTCAAAGCACTAGCCTTGGTTGTCTGTTCAACAAGCTCACTCGCCAAATCCAAACCAGCATCACCTATTACTGGTTGCCATCTTTTTTTTCCTAAATCAAATGATGAAGTAGCTGTCATATCTATGACTGTCTAAGCCCTTCTGATTAGCAGCAATTGTTCTGCAAGTAGATCTGGTTATTTAAAGTGTCCCATAACAATAAACCCAAGCGGAAATTGTATCTTTTTAATACGAAAAACCTTCCTCATAGGCAAATTTAACCCATGGGTCCTTAGCAAGTTTCTAGCGCCACCCTAACAGAACTTTCTGTAATAAAACATAACCTTGATTAATTTGAAATTAGCTGAAACCTAAAGCGCTGCATCTAGCTTTTCCTGTTTCCCTGTTGAAAGAGAAACCTACCTTCACCCATGAAAATCCAAAACATGCTAGACTATTTCAAATTTCATTATAGGCCACCACGTAGAAAGCTTGCTTTGCCCCTTATAATTTTGACAACAGCACACCTAAACTGCGAGCATTCAAGTGGCTTCAAATAAAGACTTAAGTCTGAGGAGGGCAGAAGAGATTCAACATGTTTTAAGGCCAATCATTTTTCCAGCATATTATCACATGAGCATTAAAAAAAAAAAGAACACCACCATCAAAAGAACAGATGAGGCAGCACTTATCTGAAGATTATTACACTGAGACTCAGGTCAAATTTGCATCTCACTTCCACCAAGCCTTTTTTTTTTTTTCCTGTTTTCTACTTGCATGCTTGCCAATGAAATGGAAAGATTAAAATTTACAGTGATTTTTATTATACCAACTTTTAAATAATTACAGATGTAGTCAGAAACTTTGTACTTCTATGTTTATTGTCCAGCCTAAAACACAGCTGCAACGATGTCCTAGTACAACCACTGCGAGYACAAAACACCTATATTTCAAGTGAGTTTCATGGGCTGTTGCTCAGTTTCCTTTTTTCCCCCCAATTTTGCAATGAAAGTAGTTGAAATGACCACAGAAAAGCAGGACAGTGCTGAGCTGCCTTTCTCAACAGCCCCAGCCGGGTACCTATGTTTTACCATCATCCTCCCTAAATTACTTAAAAAAAGTAATAAAAATAAAATAAAAAATAAATCTAATCCGGCAAGTTTCCTGTTACCAGAAAAGTAACATCTAGCCCTGTCCCCCCTGCACCCCCCACTGATGTTAAAGAGGTATACAAAAAAAGTCCTACCCAGCAGGATGAGACTATGGCTTAAAAAAATTCAGTAATTTAAATTTAATTTTAGATCTACAAGTGCTGCCAAGCACCACGTTATTTGTCAACAAAACATTTTGATTATTTGGCAGAACAAAGCAAGCTCCCTCCCTGCTTTCTCCACAGACATATTTGGCACCGGTTAATTTGTATGTCTTTAGACATATGTCAAGTCTGAAGCTGTTTCAGGCTTTAACCTCGCAGAACTTCTCTCTTTTAAGTACTTGTTTTTCTTAAAGCAGTAACAGCAGCAAGTTAAAGCCAAGAAGAGATTCGATCCTGCAACGAAATGGTTAAAAATCAGACTCTGCTGATGTGTGCTTCTCCGATCCATTACATTTCTCGCAAGCTGAGCTAAGAGCTGAGCACCAAGTATCAACTGTAATATGATCCAAGAGTTTATGGAAAAAATAACTGCACATACCAAGCATGCACATTTAATAAGATTTTGTTTCCATTAAAATATTCAAGAAACAGGATTTTTAAGATCTGCTTCTCTCTCTGACGGATTTTTAATGTTTCTCCTCCCCCCTCCCCTAAATACACACCTCCTTTCCAAAAACCAAACCCTTAAAAAAAAAAAAAAAAAAAAGGAATAAAAATCAAGTTTAAATATCAG
>JAYKAV010001610.1:757361-866990 GCA_035582835.1 Phoebastria nigripes
GGAGGTTTAGATTGGACATTAGGAAAAATTTCTTTACTGAAAGAGTGATTAAGCATTGGAACAGGCTGCCCAGGGAAGTGGTGGAGTCACCATCCCTGGAAGTATTTAAAAGACGTGTAGATGAGGCGCTTAGGGACGTGGTTTAGTGGGCATGGTGGTGTTGGGTTGACGGTTGGACTCGATGATCTTAGAGGTCTTTTCCAACCTTAATGATTCTATGATTCTGTGATTCTATTCTAAGTGGTTACTGATTTAAACAGATTTTTACCATCAATGATTGTAACTTTTGCAGAGTTTAAAAAACAAACACTATGATGAAACAACAAGGCAGGAGCAAACTTCCAAAGGAAGCAGGGATTTCTCTGCCTCCTGAAATCATCAGATGCATTTTTGGCAGACACATTGCAGCCAGGCGTGGACTGCTGCCCTCGCCATAGGATTGGATGAGATGTGACGGCCTTTGCTAGAAGGTCAAAGTTCTCCTAATGCCTTATGCAGCCTTCAAGCTAACATGATTCAAACAGATTGACTAAGAGACATATCACATCCAAACATCAAGCTGCTTTCATCCCCCAGAATGAGCACTTATACCACAGTTTAGCAGTGTGATACCAGCTTTGAACTCCTGCTGGGGCTGTGATATTTCTGCCTGGAATTTCTTGAAGAGAAGGTTGAGAGCTGGACACAGTGCATCTCCACTGCCTTCCAGAACGCATCACACCCAACAACCATCCGCTGCACAACCAACCTGTGAGAGCACAGAGCAATAAGCTCTTGCAATAAGAAGATGCTCTGTAGATGGACTGTACAGATGGACTGACCATGCTGTGTGTCCCGGAAAAGTCAGGCTAACTGCAATGTGCTGTGCAGGTGCTACGGGAGTACTCAGTCAGTCCACACGATGCTTCCCCAAGATGTGCACCTACTGTATGAGCATGCAGTGCTTTTGTTGTTCATACATTAATGCAACAGCTTGATGCTTCCTGAAAAGGTCGGATTGACAAAATCAGTGCTGTAAAATTGAACTCGTTATGCAGTGAATATGTTTGTGATTCATAGACCTCCAGCAGCTTGGAGAGAGAGGAAGGGAGGGGGCAGCTGCCATGCAATAGCTGTGACTGGATTGCTGCAAGACTAGAAATCCCACATGAAATTAAAAGATCCTCAAGTTTTGCTCAGGAGCAGGAAAAGAGGCCATGCCTGAGCACCCAGCTCTGGAGGCTTGCCCACTCTCCCCGTCTGACTGCCACAATAAAATGCTATGCGTGTGGTTAGGTGAGGTGATTGACACGTCACATGCCTTACATTTCATGAGTCCATAAATCATTCAGTAAAGCCATACCAAACATGGATACATAGGAAAATAGATGTGGTTTCTCAAGGCCAAAAATCCAGCCCATTGCCATTATGTCAAATGAGTGATAGTCCTGCCTTCATTATCATAATTTTTGTTGCACCGTTTTAATATCACTTGCACAGGATTTATATTACGTTGTTAGGGGAAGGAAGGGCAGCAGATAAAGTTTGTGCCGAGTCATGTCACACACACTTTGACACTACAAAATGACTTCCCATCCTAATTTGCAAAGTGAGTATTCAGATAATTACGTGAGACAGCTAAATGTGATAGTTTGTGGAATTCTTCATCAAGGGTGGGGGTACACGCCTTTTCATTTGCAGCATTTAAACCCTGACTAGATAAAGCACTTGAAATTATGTTTATCATAAGAAACAATTACAGCCTGGCCCAGGAGAGCTGAGCTCGCTGACCTAATAGGCCTTTTTAATATCTAATTTCTTTGACAGTTAAATAACTCTAAAAAGCATTAAATCACTACCCAACGAAGAAACCTCTTCTCCTCTCTCTCTTCATGTTCTTCTGTGGTTTGCATGATAATTCGCTAAATATATTTCAACATGTTGTTTACTTCAGTTCAGCCTTCTGAGACCACACTGGCCAATGCTGCGAGCCTGTAAATAGGGATCATCTGGAAAAAATAGGTTATGCTTCGAGTTAACTTTGGAAGTGTTTTGGCCTGTACAATTTTTGGGAGTGATACAGTGGGGAAATGCATGAATTGAAAAAAAATCTGAAAGGCAGGACAAAGGTAGCCTGGTCTTACTCCCTGCAAAAGGAGAATTACAAGTAATCCCTTGCAATGTATTCATATTAATATTGAAGATCATCCTAACGAGCAGATTTAATGACAGCAGCAGGACTATCTTTGGTGACAGAAACGCCTCTCCCCTCCAGGACTGGAGGTGGAGTTCACAGGGCGGACACAGTTGCCTGGGTTTGTACATGCAGAGCAGGGACAAGAGGGTCTCAGCACCAGCTGCGCAACCACAACGTGAGGCACCAGCCACAGCACCAGGAAGGATGCGCCCGAAGTTTCATCCCTCTCCTAAACATGGGTGCCTGCATCAAAGCTGCGGTTATGACACCTCTGTGAGATGTAGGTGCCCACCAGTGCCTTGGGCATGGGTCCACGTGGCAAGATTTCCTTGAGAAGACAGAGAAGTGCTGCTGGCTGTTGGCTGGGAAGTAGGAGCTCCTGCCTTGGCTCCCAGTTACATCGCACATCACTGGAGAGTACAGCCTAACCATGACACTGTAGGTCAGGCTGGGTAGAAGCACCTTGAGCCCTCCTTTTGCAGCCAGGACACCATGAGGCCAAGAGTTCAAAAGCCAAGGAGCCAAAAGAGGGCAAGCGGGAGGCAGCTGGCTCAGATACCTGCTGGTTGGGGAGGTGAACTGGAAACCGGGGTTTTGCTGGCTGTTTCCTTCCACTGCTTTGGCTCAGGTCTGTGCCTGGCCAGTGCGAAACGCACAAACATCTATGTCTTTGGCTGAAAAACCCTAAAATTTCTCAAGCAGCAGAACTTGTCTGTTCGTATTTTGCAAATGAAACACATGGTACGGCATGATGCCACATTAAGGATGGAGTTGATCAGTGAAATTAGCTTCCTGTATTCACTGGCAATGTTATGAGTTTCATTATTTTCAAATACAAAATACAAATACAAAAATCAAATACAAAACTCAGCATTTTTGGGATATGGCACATAATTTAGGTCCATTTCCCATTCAAGCCCCTGAGATATAAGAATGTTGGAAGATCAGGCTGAATTATGGCAGAGTTTTATTCTTTGTTTCTAGACAAAGAAGAGCTGAAGTGCTGAAAGATTTGCATCTGTTATGGACTTGGCTTATTTTGATTTTAAAATGTTTTTGCCCTGTTTCATTATTTTTCTGACGGTTACACCCTGAAAAAACAGAGTGTCAGTGCAAGCGGGATTTTCTCAGAAGGTAGTACAGTCAGAAGCAATTAGGCATGTGAGCGAAGGCAGTTAGCACACGGGATCTTCCCCAGCAAAATAGGCTCAGCGCTGAAGGTTTGTTTGCATGGCATGTTTCTTCTTTCATCGATCGCCATTTGGATGCTGGGGACATCCTTGGACAGGAGAAGTCCCAAATTTTGAGATTCAGCCTTAAAGAAAGATGCCTGCAGGGGAGCTGGCTGACTGAATCAACAGCGTAGCATGCCCGCATGCAGCCACGCAACCCGCTAACCTTGGCACTTGTGCCTCCCTCCCTCCTGTGTGGCCAGGCGATGCCCACTGTGATATACCAAAATACAGCAAGCAGGATGGGCCCAGCCATCTGGTACTGCAGAGCAAGAGAAAAGGAGCAGCAGCTTCCCTGGACCAACATCCGTCAACTCCTTTCTGCTCCCATCTCCTCTAGCCTGCCTGTTTGTCTGCCGCCGGATGGAAATGCAAGACTCCTGGATGTAGATTTTCCTTTGAAGACTCTCTGACCTATTTCAGCCCAGCTTTGCAGTAGGCACGAGCTCTATTTATAATGTCAGGAGAGGGGAAAGGGAGGGTCAATCTGTAAGGGAAAAAAAAGGGTGTAAGCAATGCACCTTGCTGTGCTGGTGAAGCCCTGGCAGTCACAGCTTCAGCACTGGAGCCCCTGAGCTGGAAATGGCAGAACCCAACTCCTGTTTGGGCAAAGAAATGAATAATAACAGAGGTCATTGCATCTTGCTCTGCTAACTGCCAGATCCGTCTGGTATAACTGAACCTCAGGCACACAGACCTGACTATTTACTATCGCCACTGAAGCATTTATATTGATGAAGATTCAGGAGAATGCTGGACAGCAGAAGCAGAGAAACGACTGTTTTATAGGCAGAGCAATGCCTTTGTACAGCACAGGAGCATGATCTGAGATGGAAAACATAAAAGGATTGTATTTCCACAGCAAGGTCATGTCTTAAGAATTTTATTTGTCCTCATTTCTATTAAAATGTCCTTTTACAGGGAGAAATAACTTCTTTTAGTCATGTATTGCTCTCAAAACTTAGCATTCCTCTAGCTGGGTTCTATAAATCACCGGAAATCATGGATTTTCTTATAAACAGGCTACAGATCAGCTTACCTTGTTGTATTATTTGGCTCCCTCATTTCAGAAACAGTATGGGCCAAATTCTTCCCTGGCATAACTCCAGTCCTAGTACTCTTATTTTGAGAACACTGGGCCAAATTCCCGCTCCCTCTTTTGTCGATACATGTTCAGAGCTACTCTGCTGTAATCACTGGAGTCACATATCATTAACATTAATGCACTGCTGGGCAGAATGTAGCCCTCTCTTTAAATATCATTTTGGTGAAGTGAAGTAAGGAAAATAATGCTGAATGTAGCCTTAAGCATATTACTTGTTCTGTTGAAAGATCATTCACTCTTGGCTTAACTTATTTCAAGCATGACAGTCCGGGAAAAAAGTGTATCTGTGAGTGAAATGAGACTCAATAAGAGTCAATAAGACCCGATGTATTGCGGTATTAATAAATGTATATTTGTGCTGAAGCATGCTAAACCTCAAAGGCTGGATATAAATATCAATGTCTATTGAATTTCAGGAAGAGATGGCTAGCGGTAACCATGCTTGATGTCGTTCCGCAATATGTAATCTGTGTTTACACAGGGGCTATTCATAGGCACGTTCCTGTTGGTAGGCAGAGAATTTGTCTCTTCCTAGTCAGTTTACGAAAAGTGAATTTCTTCCCTTACTTCCCTGGCAGAATAGTTGGATTCCCTTTGAGTAAAGTAGCAGTGATGTGCTACCGTGCAAGTAACGTGTCAGCCAAAAGCACTGGAGAAAGAGAGCCGAAAAGCCCGCCATGGGATGAGGGCAGTGCTTGTTTAAATGCAAAGGGGGTCCTGGTGCCTCGAGCAAGCTCCTGCAGCCGGTGGGCAAAGCATCCTCTGTGCAGACTGGGGATCCTCCGAACCTCCGCAGTGACTTCTCCCTGCGATAAAACATGGCATGCATGCATTTAATCAGAAAACATGTCATAAGCGGTGGGGACAAGTCATACTGCAACAGAAGGATGTGGTTTATAAGCGGTGTCTGTGATATGACTAAGCTAGGGGAGGCAGAAGAAAGTGACTGGTAACTGTTTGTCAGTGTGGTGAACAACTTGCGACCGTGCCAGGTAATTTCGTCAGTTGTGTTCTGAGCCGCCACGTGCAGCTGTTGTTAAAGCATTGCCAACTTGTTTGGCTATGGGTGGGAGAGAGGGGCACAAGTGAATATATCACGTCTTTGGATTTGCAGACCTGTAGCTATCTCCCCCAAAGCAGAGAAGCTGACATTTAATCTGAAAAATACTGGACAAAATAGTTGGTGTCTGGTAAAAAAAAAAAATCGAGGCATGTCCTTTCTGCAGCATGTTTTCCTTTTGCCCACTGGGATGATGGACGTGAGAGATTATTCAGAAATGAGAAGGGGTGCTGGCCGGTTGCTGTGGAGGCACCTGCCCTGTGTGGGCATCTCAGCAGCAATGAAACTCCTCAGTGCTAAAAATACCGTCATCTTCCCAAGCCGCCTGGTACCCAAGCCCTAGTCTCCACTGGCACTGTGTGCTGAGGCTCACTCTTAAAACAAGGTGCTGGAAGCTGGGACAGCTGACTACTGTCTTCTGGGGCTGCCACAGACTTCTTGTGTCTTCTGTAACATGAGAGTTATTCTCTAGAGACACAATGCTCACCGGCATCCAGCTTTGTCATGAAAAGCAGCCAGAAATTGCAATTCTGTCAAACTGTTTTCTCCTTTCTTACACCTGGAATTGCTTTGGAGGTGTTAAAGCTTTATGTAGTTATTAAGGACAACATGAGACACTGGAGAATCAGACCCCGTCTGCCTCCTGATACTCTTTTCGGGGCTTCCTGAAGTACATGGAGATCCACTCATGCAAGGTGCTGAATGGTGAAAAAAAAAGTCCAGAAAGAGCAGTTATCTGTGGAGTTATCAAAGAACAGTGTCTACACTTGATAAGCTGCAGAGAAAGTAAAATAGGAAAATGCTCAAACTGAAGACAAAGCTGATATGGCTGCTGAGCTCTTGATAATGGCATCCATGGGAAGAGCTCAACAGATCATGCACAGTGTATCTGAAGTTACCTGAGTGACGGATGGAAATAAATTTTATTCTTCTCACCAAGAAAGGCAGTGTGATAGTTTTAGTGTGATCTCATTTTCTTCTGCTATCAACACTTTCCTGCAGTTCATGCTAATGTGATTAGCCAAGGCAGGGTTTCCTAGGAGAGCTACAAGGCCTGGTGGGACATTAGCCTTCTAATTAGCTGCCACTGGTTAACACAGGGGAAAAGCTGAGCAGCAGATTTTTCCCTCCACCTCAGTACTGTGGTTGCATCCATCCCTGAAAGCTGGTGTGTCATCAGAAGAGGAGAATACTTCTTGCCTTGGATAAACCAAGGCATGGCCATAGCCTGTGCTGGAGCATGGTGCCCAGACCTCCAAGCTTGTGTTTCCTGGAGCTTGTATTGACACACAGGACAGTTGTGTGCTGGAGCTAGTCCATGAGCAGAGCCAGTTAGCTTCCCCGGCGCTGGGCTGAATGGCTGTCCCACTTCCAGCCCCCGAGCATAGCTGGTGAGCAGCAGCATGGGCCTCCAGCCCATTACGTGGTGCCTCTGTGCCATCAGGCAGCCTTTCCCAGCAGGACAAAGATCTGCCTGAGAAGAGCCCGTAGGAAGGCAGGCAGGTTCTGGGCCTCTGACTTATCTTAGATGTCTTGCCTAATTGCTGCAAAATTTCCAGGGGGCTTGGAGATAAGGTGATCTATTCTGATGCCAGGCTTCCCATGGACACCGCACCAGTAAAGCATTTGGGTGCTTTACTGATCTGCAAAGTTCACATTTGGACCTGAACACACCCATGGTGCGGCAATGGTGTGGCGGGGGTTTCCAGCGCAGACTCCCATGCGCTGCAGCTGAAGTGTGATAGCTGAAATCAAAAACGGACCTACTCAGTGCAACAGCATTACAGGCATGTGGTGGGCTTGACTTTTTTCCACTCAATCTGTTGCGGAAGTATTAACATGCTTTGCTCTTCATGTTTTAAGAGGATGGTAGAAATGCATGGTGCAGGGTCCTTACACCACTGAAGGCATTGGCAAATGTGTGGGGTTTGCTGAAGAGCTATTAGAAGCTGCTGGCTGAAGTTAGACGGATGTTCACGGCATAATGAAAACCAAAGGTGACGTGCATCTAGCAGAATATCCTGAGCAGCACCAAGAGACTTGCATAAGCTCTTGCATAAATATGCATTGGAGGTGAGAAATCCCCGAATAGTTGTGTTTAACGCTTTCCTTTGCATTTCTGTTATGCCTCTTGCACATGAAGATCCACGGGAAACTTGCGGTCTAAAGCAGCTAGCGACTTTTAGATTAAGAAGCCAAAAAGTAGAAAACAAGTAGACCCTCCAGAGGTGAGGACAGGCTCTCTGCCATCACAGGCAGTGTACAAATGACACCGCAATCAAAACCATACTTCACAGCAAGTGAGGTCGCAGCAGTGAATTTGAATGAAACTGCAGCAAGAGCTGGACATTTTAAACAAACTCTGCACCATTTCTAGGTCTCCCGTGGCTTATCCGTATGGCCCCTGCTCCAAAGTTTCGCCATGGCCAGAGGCTGCAGCGCTGTGGAGCAAGAGTCCTGCCGGTAATTGCAGAGGTCAGGCAAGTGCAAGGGTTTTGGCTTCTGGCTGGCGATAATGGGACTCTCGAGCCGCAGATGAGAAACAGCGATACTGAAACTTCATCTGAGACAATCGCTACCAGGAAGATGAAACCAGCAGTTAAGGGTTTCGGCGTGAAACGAAGCAGCCAGTCAAAGAGGCACGTCGGCTTCGGGCACCTATGAACAAAAGGCCATTTCATGAAGACGATGCCCTGGGAACAGTGCTGATGGGGGGAGGAGGGCAGCAATCAAAGAGCGGGCAAAAAATAAGGTGGCTGGATATCAGTGGACAGGGTGACTCCAAAGGCTGCCAGTCCTCCCGGCTGAGATGAATGGTTTCTTTTTATTTACATAGATCCGTATGCAGAAAAACATTTTAAGTATGATCTAAGCAGAGTCACAGACATTTTGGCGCCTGGGCTGGTTCCCTCCTCCCACTCCAACAAGCAGGGCTTGACCCAGGCGGTGAAACGCATCCTGCAAGCACTGCACGTTGCACCCCACACCATGCCGAACCCCGTGCGCAGCACAGACTGCCCTTCACCCGCCATTTCGCACCCGGGCTGCTCCTGAGGGGCTGCCTGCCACAAAGTGACCCCGTCACTCGGAGGGAGGGTATGTGGGCAACGCATCACCCCTTCTCTACCAGTGCTACAGGCCTCGACTGTGTCCCGCACCCTTTACCACACATCTCCACATGCGTTTTGCTTTGAATTCAACAAAGCCACCAGAGCCTCAGCTGCCGTCCCAAGTTGAGCATGTGCTGAAGTGCTCTGCGAGCAGCCAGCTGAGTCATAAGCCGATCCAGCAATTCCTATTCAAAGGCTGCTGTCTCTGCCCCTGTGGAAAATGCATTTATTGTTTTGGTTTTTTGCTTCTTTGTGCTAAGGTTCAAGCAGCACTTTACTTGTTATTGCATGTAATGGTTTGTATGCAGCACACCAGCACAGCGAGATCTGATGCCAAGATACAAGCAGCGCCAGGACTGCGCAGGTACCCTCGGCGGAGCTCAGCTCAGCACAGCAATGGCTGTGCATCCCTCCAGCATCAGATAAACTGGGAAACTCATAAACTACCAAGGTGGGATGGATCTGAGCGTAAAGCTACCAAAGTGAGCAATTTGACTTGCTTACCTCAAGGCTGAATTTATCAAATTATTTGTAAAGTAACAACAAGGTTTTCCCTGCTGTGCAGTCTCAGGGCGTCCTATGCAGATGGGTGAGATTGGAAGAGGGTCTCATATCCTCTCCCTCCCTTCCCAAATCTGGCTGCAGGCTGGACTTTCCTGCAGGCTCCTGGGGTGACTTTGGGGCAAGTAATTTTGCCTCCCACCTTGGGAGGGGTGATGCGATAAACCGGCTTTTGTATTTTATTCATGCAAGTGCATACAATGGGAGGTGTCTGGCTGCCGACTGGAGCCCTGCCCCTGGGCTTTCCACCTCTCCCCAGGGCACTGCGCTGTGCCCAGCTCCCTGGGGTGGTGGCCTCCCCGAAAGGCCCAAAGGTGAGGTGGCTTTCAGGTGCTGTCACGTAGCCAGTGTGGTATACGTACGCTCTCCCCGGGCACCCAGCGCTCACCCCAGCTGCTTGGCAGTCACTCCCTGTCACCCGACCTGGGCCATCTGCATCACCTGCTGGCACCCAGCATGCTGGGAGGAGAATTAAATAAAGATACGCATTGTTATTGGCAGGATAATGACTCATTATCCCTATTTTAGAGACAGGCTAGCAGGCCATCACACACTATAACAAGCCAGCCATGGAATCAACAACAAAAAAATAGAAAGTCCAGGTTTCCTCCTTGCCAGCCCCTTTTCTTACTCCCTGGAGGGCTGCCCTGCTCAGCGCAATAGGGAGCAGGCAGATTTTGGCTCGACAGCGCTGTTTGGAGGAGGGGAGGAGCGCCGGGCCACCAACATCATGTGCGGCAGAGTGCAGAGGAGCGTGGGGCTGGCCTGATAAACAGGGTGAAAAACCCCCACCGACAACCCCACAGCCTTTGAATGGCAGCATCTTCCTTTGTGAACAGAATATGCAGACACATTATGCAAGTCCTGGTAAATTAACTGGGTTTCCATACTGTTAAAACATGGTAATTAAATGTTTGCTTGTCTAGTGCCTTTGCAACAGGAGCATTTTGACTCTAGTAATTTTACTATTGTGAGTATGTCATTTGTGCTCTTTCTGTGTTACTGCCATGCTGCTAACATCAAGTGTTAAAAATAATGATTAGCACATCCAAAATACCACCACCTCACCTCCGTGTTATTTCCATTCTCAAGTGTGAACTTCTAGTGCTTGCCTTTTCAAGCTTGCCTAAAAATGTACTTTCCTTTTAAATGAAAAATTAATTCAATGCATCATCCCAGGAAAGGAAACTTCATGAGAGCCACCAAACATGCAGACGTGCAGTAAATCCCCAAGAACTGGTAATGCTGGCAGCGCCAAGAGGCACAAATCAGGCTGACAGCTCTGGTTTAATATGTATTGTGCAAACACAATGAAACTCATCTGCCCAGCTCACAAGCCGTGGAGATAAATGCAAAAAGGTTGGAGCGGAAACGGAGGCACAGGAAGATGAAGTGACTTGGCACAGGTCACAGTGCAGGTCATGGGCACAGCTGAGAACTGAACTTTTGAATCTGTCTTTCTACAGCGGCGCACTCCAGAAACCATTTGATTTGACAGTACTCTTACTTAGGTTGTACTGCGACCTCTCCCCCATCAGCAGAAAATTACCAGCAGAGATGCTCTTTAGCTAAGGGCATTGTGCAGGACATCCTGGGTGATACTGGCAAATCATCATTTAAAGGGTTAGTATCCAACAAGTGAGTTGGAGATTTTGACTAATAGTACTTTTATAACAGCCACTGTTATGAGAAGTCCTTCTTATTTATGTTTCTGCCTAGTTGTTGCAAATAAAGCAGGTCTTTGGATGTAAACCTTATTTGAAAAATCCGCAAAGGAGCAGGATGTTTAAATGGCTGCTTTTATTGAATATGTGCAGCAGGCAGCACTTTGCTACGAGCTACTCTGGTAGGCATCCAGTCACTTTTGCCATAGTTGCTGAAGCATAGAGGATGGTGAGGGACATAAATGGGCTCACAAAGTATTCAGAGCATGCTGCAGTTCCCCTGCTTATCCCCTACATTAGTCTATCTCATAAGAATGAGTTGGGAAAAAAGAAAGGATGCTTAAGCAACTTCAAAACTGAATTAAAAAAAAAAAAGGCTCAGGCTTTCTTTCAAAAGCAAACTGCATCTTCCTTTGTGGTTCATGCCCTCCTTTTGCCATCTGTTTCAAAATACCACTGCATCAAGAGCCCCTGTTTGGCACACAAAGTTAGTCTCCATTCCTAGTCCATCACTATTCTTGAGCCAAATTCCTTGGCCCATTTTAGCGTTTGCAGCACATCAGATAAGGAATCAGGGAATGAGCAAACATTTTCCTCCCAGGAGTTCAGTGCATGTTTGCACAGTTTCACAAACAACTCTTGGGCAGGATTCAGCTCACCTAAGTTATATGCAGAGCAGAGATGTTTAAGTTAGGACCACAGATATGCCAGACTCACTTTGTAGTGATCTGGGAGCGTTGGACCTTTCCAAAGGGTAAATCAGCCCATTTGACATCTGAAGCATCACAGGAAATTCCTATAATTGTCCATTGACAATGCAGAGAATGAAGGGAGCATAATTCAGGTACGTGGGTGATACAGAATGAGCTTAAGCTTTAGGGTATGGTTTACTTGTGTCTGGTCCTGACCTTTAGGTTCCCCTGTTAACCTAGGCGTGAGTATCCCTAGTACTGCCATGGATGTGTCCCATGCATGTAGCCATGCCCTCCCTGTTACTGCAGTCAGCATGCTCTGGGGATGCCCCATGATTCCTGGGTAGTTCAACGGCCATGTCCCGATGCCCAGCTCTGTACAGCATGGGAGAAATGGCTGAGTCTCCCCAGGGCTCTGGGCAGATCAATCCCTAAGGCTTTAGCTCAATAAACATAGACACTTGAGGTCATCATTCATAGCCACTCTCCAGCCATGGGTCTGGGGCAGGAAGACAACCCAAGTCCTGGTGTTGTTGGGACTCTTGTCTTGGTATAGGCAGGAGAAAGCAGGAGCCACACTGCAGTGGAGGCTGTTTTGGTAGCCACTTAATGCCCTGAGCCTTGGTGGCCATGCTTCAGTGAGGAGGTTACTTAGGCTGGTAAAGTGGCGGTGATTGGTATACCTTTTAACAGACATAAATAGCACAGTAACGTAGGATGCATAGCAATGAGCCCCAAACCCCTGTGTATCAAAAGGAGGCTGTACAACTGACATCTTCCATCGGTGTGATGAGTGGAAGATCATCAGCCGACCCTTTGTGCCCAGCCTGACTGCCCCAGCCCTGCAGGAGGTGATGAGGATTCAGGATGCTGCAGAGGCTTAAAGGATGCCCCAGACAGCTCGCCTGGAAAAAACACTGCTGTCTCAAGTCTGTCCTCCCATTTCCAGCTCTGAGTACTATTCCCATCCGTTTCGTGATCCCGGAACAGCCCTTTGTCAACTGCAGTAGTTATTTATACAGACAAATGAAGTTAGGAAAGAGCCTGATATCTTTTAAATTGCATCTGATGAAATCTGCCCGCAAGGGACACATTGGTGAGAAAGCCCCAGAGAACCCTTTTGCTCTCAGTGCCGGGCTCATGCATCACAGCCACTCCATCAGCCCTAGCTCAGGGCCCTCATAACTTCATGTGGAAAAGTCCCTGCCCTCTCAGCACTTGTGAACCCTTTCTCCAGCTTGTCCCACGTTCACCATGAAGCTGGTGCTTCGGCCACTGCAACACGTGGTGACTAACTGATGGGCCAGGGCCAAAGCTGGAAGGCTCAGAATTTGCTTCTCTTTTTGTTGTTGGTTTTTTTGGGTTTTTTTTTCTTCTTCTTACATGCACAAAGTATCTAGCATTCTTCTGAAGTCAGTAAAACATTTTCAGGTGACCTTCACTTGCTTTGATTCAGACCCTAGATGTGGAATTAATTTTTGAGCCAGTTCCAGTAGCGTCCAGTAAATTATTTATTTCCTACAAGCTGATGATCCTCAGCACAAATACACAGGTGCAGACCGGAGGGGAGAGAGAGGGGAAAAAAAAGAGCAAAGTGAATATAACAGAAGCAAGAGCAATATGGACAAATAGGGAGTTTATCTTAACTTCAAACATTATTAGAAGCAGTAGTTTGTAAAATAAAACAAACCCACCTAACATGGAGAGGTGAAACTATTTTCCTTACAGGCAGCCTGGAGACAACCTGAAGATGACCAGGTTGTGCTCTTGCCATATGTAATAGCCTGTTAAACTCTATTCATGATCTGTTAATACCAGAAAGGTTCAAATGAAAATAGAGCCCCATTTTCTTATGTGCTTTTCAAACCCTGAGCTTTCCCTGCACTGCCTGCTTGCAGTGGGTTTCCAGGGTGGTGTGTTGTAACCCAAGGTGCCCATGCCGCTAGGTGGATATTCCTGCCCTCCCTTGGTGCCAGGATGGGCACGTGGCTATGCCCACCATGACCTGAGCCAGCAGGAGACAAATCTCTCTCCTAGTTCTCTACCTTGCTGTATCTCAGCTAATTTGAGTGAAATTTGTGTGTATTATTGTACCTAAACCCCCAGTTGCTCCAACCTGTAAAAATTCCTGTGAAGCCTGAGGCATGGCTGAGACCTGACTTTTCAAAGTGATGGGTACCAGAAAGTTTCCTTGCTGCTCGGTGGATTTGGGAGTGCTGAATATTTGGGAAATTATGGGTGCAGATGCTATGTATAGGTAGAGGGTAGGATTCACGTCACCTGGCTTTGGTCATCTAAAAGCGAAGTGCCACGTTTCGGTGGCTTATCTTCTCCAGTCACCTGCAGAGGCAGGAGCTCTCAGCAGATGGTTTGTCTCCTCTGTTTAAGATGCTCAGGACCATGTGAGTCACCATTTTGCTCCATTGACTTGAAAGGGCTCATAGCAGATTACTACTCCTGCAGCGCCCGTTGCTGTCCCTGATTGCAGAGGGACGTTACATGGCTCTCGGGACAGCTGCTTAACTTTGGGCCAGGCCACACCAGGGGAGAGAGTAACGACCAAGAGCTGTGCTGGCCACGGCTCCCAGTGGCCGTGCAGACCTGGGAAGCTGGGCTGTTTTTGTGCTGACATGAAAACAAAATCTGCTCTGTTGTTCCTATCTAGGACTGCGAACGATGGCACAGGCTGTGCTCTGCCTGCCTTCACCGAGCAGATGCAAGGTCTCCATTTTCTGCTTACCTTACAGGAGTGCTAAAGATAAACATCTGCAGTTTCCTGGCCTGAGAGTGCTAAAAGCGAATGCCACCCCTGCTCAGCTTTTCAGATGGTTGACGAAGCACTTTAAAGGTCCAAGTTATATTTGGAAATGAAAAGATCTTTGTACCAAACAGAATATAGCTTGTGCGGTGTTGAGACCGGCAGTCACTAAAAGCAAGCACGTCTGCTGATGCAACCTAATTGCTGTTTTGATTGCCCAGCCATGACGGGGCATAAAAATATTGTCTGTCTACAAAAAAAGAATGAAACCTCACTTGACCGTTTTGTGCCCAAATACCTTGGCACCCAGCCCTGCCAAGCTAGAGATGGGCAATCTGAATTCAAAAATTCCCCGGTGGAACCAGCTCCTAACAATACAAAGCTGTGCCTGTCTGACTGGGTGGACTATTTTCATGACTGAATAAAAATCATGTCTAGAGCACTGCACGTTTCTGTGGGGGCTGCGCGAGCAGGCAGGCATGCTGGCCTGTGCCCGGGACCTTTCCAAATTAAGTAGGCAGAGGATGAGCCATGCTGAAGGCCAGTCTCTTGAGATTCACGGGCTTTCTGCTTGCCCATGGATAAGTACAGGATCCTTGCAAAATGCTCACAGGAACATTTCTGAAGCAACATGGCAGGGTTGAAGCTAATGTCCAATTAGGAGAGACCATATCTGCTTACTGAAGAGGTTCTGGACCCATCTTGTGAAGCTTCCAGCATTGCTCACTGTGGGAAACAGGAGAGTGACCTCCTCAGCCATGGGTATAAATCATAAAGACGTCTCTCTTTCACTTGGTTCTGATCAAACCCAGGTGTTGTGCCTGACCCTGTTGTTTAACAGTATGACTTTTTACCAGTGTCACTGTTGCTAACTTCCCACCTCCCTGCCCCAAGCAACGTGGCCATTGCACAGCCCCAAGTCCTGTGTGAGGGGCAGGTGAATACCAACTGGCTGGACTGGGATGGAGTGGGGACCCCTGCCACAGCTAGCACAGCCCAGCAGGATCCTGCTCCAGTGCAAGCTTTCTGGGCCAAGTCCAGCCTCCCACAGTCCAGCTCTTCCAAATTTGCCTGGCTATAAGAAGTGAATACAGGCGAGCAGGGGTAGCAGTAAGCCATGCAGGGAAAGAGAAAAGATTGATCTTTCCCTCTCATTAAAAGGGCTATTGATTGATCTGTCCATTTAATAGGCTTCAGCTGATAAATCCCAGTTTGCAGCCTGTCTCTGTCCCTTCAGCCAGCTCCTCATACCACTGCTCTTGTGTTTTTCTTCCCCCATGGTGGAGCCTTTCAAGTCTTTCTTTAAAGAGTGAACCAAGTGCTTTCAATCAGCTGCCAGCTCAGCCCTGTACCAGTGAGGGGCTCCCAGCTGCTCCTTGGCCGTGCTTGGCACTGCAGCGTGTGAAATCCCCAAGATCTGCCCCTCCCTCAACACAAAAAAACCAGGCTGGCTTAAAAAACACCAGAATTTTATTATTTTTTTTTTTAATTTAGGTTTTCTTAAATTCCCCTTGGGAACCAGCGGGTTTCACGTACTCAGTTAGCGAGACGCTGCTGTGCAGCAGAGCCAGGCTCTCACAGGGCTCTGACTGCAGCATCCATCRAATGCAGTGGGGCATTGCAGCCACCTGATTGCCAGGTGAGAAAAGGATGAAAAAGATGGGCTGTCTCTTTTCACAACCTGCTGGGCAGACCCAGGCTCTGCAAAGCTGGCTGTGTCACTGCTGTAATCAAACCACCAAGGAACAAGCAGGGAGTCTAAAATTAATTCTGAATTGCAGATTTTCCCTGAATTACGGGAATGTGTAATCCTGTAGTCAAAAGAGCTGGCGTGGCTTCCACCATGTCTCCAGGCTGCCATAATCACCCTCATCTCACCTGTGTGGAGTTCCCTTTGGTTTGTCCTTGATGGTGCACCAGTCCCATGTAGAGGCTGACCTGTGTCCTCCAGCCCCCAGGAAACAGCGACATGCCTTTGACCATTGTAGACCTGATAAAAAGAAGAGAGCGCTGCATCTTGCTGAATAGCCTTTCCTCATGGCCACGGGGAACAAGAGAGGTTAACAGGATTAACACCTTGTGGTGCCCCACAGTTAAGACCCCTTTGGGAGGATGTGTGAGGAGTGGGACCGTTTGTGGAGATCTCCCAGGGAGAAGGAATGAAGCTGCTGAGGAGAGGTCATGTTGACTCCCAGGACCGTTTGCAGGCAATGCAGCAACACCTCCCTGTTGACAGAGTCAGAGGTAATCGGTAGTTTGAACAGATGGATCTACATCTTATTCCATGCTCAGTTCCACAGACGGGACCAAAAAAAGAAGTTTACTCCAAAAGCAAATAAAACTTTGAAATGGCAAAGTTCCAAAAGTCATCTGAGAAAACTTTAAGATGGTATTTTGTGTGTCAAACATTTACAAGCATTCCCAAGACTCCCAGAGAGGAGACTCAGGGAGGATGGCTTTCTTAGCACTGCAGCCCTGAGATCGGTCACCTTTGCTGGGCTCTTTCGATGCAGTAGCGGGAAGCTCTGGGAACTTGCTGTACCCACGAGCCTTGTGCCTGGGATTCAGCAGGGCAGCCTGCCAGGGGTGCTGTGCGTGAGCTGACAAGAAACGAGGAGGGTTTGGAAACCCACCTGGCAAGTGGGGCTGCACTGGAAACTTGCCTGGTTTCTGTCAGAGTATTGTCAAAATCATCCCATTCCCAAAGTATGTTTTCTTTGTGTCAGATCAGCATTTGGGGGTGGGGGGGGGTGGGGGGGAGAAAAAAACTCATTTGGAAAGTTTGCAGCCAGCAGTCAGTCCAATGGCAGTATGTCCCTGGTGATCGCAAGTCTCCAAAAGGAGGTTTCTAAGCCAACTCTACATTTTAGACACAGCTATAGTGAGACTGAGGAGGGTGAGGGAGACCAAAGGCACTTGGCTCCTCTGAGAGCTGCCTCTCCACAATCTGATCCCAAAAGAAAATGCTGTAGCTGAGAGTGACCAGGATTACCAATATTCAGCAATGACTTCTTGAGCAAAAAACACTTCATTGACTCCTTCAAAGCAAAATGAGCCCACCTTCTTCAAAAGCAGTGCTGACCATCTCTAAGTCAAGAACCTGATAGTTCTCCACCARCTTTCATCCACCACAGATGACACAGATGCAAGATAAATTCTGTTCTTCCAACATCGACAATATCTTAGGAGTACCTATAGTCCACACTCCACAAGAGAAGATGAGGACTCTGTTACCTTGTGAGTTTGTTCCACCACCAGATCAGTCCTATCCACAAAAAAGCAATTCCTTCCTGATTATAGGCACCTGGCTTTGCTGTGAGATCAAGACCATCCAGACTTACCAGTCTATCTAAAACCAGAAGAAACCTCTGCTGGGATTCTGGATAGCGAAAAGGACACAGCCTTAGCACGAATGGAAAACAGGTGGTTTCTGGAGGGATGCGCCTCCACTCTGAAATGCTGAGGTAGTGGTTGATGCATGATGTAAGATCTAGTTTCCTATATTCCACTCCCAACTCAAAAATGAGATCCAAACACTCAGCTGCTGGTAATCACTGAGACATAGCTGCTTTGATGACCAGAAAATTCCTGGCTGCCTTCTCAGTTCCATCATCTCCAGGCAGGTGGACACTGCCAGGAGTGACCACGTCCAATGTCACTGCACTGAAGAATTCATTTAAGTTGTGAAATGATATGAACCAATCTGATAGTGCACCTGGGGAAACGACACACTAAAGCCAGTGTCATTTCATGCTGAAGTAGACATTTTCATCTCCTCTCAGTGATCAGTACAGCCTCCTCTTCTCCCTAATGGCCTTAAGTCATGGTGTACTGCTGAAATGACAGCTGTGTTCAATAGTATTCTCATGCATAGGTAACACACTACATTTATTTTTTGGATTGCAGGTGGCTGATTTTCCTACCAACAAAACATTGCTTGTAGTTAACCAGGATCTTTGGGTGGCGTTTATCTCACCCAGCTTAAAAGTCTACAGAGTAATAATCTATATATGAGCTGATTACTCTGGGCTCTTTATATAGTTGTTGGAAGAAACAGGCACCTTCAGAATGCAATGTACCTGATTTATTTTAGATCTCTTATTTAGGATGACATGAATTGAAACATCCAAAGTGATCTAGGTCTCCAGGTGAATTTCACCCTTGTGTCCCAAGAATTTGAGATCCTGAGAAGATGAACTGGAAAGGACCAAAATTAAACTCTTTGTCCAGGATCTGTATTGTCTCTGTGGTTTGCCATTACCTAATTTCAAGATGCCACAGGGACTGAGGACACGAGACTCCCCTGCTGATGTTCATATTGGGTCCCTGTTATTGCACCGATAACAGCAGCCGCTGAGGAGATGCAGCTATCAAGCAAAGAAGTGGGTAACAAGAGTGACCTCCTAGCACCATACCAGAAAAGCACTCATATTTCCTGCCCAGCTCCTGCTCCTTGTCTCACACTGAAGGGCTTTCCCGATATTATTCTACAGCCCCTCTTGTGTCCTGCTTAAATCCCCTTTTGTCACTATGGCCAAGTGGAGGGAAAYGTTAACACAGTCACTCCCCAAGCTGGTCTTGGCTAACCCCTAAGTCCCACTTCCAGAGTCCCAGCAGTGGGGAGAAACCCAAAACTGTTTCTTCTCACATTGCCAGGGGTTTCACCCATTCGCAGTACAAAGCGCAGTACATCTATCCTCTCCCCATGATAAAACCACCTTTAAAGAAAGAGAGGACTCCTTATGTAACTAGAAGGCTCACTAGGGTCTACCAGTACAGGTTGCCCCCATTTCTGATGTTGCTCTTTCTCTCCCAGAAGGCAGAACTATATGAATTACATTATGAGATTTAGCACTTAATGAAGTCTTATTCTTTCTGCTTGCTCACACAGCAGAACCATCACACCCTATCCCACACCTAAATCTCTCAACATAACCAATACGTAATGAATGGGAGAAAGGAAATTTTACAGCCAGGGAGGTATGAAGGTAAATCCTCATCCTAGGTCTGAGTTCCCACTGACTGAGAAACACCTCTACCCACAAGAGTGGTGGYAGGTGGGAAGCAGACAACAGCAAGAGCAGGTCCTGAGCTGGGTGATGAGTCCCCATTGTCTGGGAGCAGTCCCTCTTGCAGGCCAGGTCCCTTTACTAGTAATCGTCTCTGTTAGCAACAGAGTGGGTCTGCTGTGTAAGGTGAAATGAATTTAAAAATCCAAAGTGGTATTGATACAAATGAAAAGCAGGGCATTTTCTTCTTCACAGCTGTCACCTGTCTGAATTCTTGCAAAAGTCTTACGGAGCTGAGTCACTCCTATGGTGCATGGCCAAACTAACATTTTGTGGGGATATGTTTGGGGAGGGGAGTGGGAATAGAGGGGAGAGGACTAATCATACTTCATAATTTCTCATCTTCCAAAATAATCTGTTTTCCAAATGCATTGCTAAATCCTTGTGCTAGCAATCTACCATCTGCTCCTTCTTTCAACACACCCACTATGTAGTCTGCTGTGTTGTTATACTGCCAAAACTCTATATACTGCGGGTAGAAGAGAGTCTGTACTTTCAGATGCTTTTCTTAGGTGACAAGGAATAAAAAGCCTTTGCAATTAGCACCAAATATAAGTGAGTGCATTGCCATGCAGCTTGCTCCTATCCTGCAATCTGTGATGTAATCTCAGCAGCAAACTAAATTTTGTCCCTCTAATTCCAGGCAGGGGCTCTGGTAACACCCTCCAGCATCAACTGGAGCTGGAATGTTTTGGGTAATCTCCGGAATGCCTCAATAGAATTATAAATCCATAAATCAAAGCAGTCATTATGTATTTGAATAATATGTGGATCAAAGTCTCAGATTGAGGGCCCCTTTGTTCCCATGCTCTTTTTATATCTTACTCAGTGAGCATCTATTCAATGAGAAACAATTACAGTGAATTTAGAGCAAAAACATACAGTGCTAATTGAGCTCTGAAGACCTCATCTGGCAAAGTATTTAAGCATATGCTTAATTTTAAGCACATGAGTGGTAAGAGTGGAATTGCACACTAAAGAGCGGCATTTGGTTCAGCAATATGTTGAATCAGGATCTAAATTTAAGTTATCGACCTCTCCAAATTGAGCCTTTTTGAAAGTAAGTCRTCTTTACTCTCCCACCCACTTTCCTAGCAGCGTTTCATATTGGAGGTCTGTGCAAATACTGCATTAAATCCTGCTTGTCCTACTCTGGAGACGGGTCTGTCTTCAGTAGGAGCAATTAAAGAAAGAAGAGCAAGACAAGGGCCGCTATCTCATTAAACAGTGCAATTATCCTGGAATATATGACTGCTGATTTTTTGCTAAAGGGAAGCTGAGGCAATACAACCAAGTGAGTTACAGTGTGTGGTCAATCAGTCAGTGCCATGGCAGACACAGGACTAGACCGCTGGATCACTAAATGCCACCACCAGAGACATCAGCCAAAAGCCTCCTGCCTCCAGTCTGGGAGAGTCCCAGCAAGTCCAGGCCTCCCTTCTCATCTGGAAGGACATTTCTTGGGATGAAAGGTAGTGTTTACAACACTGTGCTGGTCAGCCTCTGAAAAGCAGTACAAACAAATGCAGATATGACTGCACCTCCAATAAAGGAAAGAGGAGCACTGATGGAGCTGGAGGGGTTCTTCACATGGCTGTGCTAATGCTTGCTAGGCAATAATGAGGCCAACGGGAGAAGAACTAGAGGTGCATTTTTTTTACGCACTGGGAAGTAGGAAAATCCTCTGGCTTTAAACTACCTGTGCCAAACTCCCAGCAAACCAAATCTGACATCTCTTCTCTGCCATGCTCCAGAGACCCTCTGTTGGATGCCCTCCGACGTCGGGATGTAGTGAGGCCTCAAGCCGGCTTGCACAGATGTACAGGAAAGAGGCAGGTTGTCCTCCAGCATGGCCACTGCTCCAGCGCCTGAGCTGCTGCCTGGGGAGACTTCTAGCTGTTCAGGGGGCACCTCCATGCTTCAGCCCGGCTCGTGTGGGTGGCCAGGCTCAGTCCCTAGCTGGAAACCTTCCCCCCGTGACTCGCCTTTTCACGTTGGCAAAAGCAGGAATCGTGAAAGATGTGTCAAGGCGATCGGCAGCACAAAGGAGGTCTGCTCACAAGGTGAAAATAAAACGTTATTTTAAAAGATAAATGTTGCAAGAGACTGTGAAAGACTGCCAGACTGCATAAAGAGCAGTGAGAGGAGCTCACGTGGCTGAGAAAATGAGCCATGTTTTTGCCCCACGACCGACTGGGTAGAGTGGGGCGGGCTGGCTGGAGCAGAAACCTTTCCAAAGGGAGGGAGGGAGAGATGGAGAATCTTTTTCCCTAAAGAGCAGGACAGTTTTGCTCCTGCTTCAGCACACACCGACTCACGTACATAACTTTAAGCATATTCTTAACCCTTAAGGACTTTCAAAGCTGCCAAATCCTAGATTTTCTGATTCTATTTTAAAAAAACAAATCAAGCCAATTGCTTATGTATCAGCTCCAAAATCTCTTACCACACTTCTCACAGAAAGGCCAGACCAAATATGAACCCCAAACTGGGCAGCAAAGAAGAAATGCTTTCTAGGCTTGTGGTTAATGAACATACTAGAGACTGCCATGTTTTGTCTTAGAGAGAAACTCCATGTGCAGATGCTGCTATGCACCTTTCCTGGTGGACATGATTAAACTCCGATGAAAATAATGGTGAAGACTTATTCAGGTCAGCTACTGTAATTTGAGAAAATGTTGTTTATGTCCAAGCTCTTTTTCCCTTGCATGTGCTTCCCCTTCTTTAAATTCTCTTCAGTTTGGCCCCAGCTGAGTCACAGATCAAAGCATTTCAGCTTTTGAGGCCAAATTGCAATTTATAATGTCTGTGGTTTTAGCTAATCTGTCTCTGTGTCATCTCATTTTAAATCAACAGAAAGCAGCACAAAATAACTCATTTCGGTATGCCCTGCTGAACTAGGGATTTCAACTGAGGCATCCTGTTACGATTTCTCCTCACAGGTAAACGGGGTTTTCTGGCTTTATCTGAGGGTGCTTTGTTCCTATTGTAAACATCAATTTTGTAAACAACTTGTGCTCCACTGAGGTGAAACAACTACATCTCCAAACCTGAGCTAAGATTCTGGTTTGTCTCCCTTCTTAGAATTTTAACTGTATCAAAGGGTAGCTTAATGCTGTAAAGATCCTTTCATTTTTAATTAAGTAAAGAAGGTCCTAATTTCAAACCCACTTGAACGGCCTCGGTTTAAAAGTTCAATTCATGCCGTAGCCTTATTTGCTCTTCACAGCAAAGACCACGGCAAACAGAGGCCGATTCTAGTGGAAACACTGTTCCCCAGCTCCCGAAATCACTGCTGTGTGATTCCTTGTTTTGTGCTGATGCTGCTGCCCTGACAACAAAGGGGATCCACCAAAGTATCATGAGTCAGCCCCAGGGTGCATCACACATCACCGTGCCAGCAGGAATAGCTGAGCACATCTCCACTGGCTCCACGGGCTCTCTACTGGGCTATCTCCATCTGCTCTATGTCCCTGCAAGTCTTGCTGTGTACCACTGTATGCAAAGAGAAAATTCAACCTAATGTATCCCGTTTCCTATTCAGATTTCCCTCATCCATCTCACCGTCCTCTCCTTTTTCTTGCAACCTGGCACAGGCTTTCATGCTGTGCATGGGTTAGCTGCCTCACTACTCCCGCATCCCCCTTTGAGCCCACGGGGGAGGTGGATGCACGCTGGATGGTGGCTGCAGCAGCCGCGAGTGACTCCTGTGTCGTCATACCCTGGGAAAGTCAGAGTCGGAGACGGAGACATGGACTCCTGGTGTTGAGGCTACCAATTAGCGCTGTTGGAGCAGATCTCCTTGAGGAACGAGTAACACATGAAACTCCCACTAATGCCAACCTGGCTTTTGTTTGGGATTGCCTAACTCTGATGAATAATGCAAGAGTCCAGCCTGCGCCTCTTTTTATTTAACCGCATCACTCTTCAAAACAAAACCAACCAAAACCCGAGCAAACAAATACCCCTCCAGAACAAGCAAACGTCTGACCTTAAAGTGTGGCTCTACAGCATAAGGTGTGCTGGAGAAAAAAAGCTTTATGTTCATGGCAGAGAGGCCATGCATGGAGGGAAGAACCGCCTTTTGCAGCCAGAGAAAAGTCCACCCAGCTCAGTCCAGGCTCAATCTGGTCAGTAACAGGAGTTCAAGGAAAGAGATAAATCTTCTCACAGTTGGCAGTCTGAGATCTTCCTGGCCTGGAAGTTACATCCAGAACATTACTTTCAGCAGCTCTTGGTAGATCTGTCCTCTGTGAACTTATCTAAACTATTGGCCTCCACAACATTTCATGCCACCGAGTCCCACAATTTAATTATGTGTTGGATGAAAAAGTACATCTACTTGTTTGTTTTAAAGGTCAGTCTGGGTGCTGGAATATCACAGATCAAACATAGCGAAAGCTAAAAAAATAAATGGAATTTTGAGAGCTATTATTTACACACACATCCTATTCTCCTCAAAATATGACCCAATTTCTTTTCACTTCAGTTGAGTAAGTTAATACTGAGGCTGTGTGACCAAAAATTGCTCTTGTATATATGAGTGTCCAGAGACTGAATCCTGTGCAGGGCCTTATAAATCCAGGCGCTGCAGTCCTATCCTTGGGGAGGTTTGGGTGCAGTGGACAAGGGTCTCCAAGGACGAGGGCAAAGCAGGGCTTTCATCAGTCCCTGGTGGGAGAAGAGGCAGATGCTGTGGAGCAGGTCGTCTTTGCTCCCCATGGTCTCCCTATTTAAGTTTGAGTCAGTTGGTTCCTACATGAATGGAGACCAACCATCTTCTCCCAGTCAAGGGCACCAAACCCATACTGAAAGTATGTGGGCCACCCCTGCTGCTACAGTAATTTCCAGACCCCATCTTCCTCTGACAATATGTCCTAAACCACTCATGATCCTGGTGGAAATTATGAGTATAGAAGATGAACATGATTGACAGACCGAATGGGCTTCCCGCAGGGACCACACAAGCCCGCAGCCAGGGCAGCGCTGCCTCCAGCTCTGCTGCGTGATGTTTGTCCTCCTGGGAGTCAATGAGAGTTTGTGTCATTGTACATGGAAGAGCTGAACGGAGACGTGAATTAGACCATGTCAGCGCTTTAAAAGTTGGGGTGTATCTTGTGAAGGTATCCAGTTCGTCCAGTTTGGCAGGGGTGAGGGGGAGTGTGGGGGAGGAAGGCGAGCCCGCTGTCAGGAGAGACTGGCCTACCTCTGAGCGCCTTTTACTCAAAAAGAGCAAGTGGCACTCTCCTTGACAGACGGAAAATGAAATAAACTCTGCAAGATGGAGGGATTCCTGGCATCGCTGTGCTCTGCAGGAGCACGCACCCCAGTCATCTCTCCAGGTCTGTTGTCATAGGTTTACAGACAGAATATAGGATTGACTGAAAAGTGACATTCCAAGAAAACAGAGTTAAAAGCTCAAATTTGACATGCCTAGCCCTGCCTCACGGARGGCAGTGGTAAAAATACCTCTTGGTTTCTTCTTTGTGGCTTTCACATTATAATGTCCTGTTTTGCCCTCCAGTGTCATATTTGTCCCCCCTGTAAGGGATGGGTAGCAGGGCCCAGTGCCCGTGCAAGGAAAGGCACGCACTGACATAGTGAGTCAGAGAGGCTTCCCAGTGTGCCCAGTACCCCGCCACTGGGAGAGGCTAGTGCTAGCTGGGTTCAAGCACCGGGCTGGGTGGCAGGAGGTGGTAACACCCAAGAGGGACAGAATAGGGAGCACGTGCCAAAGTAATGGTTAAGGCTGGGGAGGGGGGAATTGTGGGAGCCCAAGGATGGGGAAGCGAGGAGAAGACACCTGGAGAAGGGTGGAAGAGCCAAGGAGTGAGGCAAGGGCAGAGGCTGGGTGGCGGCAGGGATGGGAGGGGATGAGGCTGGGATGGGACATTTTCAAAGGTTATTGAGATATGTTTGGAATTAGAAAGTTGGATTTTCCATGTCAAATGAGGTGTTGATTTGAAATATATTGTTTGGCTTTCAAGATCTTCAGCTGGTGGTTGACAAACCATAGCTAACAACTATGTGCTAGAACAGGGACGGAAGAGACACCCCACCTAACTTTAGACACCCACAAAGGTGACATCTGCATATGGACAGGTAGTGAAGCCCCTTTCACATCAGTGAGGAGAAACAGACGTTGGAGGGTGCAGCTCACCCAAGTAGGTCGGATATGTTGCTCTTTGGAGGGGCTTAGCTCTATGGAGGTTAATGGGGTCTAGAGAGCTAGCTCTGATGTAAACAGGTATTTGTTGCATTCAACTCAAGCTATAGAAAGGAATCGCACTTTAAGCATCCTAAATATTTGGGTCTAAGTTGAGTTTGGAGATCCTTTTCTGAGTTCATTTGCCAAGGTATATCCTGAAATAAAATTTTTTTCTTTAGCTAAGTCCAGTCTTCCATATTATTTARCACAGTCCCATCAAAGCTCTCCGCCATCTGGAGGGAAGATGCACTTATGCTGATACACTTCAGCACATAAACATAATTATGATCAATATTAAAGAAATAACTTTTGAGAGTGCCTTGACTCAAATTTTTCCATTAAGCTAGTCTGAATGAGTTGTTCAGATGTGTACATATCTTTGAGATTTCGATCTTTTGTCCTGGTTTGGGACAAAATAATTTTATAATGTCTTAGCCACTTCTGCAGGAAAAGAAATAATGTTCTTTCCAAGTCTACCTGAGCTTGGCTGCAATATCCTGAAGTGGAGGCTGTTTGTGCTTGTTAGTAATTGCAGTTGTTCTGCTAATTGCAGGTGGTGCACTTATCAATAAAACAGCTTTGTGATTTTTAATTCTCCTAAGTTTGTTGACATAATGCTATCTCTAAGTTCCACAGGCTGCTTAGCCATTGTACAAATAAATTCCTTTGAAAAATGTCCATCTTCTTTATTTCAACAAACTTCATTTGCTGCTTGAGTTGTAAGAGTGGTCCGTTATCTAACCAGCCCAGCATGTGGTACTGATACCACTGGAAGTACATAACCCATTTCGGAGTGATACCTGGCCCATCAGAGCACAGGAACCGTTGGCCTTGAGGATATAAGGGAAAGAGTGCTTGGGAACCTGTGCTATAGACCACTCATWACTGACCAAGCTACCTGTGATTCATCCTCTCCTGCTCTGAAAGACTCGCTTTACCTCTGATCTTCCCCTCTTTATTTTCTTCCTGCCATATCCTTATAGAGAGTGCTTTAAAGGACACCAAACAAAACTGAACGGTACAATACCTGCAGCCTGACTCATCGTTTCTAAACAACCCTTCCTTGCAGCTGCATGTGTGACTGGCACTGTACCCTGACTGGGTGATTTCATTTCAGTAGCACCTTGAGCTTTTCCCTGGGTGGGTGCAGGTAATCCTGATGCCTCAGAGAGCCTGGAAAGCTCATGCTGTTCCTGCCAGCAACTCTTTTACATTTTATTGATGCAGACTCTGGAGCTAACGGCTTTACAAAGGGAATATTTCCTTTCTGTGCTGGGATGCAGTGAGCAAGGAGGATCTGTTTTAATCTGTAGTGCTAGACACAGGAGTAAAGCCCAAGAGGGTGCTTTCCTTTTAGGATGGGACAGATTAGGCTTGCCTATTTTTGCTACCATATCTCCTAGCAGAAGGCTTGAGTGTGGCAGCCCGCTGCTCCCCCTCCTTGTGCTCGCCAGCCTGCTGGGTGGCTGTGAGCTGCCACTGTCCCTGCCTCAGTTTCCCCATCTGTGAGTGGGGATGATCGTCCTGAAGGGCCTTGAGACCTACTGGTGAAAGTGCAACGTAAACCCCACAGTGTGCTAAGGATTCTGCCTGCTCCTGTGCTTCCAACTTTGTTAGCAAGCTCTGAAGACTGCATTTATCATCTGTATTTCAACAATACACTGAGCTCCTCCAAACCCAGGGACTCCTTATCCCAGCTGCTCTTCGAGCATGGCCTGCMTCCTTAAAAAGTCTAGAAACCTCTTCAGTTTTGACTGCATACATCACTTTGAGTCATTTGCAGACCCTTCCCTCTGCTTCTGTTCCTCCATGCAGCCACCAAGGAGTCCGTACACCTCAGAAGCCATTGATGGGGATAAGAAGTGCTCTGTGCAGTGCCACCCGGACCCTGCCGCTGGTCCCTATGTGGATTGCTGCTCCAAACTAGGTGCCGAGGGAAGGCCACAGTGCTGGGACTGGGAGGATGCCTCTGAGCAAGGATCACTGCATGTGGTGCCCTGCAAGGTGACATGTTCCCAGCTTGTCCCTGGCCCACATGCTGAGGCAGCAGATYGGTCACACATCCAGTCCATGTGTCACAGGGCAGGAGGGGAGCCACCAGAAGGAACAAGGGAGCACAAAGGAGGAAACAGTCAGGTCTGTTGTTTGGATTTTCACCGCTGGGTCACCATCTAGACATTTGACAGGCTCAGCAGCAGGTCAGAGACCAAGTTACCATAGCAGGGTGGGGTGGTTGTGCCTCCTTCCCAGGCAGAAATACAAGCAGAGCTGCTGACCCTGTGAGAACAAACATGAGACAGATCCCAGATGCAAGATATGGGAATAAGAAGCAAGAGATTTAAGGTCTGATACCTCCTAACTCACCAAKGGTAGCTAGAACCAGTTGCTATGCCCAGCCAGGGTGCAGGATTTTTAATGGCGATCAGCCTTTCTGGTCCCTAGTGATCCCTGAGCCATTACCACTTGGACAAAGACATACTTTGAGAAGCTCAGCTAGTCCTGGTAGAGCTGGGTGGTCCATTCTGGCATAACAATGTACCAAACTGAACTTAATTAGCCAACTTGCAGCCTTTGTTCCAACTTCGACGCTGCTGGTGCTCCTCAGTGGATGGAAGTCCCGATCCAATGGTCACTGAAATCAGTAAAAGATTTTCCACTGATTCTGGGGGACTTCAGACCCAAAAGGAGTGTTTCATGGTCCCTCTTCCGCTTCCCCCCGCCCCCCAGCATGCCTCGTCCCTCAGTAATGCTGATAGTATGGTTTTGGCAGCTGTTGACTGACCAAATTCCCAGTGCTGGGAAGAAGCTCCCAACGCCAGGTGTCTAGAGTCCTTCTAAGCTTACTTTGCACCTCCTCAGCCTCCTTTTTGTTCTACTTGTTCCTGCCTCTTCCCCCCCTGCACCCAGTGCTTTTTATATCTTGTGTAAGCGTGTTGGCTCTAAGCACACCCAAAATGTAGCAGCAGGCACTTTCTGCCCATACCTTCGCACAGCGAGGCTGCAGGAGAGCGGAGACAGCAGGAACCGAATGGGAAAAGCAATCTGGATATGTGGGCTGAGTTTCGTGCTCTGCAGGTGTATTTTTTTTTTTTTTTTTGCTTGTTTGTTTTGTAGCTTTCCAGCTCCCGTTCTGGAAGCTTGTCACACGAGGTGCAGTTTGCTCTTGGCAGCACGGTAGCAGACTGTGTGGGGATGAATTCATGCTAAGTGCCCAAGAAGCGCTCAAACTCAGCCTCCGTGCCCGCAAATGGACATACAGACTATTTTATGCACAATGAAAGAAGCTGCACCAAGAACTACAATGCCTAACCTAGTTTTATTCATCCCATTTCGATCAAGGCCTCTGGAAGGTCACCGGCTCTTTTAAAAGTAAGGAAAATGTGGATAGACGCCCAGCCGCTATCCTGCTGACAGTGCACTTCTCTGACACATGTACAGTGCACTGCTGAAACACTGATAGTGGTTTTTCACAGAGGTCTGCAATCTATTAGACAGCACTTACTGGTACGTTTCAATGTATCAGCCAGTCCAAGGCTAAGCAGACCATAAAAAATTATGAAATATTTGGCTAGATGGCAATGATCCTTTTAACCAACAATGTGAATGTAGTACATTACACACACACGTAAATACACACGTACATACACACAAAATCCGTGGCAGTGATCCTGATAAATTGATTGTGCACCTTTGACCACCTCCGCCACGCTCGGCCGCACTAATCCATCTCCTAAGGGAGCTTCTCTCGCTCCAAAACCTCCCYGAGGCTGCCAGCAGCCGCCGGTCCTTGAAGTGAGATCAACCTGCCACAAAACTGCTTCCCTTCTTCCCCCCTGTTGGGAAATTCCTTTCCCACCCACCCCATATAATTACCCATAGAAATGCAGGCTAGACAATATTGAGTCCTGGACCGAAATCTGGTTTGAGGTCCAATTATTGCGTGACCGTGCAGGATTGAAAAAGAGAATTTTATACGACTGGAAAAAGATAAATTCCCAGTGTTCTTCAGGGACCACCAGCATCTTCTTTGACTGACAAGTTGAGACATAGCAGGCCTTAAAGTCGTGATGTTTTTAGCTCCAGAAAAATTACTTTACATGATTTTTAGAGGTATTGAAAAGACATTAATTGTATATTTTTTGTTGTTTTTAGTGCTGTGCAGTTGAACTTACAGAAGCGAAGATTTAGCTTAACACAAAAGTGTCCGTAAGAAATGTTTGATGTTAATATTACTCTCTCCCAGTGAGTAGCTGAAGAGATTTTCTTTTGTGGATTGAAGATGCACAAAATGCATGTCAGAATTGAGGGGCCTAGAGTGGTATTGGCCCCTTTTAGGGTGCCTTGCACAATTTGGTTAGTGTCTTAACCAAGAATTTCCAGAGACTTCAAGAGACTTTGGCTCCAAACATTGCTCTGCCATTTATGGTACATGGCATCAAGTATTTGTGCCAATAAAATCTTTATGCTGTGCCTTATGCTGCTGGTTGAGTGCATTGCAAGTGGAGTCTAGGCATACATTTGTAAGGCTTTTCAGAGCTGTGTTAGCACAATCACCCACTTTTAACCTCCATAATTTAGAAAGCCGTTTCTCTAAACACTGAGAAGACTCCTGAACAAAGAGCCATTAAGCTCGGCAGACCCTTCTGGCTTGTTTTCCTCTAGAAGTGTACTTGCAAGGACTGAGATGGTGTCGATCTGATAATGGCCCTTCCTATTTCTATCAGCGCTCAGATGGGACTGCAGAATTGATGTTAATATTGTGTCTGCTTCATTAGTTCACCTACTGGCAGTTGCCTTGCTGAGATCACTGGTTTTTCCCGTTCTGTATTTATAGCTTTGTGTGCCGCTTTCAGCATGCAGATTATCAGAGTCCTGATTGCTGCATTTTGTAGTTTATCAAGACCTTGTTTTGCTAATCATGAAAAACTAGTCTCAACCAACTAGGCAGGAGGGAAATTTTGCTTCTCTCTTTCTCTTTCATAAGTATGTGTATGTGTTTCAGGTACTTAGACATGCACGTGATAGTTTAGAAAATAACTGGTGCAAATGTTGCCATTTCTAATGGGAGTCTGCTAGCATGCAAGATCTTTAGAAATGTCTAAAGTCAAAACAGGGTCAACATATCATTAGCTCGAGAGGTAAAAGAGGACAGGAGATTTGCAGTTTGCACATGAGCCCATGTCTGGGTTTAGGACTGTGGGACCACTTCTCTTCATCCCTCCTCCACATTGACACCAGTGGGTGCCTGGCAGGCAGAGGTCAATATTTTGCTGGATAATCTTGTAGTATCTGCTGTCTTAAAGCTCTGGCTTCTGGAACCAAGTGATCTTGCATTATTATCAAGGATTGCCTTTTAAAAGAATGTCTAATTTTTAAAGTTGAAGAGAAAGCTTGCAAACGAAGTGAGGAGCTCTAAAATCTTGGACGCCAGCAAGCAAATGAAGACAGACATACATTTCCTATTAAAAAGAATTGAATGATATAACTCTTGGCCGAGGGCCATGGAACTGCTCTCAGCGTTATTTCCGTCTGCTGGGGCCAGGACTGAACGCACAGGGCATGTCTGCGCTCTGAAATGAGCTAGCAAAGGCTTTGTCGGTGAGTCCGCTCAGCACGYCCAGCCCAGACCTGGCTGGGGGGTTCTGCATGATGACTGGCTGGGCTCATGGGCTGGATGGCTCCTGGGCTGGCGCAGCATTGCCGTGGCTGTATCCTACCCTCTCCCCGTGTCAAACCGATTCTGGGCACAACTCGGCAGCAGCTGGAGCACTGGGCAGTCTCTGCACGAAGGCCCGTCATGAGACAAAGGATCCTCCCAAAGGGTTCCTTGTTCCATTTTGTTTTGCTGAAGGATTATTTGTTGTACCTTGTTTCTTTTGATTGCGGGCTTTGGCTTAACCACAGAAATGGATATTTCCCCACGTGCTTGCCTTTTGTTGAATAGTTTCCCTTTTTCATACCTSCTTTACAACATGCATGGAGCCATTTGCATGCACTCAGCAATTTATTCCCATCCCGCTGAAGGGGAAAAAAAGAAAGTTGCAAAAGTCAACTCAGATTTGACTGATTTGGCCAATTGCTGGGCTACAGGAAATTGTTCTGTCAATGTGAGGCAGGTTCTCGAACAAGAAGACATGGATAGGAAGTGAGCAAAATACGGTTGTACAAAAGGTTTTGCATGTAATGTTCAAGATTAGATTAAACCAATAGCGGATTGTGAGGCTGGTCTGCTGTAAGACAAGTGATCCTAAGAGAGCTGCCTAAAACAGATGGCATTGAACACCTGAATGTAYGTCGTCTTCTTCATCAGTGGTCTAGAGAACCATTGAGTACTAAGTTGTGCTTTGGTTGCCTCAAAACAACATTTTCTGCCATTTGAGGCTCTTGAGTGCATGTGAGGCACCTGCATGAGGCTGGTGGACACGAGTGCCCTAATGAGTGACGGCTGGAAGGCAGGCAGGACAGTCAAAGACACATCATGTTGCGCAAGATGTTTATGATGGGCAATCAAACCAAACCAAACCAAACCAAACCAAACCAAACCAAACCAAACCAAACCTTGAGGGTGGGGTGCTGCTGCAGATTCAGACATGTACTTTTAGATATTGACTACACGTGAGTTGGGTGTCTGAACTCTCACTGTAATCAGGGGAGATCTAATCAGTGCAACCTATGGAGCCTGGAGAGAGACTCAGGTGGGCACATACAGATATCTACTTTAAGGAAACCTGACTCAGTCTCTAGGCTCCATTGACTGGGATAAGATTTGGTTGCTGACACATGACATATAGTGCCATTTGACATGATTTACAATATCAAGATATCCACACAGGGTGGGTAGGTAGGAGGCAGATCTGAGACCTTCTAGAGCAGCAGCTGGAGGATAGGCAGGATACCCTGGGACATTTCAAATACCTGCCCATGTGAATGAAGACTGTAGATCTCAATGCTGTGGCGGAGCTTAGACACCCAGCTCACATGTGCACATTGCATGGCAGACTCCCTCATAAAGATGTCTCAATCTGCAACTGAATCCCACTGCTAACTTTTTGATGGTGAAATTTATCCCACTTTTAAAATGGATCTTTACCTTAAAAAGCCCAAGTTAGTTCACCGAATACACTGAATTTCTAACTTTTCATGCTTTTAAATGCTTTGAGAAGGAAGGGAGTTGTTACTTATCAGCCAAGTCTTACCTTGGGAGATAGCTACCATTCAGGATACACCTACAAACCCCAGTGCTCACATAATTGGAGAATAGCCATCTGCTAGGTTTCTCAGTTAAGAGTCTGTAGAGCTTAGAAATTCTATCAGGTGTTTGATCTCCTGCGTAACACAGGCCTTATTACAAGTTCTGGTCACTCACTGAAGCCAGAATCTATAAAGCTGTGACCCCCATGAATTAACCAGAACTAGGGCATGACTTTTACAAAAAAACATGAGCCCTGATTTTAAATTTTCCTTTGATAGAGAATTCTCCATAGCAATTAGTGAGCTGTTCTGGTGATTAACCCTTTCACTATTAAAATTAATCTTTCTACTCTGAATGTGTCAAATGTCAGCTTATAGACATTGGTTCGTGTTGTAGGTTTGTCCATGAGAGTAGTGAACCCTTTGTTGTTCCAGTTCCTGCATGGGAGGAACTTACAGGGTATCCTCAAGGCACCATTTAATCTCTTTTTCTATAGCCAAAAAGATTGAACTCTTTGAGTCTTCCACCATGTTTCTAGTCCTTTGGTTGTTCCCAGAGCTTTTCTCTGAACCCTATCCAATTTTTTGAAATTGCTCTTAAAATTTTGTCACCAAAGCTGGACAATCATGCCAGAGACACTGTAACCTCTGGACTCCTACTCAGCATTTCTGTGTTCATTCAATCACTTTGACTTCATTTGCTTTTGCCTACAACTTTTTATTTATCCGTGCGTGGCCTTAGTCATTGTTTTCCATAGGATCCCCAGCTTGTATATAAAACCAATTGTCTTTGTTGTTAGATACTTACTGTCAGTGGTGTGCTGTCCTCACTAGTTTTTATTACACCTATATTTATGCTATTAACTTTATTAAATATCTTTTTTTTCAATGTCATAGTTAAAAAYGTTAAATAACAGAAGGTCAAAAAACAGTCTCATGGGATCCTGTTTGATGTTTCCCCAGCTGCCCTTACATTTGAAACTTGTCATTGCTAGTGTTTAACCCATGTTCAACCATGTGCTGTGCTGTTTTTCCCATTGTTTGAGCCTGTGAGTCAAAGTGCCATGCACAAGCAATTCTGATGTTTTCTGGGAATCTCTTAGATGAACCCAACTTGTAATTTCATGAGTAAAAGATAGCAAGTTATATCTTGTCATAATATTTTATAGACCAGTATCCTGACAGAAGGAATCCCTTCTCTATTTGGTGGCTTTTCTTGTCCTTTTCAGTGAGGACAGTCCCCTTGTCTTCGGGAGGATGGACACACAGAAGACAGAAGTGGCCCAACACCATGTCATGCGCCAGTTGCTTTGGGTGGCAATGGAGAGCTGCACCCTTGCAGGGCTTTGCTGGGGCTGCTTGCCCTCCTTGCTTCCCAGGAGCACTGCCGAAGCACGGCTCAGCTCAGGGGAGCAGCGGGACCAGATCCTGCACGTGGAGCAGAAGCAGGGAGTGCTGCCACAGCTCACTCAGCCTCATGGCTGCGCTTTCCCCTTCTTTTGGGTAGTCACAGCAAATACCAACCYACCTGCTTTCCTCTGGTGCCACGTTAATTATTGCTTAAACAGTCCTTTGGAAATRCAGAGCATTGTAAGAGCATGAAGTGTTATCATTATTAAATCAGTGTTAGTCCAGAGCCCTGCTTAAATTTACAGCTTGTGCTAAAACGTGCGAAAAGGACTGTCACAAAAGAGGTTGGATTTCAGGCGTATGCTCAGCCTTTAGGAGGACACGAGGCATAGTAGCACTTTGGTAGCGTAGTTTGAATAATATGTAGGATTATGGAAGTCAGGGGACCGAAAGAGTACAAAATATTGACATTATTCTACTACCTCCCTACACCATCTCAGCTCACAGACAGCAAAATCACTGAAGTTGAGGGRGTGATATCAAGCTTAATTTGACAAAGAGCATTGCTAAAAAACCCCAGCATTTACCATATGTACAGTAAATTACTAAAAGGACGTGGAAGCAAGAAGGGAAAAATAATAGATATACATATTATTAGTGCAATTAAGTATAATATGTAGGGAACAAAAAAAGGTAAAAGTAATGTAGAAAATTCATAGTTTTAAAATCCTGAAWTTGTATTTTTGAGTATTTTTGGTTCTGTGAGCCATCTGGGCAACCAGGTATTTTACAAATCATAACTTGAATGTGAGAAAATAGTATAGCGATGCAGTTCTGTTACAGTCATCTGCTTCTGCTCACATGGTTTTGTCATAAGGCTCCTGCTATATKGCGAATCCTCACTGGATCAGCAGTGAACATCGCTATCTTCAGACTGTTTACCACAGCTTCTGAATATTGTAAAATCTGCAGGCTTACAGGAATGGTGCCAGAGGCTCTAAGAGTCTGGTCTTGGTTAAAATTTGTGGTGAAGGGAAGGGAGAAAGGGGGAAAAAAAGGGAGATCTCCATCTGGGGTAAATTAAGATAGTGCTACGCCAATCTACGGCAGCTGAAGACCACTTTAAGGAAAAAGAATATGCTGAGATCTCATGGAGGTTAGCTCAGGGGGTCCCTGTTGAGTAGCCAGACAGGTGATGTTTTCATCCTTTTGTTCTGTTTAGCTGAGAAACCTGAGTTAAGTTCATGGTTTTATTCTGGTTTTGTTTCTAGCTCCCCACAAGTACTGATAGAGCAGTGGCAAGAAAAAAAGGTCTACTTGTAAACGAGTTACTTTCTTTATTCCAGATACAAGTTTAGACTACCCCATTTGAGGTGGCATAGGGTAAGAAAGGGTGCGTTTAAGGCTGATTTATTTCCTGGCTTTAGAAGGAAAGAATTAATTGGCAAAGTTTTCAGGAATTTCAAGTATTGCAGACCCTGGAATATTCTTACCCAGATTTTGTTTTTCAGTCTCTGTCCTTTAAGGGAAAATCATGAAAATGTTGAAGCGGGCTGGGGCCCCATGTTCTGCCCTTCTGGCTTCTTTCAAGTACATTCAACCATAACCTTCATGTTATGAAGGGCAGCTCAAATTTTCCAAGACTTTAAGACAGTTTTGGGGAATGTCTGAGTTCTGGTATCACAGGATGTCAGCCTTCACCTCCCACGTATGTGTGTTGGGGGCTTAGGTGGTTACAGCTTGGGAAGTATTTGCTACTTAATGAATTTCATGCATTTCATGAACAGCTGTTCACCTCGCCTCCTGGGCCACCATGAGGACACTTTCACAGAAGTTGTGCACCAGGTGGGATAGTTCTGCTGTCCAGAATGGTCCTTCGGGAACCAGCTGGATGTCTCTGAAAGTCTGCTGCAGTGGTTCTCTACCACATCTGATAAGAGTGTACAGATCAGGAGATTTCCATGCAGCATGATCAGCTCTCATATCTGAGCATTTCTTCATTAACAGATTGCCAGAGGACAACTGCTACATCTGATGGGTAAGGAGTGGAGATGGATCATGTGGCACAGCACAGCAAATAAGTCCAGTCTGCTAAATCAAATGAGTGGGAAACATCTCCGAGGAGGAAAACCAAGTGTCACAAATTAACATGAAAAGATGTAGAGACCCTCCTGAGTTCCTATGCCCTGCAAATACTACAAAAGAAGCATTTCCCAGCTTAATACACAGTGGGGACATTTTGAGAAAGCAGATAAACATTTACAGATGTTTTTAATGATTTCCATTTTGTCTGGGGCAATCCATGACCATTCAAACCCTACAGAATCTAATCCCATTCATAGCAGTCTGTCTGGGTTGCACCAAGGGAATTGTAGAGATATTCCATATTTACACCAATACAGCTGAGAACAAAGCCTTGCTGCAATTTGCAGTCGATTCAGTCTTGTACCTGCTGTCACTTGGACTGGAGCGGTCTCTTTAGGTAGCTGAGCTCAACAGGTACACAAAGTTGAGCTTACTAGCCAGCACTCTCAAACTCTCTGCTTACTGAGGATGAGGCCAGATTTGGTCCATCGTCACAAAAGGATACAGACTCGGCAAGACTGTGGAGTATTTTCAGCAACTGCAGTAAGTATTTTCTTGTGGTCAGCAATAGCTTGCCTGAAAAGGAGTTTTAAGATTGCAACTGGAATGCTTCAAATGGGATGGACAGAAATGCATCGCTCTGTTTCCCTAGGTTTCCTGAGGTGCTATCCCAATGAATACGACAACCAACCCTCGAGTTATTTGTTGAGCCTGGATCTCAAAGCTTCTCTGAGCTTCTACAACACTGAACTGGGCATCTCTGTTTGAGGCTATTTCCTATCATGGTGACTTCCCACGAGCTTGTTGCACCTAAGACCTGATGCTGGTTTCAGCAGTCACCAACAGCCACTTTTTTCAGAGTTAATCTTTTACTGGTGTCGCATGCACTTATAGAACAGAGCTTTATTTTACTTTTCTTTTTTTTTTTTTTTCTTTTTAATTTTTACTATTGAAATACCCTATTAGGCATTTCTAAATGTAGAGCTTTTATATATCATCACGGACATGTTAACAAGTGTGTGCATCTGGCCTAAATTAGACCACCTATGAAGGTGGCCTACAAAATCTAGATATTACCAGAGGAAACATTGGAAAAGGCAGTTTACTACCAAGAAGAGAAACATTTTAAAGCCAGCCCACCAGCGAAGAGACCCTGGCAGCCCATAAAGAATTCTTCAACAGAGAGTGGAAAGTGCATATGGACAGATATTGATCCCAGTTCCACCAAAAGTAATTAACTGTGTTGACCTCAGGGTATTTACCCTAGCGCTACAGTTGTGGGGCTGAATGAGACACAGACAGAAGGTGAGATGCAGTTCTGAGACCAYGTGAAGCCATTGCAGATACGTGCTGAAATTTCGCCTGCAGGAAGAGAAAACCATTAGAAAACCAAAATACCTCAAGAAACTTTYGGAGAACATTGAAAGCCTGGGTGTCTGCTAGAAGTAGCAGGCTGTAACAAATATAAAAATTTGTGGCTACACATAATAATCCAAAAAATAAAGGAAATGAAAGTAAAGATACATACATTTAAAGTATTTCCTATTTCCTTTCTACAGAGCTGAGAAGTCTTGATGCTTACCTCACATACCAGAGCAGAAGGACCACATGCTGTCCTATATAAACACTGCCGGTCCAAGTCTGATTTTATAGAGTTCAGGTTTGGCTCAAGAAATTAAGACTGCCTGCAGCCCTATGCATTCCCGCTTGGCTGCATCACCAGTGCGCAAAGCTAAATAGGAATAACAACTCCTACAAACACAGCTTATCTCTGCACTACTGAAAAAAAACGAGTGTATTATATTGTGGCAACCTGAGAACATAAACTGAAGATCTTGGCATATACTGCCAATGTTTTTGCAGACTGCAGTTAAAGATCCCGTTACGTCTGGTATTCCTTCAGTTAAATCATCACAAAGGATCTGGTGCTTGGTGCTTAGCTGTTACTATTGCTTTTAAAACTATTTAAGTGGTGGAACGCTTGGAATATGGTTTGGGGTCAGTGCATTCTTCCACCCTGTGGGATGAACGCAGAGTGGTCCAGCAGATGTGGGGGGAGGCACAATAAACGTGAGGTCTTTGGGGAATCCCTACTTTGCTCTTCTTCTGAGGGTGCCTGGGTGGGCACCTTATCCTACAGACTCGGATGACCGTGGTGCCCTTGGGTCCTCCACTCCCCCTCTGCTCTCTGCTAATCTGTCAGGACAGAGGTGAGGTGACAGGAGTCAAGAGGCAGCAGTTGCTGACATGGCAGTTTGCTAAATGTAGCCCAAGCAGTTGCTAAGGTGAGAAACGGCTGTAGGTCATTAGCGTCACCCATTTTGGATAGTCACCCTTATCACCCGCATGAATACTTAGACTCTCCCACTTTGTGATTTTGGCACAGATGAGGGAACACCAGCGAGGACCAACTTAAGTTACTTTAGAAGAAGGTATAAGAAACCCTGTTAGGAAGAATCTACTGTGAGAAAAGTTTATTTCTAAACCTTCTCAGACAGTAGTTTGTTTATACCAACTGCCTGATCTGTCGAAGGGATATCCCAAGCCTAGCAGGCTAATGAGCTAATGTGGTGGAGACATGCTGGCACCTGAAGAGAAGAGTGGTTACCATCCTGTCCAGCCACTTTGGACTGTCCAGTCCAGGCTCTGTGGTGCAACTGCCTGTGGTGACTATCAGCACAAACCAAGGTGAAGGGCCAAGCTTGCACCCCTGRGTCGAGCTTACCAAGGGTAAGCCATTCAGCCGTAAAAACGTATGGATTACACTGACTGACTCATTGCCTTCTGCTGGTGCACTGTCCTGAACCGGAGGCACATCACCTTGTGCTCCTCCAAACCCCAAATCCCTCTGGTGAAGCAGGCACCATGCAAGCAGGCTCCTACTCCTTTCCTCACACAACCGTCCTTGTCTCTGCTCCAGCCAGAGTGGCACGTGTCTCTTTGCCATAAACAGTGGATAATACAGAGGCAGCTGGGCCAAGGACAGCACTGGAAAGGACATTCATTTTACCGGCTCTGCTTTGGTGGATACTGGTGCTTAGTGGTGAACATGAGACAAGAAAGAGCTAAGCACTTTCATTTCAGCAATCACCATGCTGTTGGCAGACTTGCCTCTCTCTAACACCCACCTATAGCCCATTCTGTCCCTAGTTTTAGTTTGCTGAAGACAGAGGGTGAAGGGTGCAAGGGTCTTGTTTCACTGAGAACTAGACATCAGTAGAGTACACAGGTCAGCCTGGAGACAGCCCTAGTGAGAAGGAAAGAGGTGAGTTTCCATACCCACGGGGTGACAGGACACCTCCCCACACCAAGTCACTTGGMGAGGAAGGGTCTGGGAAGTGGGACTTTGGCTGGGGAAAGGTGCAAGACCACCCTGGGTCTTCCATCTCCTGTTTCCCTGGTAGCTCACTGCAGCTCCCATCTTGCTTCTTAAGTCTAACAGATGGTGTTGAGGAACTGGAGGCAAGCAGGGAAGATACAAATAGGACCACGTCACTGACATGATCTGTTAAGAAAGCTGAAATCTCCTAAGCCCACCCACTAAATCTGTCCCTGCTTTGTGCCCCTGGAAGTTGTGACAGGATCTTGAGGAACAGACCAAGTAGAAACCACCAGTGCCAACATCATCTAGTTTAGGCAAGGTCCCAGTGCAGATGACCCCAGCTAAATCTGGATAAAAATCCCGCTAGGTTGAAGGAAAAAATTTGAATCTGGAGCCCTATTTTGTGGTCATTCAGACATACGTTCCCTTCCAGGGCTTAGTGAGCAAGAAGCTCATCATCTGCAGATGGCTCACATAAAGAAAATGCCTACGAATCCTAGTCTGCAATATTGCCCTCTCTGAATTGAGTTTCCTGTGTTACAACAGCAAAATTTGTGCTGCCCCCTGAATACCAGCTGGCTCCAGGTTCACAGGGAAGGAGGAGATCCAGCAGTGATCCTACTCTGGAGCAGACACAAGGAATTGAAGCCCAACAGTAGAGGAAAAGGGAACCACATACCAAGGTAAATATGGTCATTTAATGTTTGGGAAAGGGGTAGCAGTCACAGTAGGGATCAGCATGTGCCTGGAGGCAGGTTTTTTAAGGACCGTGAAGGAAATGTCTCTGATTTTACCAGCCAATTTAACTAGAGTAGACCCAACTCTGCAGAACAGAGCTGAGGCAGGGAGGCAGAGGTGACGACAGCTAGATTCTGCCCCATAGGACATAGGCATTTTGGTAGGGTGCAGGATGGCCATGTAAGCTTCTCATCCAAGCTTGTTACGTTAGTTCCGATGAGTGTTACCACTTCTTGACCTAATTGGCACGCATGCGTGATGATCTTTGAAGGAAATCATTGTTTTCTTGCGGGAAGTAGGACTAACTTGTGTATCCTTCAAGCATTTGTCTCATTCCTGTACAGGTGCAGACTCAAAGGCATGGTGTTGCCAGTGAGGGCTGGGCAGTATCTACTTAGCTCCAAACCATCCCACTTTTAAAGATGAAATTCAACCAAGTGTGGTGGAGGGTCAGTGCTGAGCTCTGCCCAGCTCCTGAGCCCCTCAGATGAAGCAGGGTGGGAGAAAAGACAACCCCAGCTGGAGCAAGAGGACCTGGTTACTAACTTATGTGCTGGCAGCTTGGACCTGGAGCCCAAAAATTGCTGTGTATAAGAGAGGAGGGCAGTTGCTGTCCTCACCGACAGCTTGGAGGAAGTGGAGAGGATGTTATTTGCACTGGTCCAAGTTTGTCTCTGAGTCCTGTCAGCCTTTAGATACTTCTTTAACTGTTGTCCTCCTAAACCCCCACAGCAAAACATCCTCTGGCTATTGCCATCAGCTTCAGGCAAACAGGGGTTTACTTGCTTGATTGTACTGGCAGGAAGAATCAACATCAATTTAGCCGTTTCAGATATTTTACTGGCCTGTGCTGGATTTTTCATCAGTGTGTACTGCACAGCAGACATGGGGAACAATTCTTGTTYGAGAGCTTGGGCATCTCCCGGGTTGATTGTATGAAATTATACACAGGAGCGCACAGCAAAATCTTTGCTTATTTGGCGCAAAACCTCCCCAAGCTATTGTCGGTGCTGCTTTTGCCCTTGGGTTATGACTCCCATCTGAGATGCAAGGTGCCAGCTCAGAATCACCTTAGGTATCTAGTTTTTCTCCAGTGAAGAGTCCCTAAGCTCCTGTTCGTACCACTTAGGTCACACTGACAGCCCTGTAGTCACAGTGACTACACTCGTGCTGATTTCTGCCCAACAATTGCATCAGAGGTTCGTTAATGTGAGACAACGCTGGAAGTGATCCAGAAGAGCAGTGCAGGGTGTACCGGAGAAGCTGGGGTCCTGCGTTCCCCATCGCAGGCAGAAGAGACCCCCTCTTCTGCTCCCACTGCTGAGGACCCTTTCCACCACAGCATGAGAAATGCAGACCCTTGCCAGGTAAGCAGCCCCTTCAGCTACTTGATATAAAATGTATTCATTACTGTTTTGCAAGGACAAAAGTAAAAAAACATTGCTAAATGCTTCCCAAGCTTTGCCATTTGCATTTGCAAGACCAGGAGGACTGATGCTGTGGGTCTTAGACGTGGGTCTGCTCTTCCGCAGGCCCTGTCCGGACGCTGCTCTGTGCCCTCTCCTCGCCTCCCGCAGACTGCAGCAGCGTCTGTCACTGCATGGAGCAATCCCCGATGTCGGGTTTGGAGGTGAAGGTCAGCTAATTGGGCTTAAAGCTTGCCCAGCATTTTTTCAAATAGTCTGGTCTGTCGCGTGTCCCAGGCCACTGAGCAATCACCTCGCTACCTCCGTTTTGAGGCCAGTTGCTTACATCTGGATAAAGCACGTCTCGTGTGTTTTGATTCCCTTTTCTTTCATCTGAGCAGAGGTTCCCAGCTTTTCATGTCTTTTCCTGCCGAGCACAATAGCCAGCTGAGACCCCTTGTTTCTCTCGGTGAGGGTCCTTACCCACTCCAGTCAGAGCTGCCTCTCAATTTTCTTCCTGATAAACTGAACAGAGCAAGACTCGCGTAATTCTCGTTGCAGGAATTTCTCCTTACCCTCACATTGTTTGTGTGAGTATTTTCTGCCGCCTCTACAATTTTTTCAAAAGCCCTTTAAAAATGCTGACATTTAACTTGAATACAGTTTTATAGTACTGATCTCATCAAATCCGTATGAAGAGGTAAAATCACCTTCCTTGTTGTAATCATCGTTCTCTTGTTTAAATATCCAAAGGTTATTTAACCCCTCTCGCTACGTGCTTCGGAGAGATGCGGCTCAGCTCTGGCCCTAAGTCATCTCAGCTTTGCTTCACGTACAGGCAGATACGAATCAGGCTTTATTAAAGTGTATTTTGTTTGAATGGATCCTGATTGCTTTTTATAATAGTCTCATTATTTACTATTCTGCCTATACTGGACCACCCACATACCTTATCAGCGATGGCTTTGCGGTTCATTCCAGATGGTTGATGGCCCTAGCAGGTCACCAGCAAAATATCCATCCTACTTTCTGAGTGGTGCCCGTTAGCTGCTGGCAGACCTATATAAGGCAGGCTGCTGCTGTGTGCCGAGACGCAGCTCAGCGTGGCACTGGCACAGCCATTGAGGCTACCGACGTAGCAGTCTCACTAACGAACCTCTCCAAATGAATTCAGAGGCTGATACTCTTTGGGAAGGGCTGCAAAGCTTTCCACCTCTATGAGGCCTTTCCATCCCAACACTGGACCCTCTTCCTTCAAAAAAAACCAAAACCCTGCCCTGTGTTTAATTTTCACCCCTGAAACATTAGAAACATTAAGTGTCTTGATTGTCTTTATTGATTTCGAGTGAAAGACAATCGGAAGAGGCACAGATGGCCACAGCTTGAAGCTCTAAATATGAAGAGACCAAATCTAACCTAAGTTCTGGGAAGAAGTGCACTTGTCGCTGCTGTTTGTTACTGCTGTTTGTTTGCAGTGGCAGAGCGCGCCGGGGGCCTGTGCACCACATGTGGGAAACCACCTGGCAGCCCCAGGTAGCACCAGCACGGGTGCAGGAGCCRTGGCCGGCTGCTTGGCTGGGCTCTGGAGCACAGAAATGTGGCATGCAGAGACCTTAGCTCAGCCCTCCCTTGCTGGTGGGCAGGGAAGGAGCCCAGCAAGCAGCCGGAGATGCTCTGTGCCTCAAGGATCCTCCTCAAGGATCGTCCTGTTAAGCAGGAGACAAAGTGAACGCACCAGGGATACAGTAGACCCCCAAGGATGATGTGAGGCTTTGTACGAGCAACGTGGGTGCAATTATCAGCTGCCTCAGCATGGCTGATGCATGTCAGATCAGAAAAAAAGAGGACTCTAAGGAAAATCTGGGACAAGGAGGATTGTACTAAGCAGCAATTACTTTTACAGTAAAAGAGCAGTTTCTGGGAGCTSCTCTCTGCAGAACGGAGCTCTCTCCCTCTGCTGATCATCGCTCCTGCGTGCCAGGGAGTGGGCAGGTGAGAGTGGGCGGCTGGTGTTCAGAGCTGAGTGCATCTTTGCAAATTATCTGCAGGCTTCAGGTAAAATGTAGATCAGAAAGTATCACAGAGCAGGAGCTGTTTTTCATATTTAGATAAGCAAGGCTTGATGTGGGATTTTATGAGGTTTCTGTACTGTTACTGGAGTGCCTGGTTCCCACTAAGGAAACACTGTAAAAAACAGAAGTAAAACCTCCCCAGTGGGGTTTTGAAATGTCTATATCAGGCTGGTGCCATTTTGGTCCTTCCAAACTATGTGCCTGTCCGAAGCCCAGAGAAGTCAATGGAAAATCCCGCAGCTTTCAGCAAACATTGTGTCAAGTCATATTAGACCTGTAACCAGAACTTACCCGTGGGAAAAGTATGGCTTGCTTTCTCCTTCATCCAAATGTTAGTTAGCTTCATTCTCTCTTCTGATGTATGGGAAACTTAAGTCAACAGTATACCAGGTATTAATGTGTCCTGATCCTTATACTCCAGGTATAGCACTATGTCTCAGAAATCCCAGTGACCTACTCCATATGTTATGGAGAAGCAACTTCTGGCCTTCAGGAAATGCTTATTTGTATGCCAGTCCTTGGTGGTAATCAAGGACTTCAGGTTGTCTGTAGCAAAGGACCATATCAGCTTTATGGCATTTTTGACTGGCGAGAGGGAAGACTTGCTGATTAAATATTTTGAAGGTTGACATTATTCCTAGATCTCAGATGCTTTGGACTCAGTGACCCAAACGACGGCACCCAAAAGCACTGCTCACTACAATAAAAGGAAATTAGAAACATGATTCAGGAAATTGGGAGACCATCCAGGATTTCAAAGCAAGACCCAAGCACAGAGAAGAAAGAAAACATAACACAGGCAAAGCAAGGCGTGAAGCTGTTGGTTCTTGGCGAGACGTGGTGCTATCTAGAGCGTGGGGGCTGGGTTGGGACACAGAGGTCTCTGGATCTGCCGCAGATTGTCTGGCTGACCCTGGGCAGGTCCCTGCCCCTCTGCGTCCCTTCCTTGTTCAAAGAGCCAGAGCTATCTTTTACAAATATTTGCCTAGGTAGTCCCTACCACCAAGAATCAAATGTCGAACTTGCCCCTTATTCTTCTCCCTGTTTAAAGTTTGTAGGTGCTATTTCCTCTTCCCAAGGGTGGTGCACAGGGCTCGTTGTCCTACGTGCAGCACCAGGGGACACTAAAAGGCATCACGCTTAATCAATGACCGCGCAGGCTACATTTCACAATTTTTTCTGGCCTTCTCTCTGAGATATTGGAGTGCCCCCTCTGTAAGCGGGAGGTTGAACAAGCCTTCTCCAGTGGCTGGGGTCTGGGTGGGAGCTACCTCTCACAGAATTACAAGTTCCTCAGCTTGCCCTGCCAGCCAGGCTGGAAAGCCATACCCAGCATTCACCCCTCAGCGCTTGTCACCTCGCTCCGAAGCATTCCCTTTCCTCTGATGAGCCCCAACACTGTGGAGTATCCATCAGTGTCATTTTGCCTGAGCAAGGCCAGCAGGATCAGGCCAYGTGACACCAACATGAAGGAACAGCTTTCCTGTGATCCAGGAAACTCATCTGCTGATGCCACTGGCCAAAATGCTTCTCTGACAGGGAGAGAGTATCACTTGTCCTCTTAGGAAGGATATAAACATTGTCCAGTTGTCAATCAGCTGAGAGGGATCATTTACCCCTTCTGGTGTAATTTACCCTGTGAAAGGCAGAAATCAAATAGTGTGCAGAAACACTGCGAAAGAGAGGAATGAGACTCATTTGTGTGTAGCGTCCATGAGTAAAACTTTTTTTTTGGGAACTACCACTGACCTTCAGGAATCTTGCCCATCAGACGAGAACTCCAGAAATGGTCCCGCTGAAGAAGCTCTTCCCTCTGACGTCATCATTTGAATGGTCTGATTTTCAGGTGCACCAAGTACCCAGTGGCCTCCTGGTAGATACTCAGCACTTCTGAGAAATCAGGCCACTTAGTCAAGTGGGTTTCCATTTTAGGAACACATTAAAAATCACGGTCCACCTTATACAGAAATCAGCATAGCACTCCAGTTTATTGACCTTATAACAGTTAAGGCTTTGAGTTGGCTGTGGTCTGGTGGAGGCCAGTGTCTGTGTCCTCAGCTAGGGTAAGTTGAAAATCTGTGGCTTTACATCAGCTGATGACAGTGAAAGATCTATCTCCAGCTTTTCATCCAGGGCTGATACATCATTAAATTTAAAAACATTACATCATTGTTTTTAAATACAAATTCCAAACTGCATCATGTCAGCCATCTCAAACCGTAACCTTGACATCTGATTCGAGTAGCTGCAGATCGTTCAGGACATACTCCAGGGAGTGTTACAGCTGATGCTAGTTACCTCCTGTGTTTAAACCATCCTTTCTACATGTTCAGAGATAATTTACTTATCCTAAGATGTGTCTCTAAGTTGTAAGGCCGCACAGTGGTGAGGAACAGTCTCTCTGATCCTCGTAGCGTCAGGCAATGCAGAAGGTACCCAGATGCACTTAGCGCTCAAAGCCTGATACTTCTCTTGTTTTATGCCAGACTTACCCCATTATAAATCCACATGGGGTTAATCTTGATTTATAGCTGAGCAAATGGTATCAAAGTCAAGCTCCTGCTCTGTCTTGCTTGTGGTTGTAAAATTCGAGTTTGCATCTCCTTGTGAACTTTAATCTCTGAAGATTTACTCATCCCTCTCTCTATTTTTTTCTGTGCATTTTTCCCCCCACAAATTAATCCAATGGGTTGTCATTTTCTTTTAAACACTGAAAATGACCTTGCTTATTTTGATGGGCTCTGAACAATAGCACTCGCTGTCTTGCACTCATTCTCCATCCTGGGGCTGTGAGTCATTATGGTTATGAAAGACAGAATATTGAGTCACTGACTGTCAAACATCTCTGCTGTGAGGGATGGAGCCTTTCAAGAACCCCTCTCCTGGTAATCATTACTCTTCTGTATTTACATTGCAGTAGGACCCTGATCCCAAGTCAGAGCTGAGCCTCTAGTCATTAAGTGCAGTGCAAACACACTCGTCTTACCATAGTCCTTGCCCTGATGAGCAAGTGTGGGATCAATCTGGGACTATCTACATCTAGAGAAACTTCCATCCAAGGCTCTTTAGAGGTATYGATTAATTAAACCTTGCAACAGTTGTATCTGTTAGCAGAGAATCAGCATATAGTGCGGTAGTTTGGCTGGTCATTACAACCCTGACCTGGGACTTGGCTGGTACTGCTCAAGGTCCCCGTCTGTGTCGCACCACCTATTTCCTATGGGACCTTGCATAAGTCTTCAAAAGGTGTTGGGCTTCTGAATACCCATGAAATATGGGTCTTGGCTTGGGAGTGCCTYACTATCATCTCTGTAGGGGGGTGTTAACACTGCCCCTTTCACAGCGTGAAAGGGTGAGAAGACCTGACATGTGCAATGGTAGGGAAAGCCTGAAAGTGAAGGTGTTTCTGGCAAATGGAAACTAACCCACGCGCCAGGGTGCCGGGCACACAAACGGCTTTGGCTCCTGCCCGTCAGGCCCTGATGCCGCTCATCCAAATGAGCTCTTTGCTGGAAACACACCCCATGAGGTGACATGATTTGCCAGCATCAGCAGCAGAGCCGGGGTTAGGACTGCTCGCCCTGTGCTCGGATTATTATTACCATGTGCCTTTCCTAATGCAAAGCACCTTTTTGCTCAGTCTGGGCTACAGTACCCCCAGGGCCATGCCCAAACCTTATGCAGGACTTTCTCCTCTCCCATCCCAGACCCCAGGAGCGAGGTGGTTTCTGGCTGGAGCGTGGCTCCACGAGGGTGTCCCTCCTCCAAGCCCTTCTGCATGTTCCAGCAGTGACACCAGCTGCGGTTTGTTACAAAGACATGTCATACCGCTTGCAGCACTTCCCACCCCATCTACTCTACAGCCAAACTGAGGTTTAAGTTACTGCTTGCCGGATCCAGTTCTGTGCTTAATCCTTTCTGCACTGCTCCCTGTCCCAACAGGCCAAGTACAAGCTTCGGTGACGCCCTCTTCGAGGTTTATACAGGTGTCACTGGCAGTGCAGACTCGAGGTCTGAAGCACTAAGCCGTATGAATTTCCTCACATGGGTTTTGCGTTTCATTAAGTCAGTTTTGCATTCGTGCCCTGGGAGCGCCTGTGCAGAGGGGAACAAAAACCCTTAGCAACTGCCTCATGGCACTGGTCTTTGGCAGTCAAATAGCCAGAGACCAATTTCTCATCTTTGCTGTGACTCTGCTGACACTGGTGTCAAATGGCAGAAATTCCCCTTGTGCTGGTGGAAATGCAGTTTTCTGTATGGGGTATCATTGTTGAGAGTCCATCAGCTTCTTTAAGACACCGTGTTCCAGCCCCATCGCTCTTTAATGACTTATGCTAACATTAATATTCTTTTTGGTAAAGTGAAATGCATTTTAACAAGTTGTGTCTGCCACCCTTGGGGTCAGATAAGTGATCCCTGACGATTCCTGCAGTGACCCAATAAGTGAACACAGGACCCACGTGTTAATTATATCTGTTTCTTTTTTAATATCCTCCTGATGGTTGTTTTCTTTCAGTTGACACACATAGCTGCACTGCAGCAACTAACCTTCACATCTCGGTGATGAATGTCTCACCCCATTACACCAAGCTCAAGCTTTTGCTAACATCCACTTATGAAACCTTGCTCAGTCAAAGTCCATGGTGATTTGAAGATTATTATGCAAATACACGTTGCTCTGTCACTGAAGATGGCTTGAAATATCCCTGGCCAGTAAAGTTTGTCTGAACTATTTGCAATTAATAATCAGAGGGGCTGGAAAGAGAAGTGCTGCCCTGCCTGGGTAGGCATGGGGGGCTTCTTCCAGGAAGGTGGGTTTCTCTGCTTAGTTCTTCCATGCCTGCCTTGGGTTAAGTCCCTGTTTTCAGATGAGTGTGAATCAGGAGCAAGGTGCCCAGGTTGAGATGTCCAGAGCTCCTCGGTCACACCCCAGCCTTGAGAAATAGGTCCTCTGAAAGGGTCTTGGGTTGTGCACCTGGAAGCAAAGTCAAGTGAGAATTGCTGGTCACTTTTGGAAGTACCAATTGCATTTAATGGAGGTGACAGGTAATTGTTTAACCCTCTGTGCATCTATCCCTGCTCAGAGTTCAGGGTACAGAAATGCTATTTCTTGCCCTCTAGATAAGGACGAAGGATGAAGTGCTGTAAAATAAACCCGCTCACAGTGTCTCACGCTGGTAAAGAACTGCTCATTTTGGAAGTTTATAGTTAAGATGGTAGAAGTTGCAGGTGGTAGGCGTGTTACGGCAAAGGTTTCTTCAGATTCTAACTGGGCAGCGAATTAAATTAAAAAACAGAGTGACTGGAGGTGCTAGGCCTGTAATTAAATGGATGGGTGGATGCATGGCTTATCTGCTAATATACGAACATTAAAGAATCCCCTAAAACCACATGAAAAAGTTTATACGGTTGAACTTAATTGCTCTTCTTCTTGTCTTGCAGTTGGTGAAATTAAAGGAAATTTTGGCCTTACCAAAAAAATAAAGAGGATAATTCAGGAAGAGAATCGTCTGGCAGTTCTCTGAAGTCTTATTGCAAAACACATAAGAAATATTCATCACTAGTTGGATAAATAGATTATTCTAATACAGGGCAGCAAAATATATAAATGTTATGCAATAAGTAGGATCTAGTTCTGCGTAATGTAATCACATGAGTAATTGCAGTGAGACCACTGGCTCTGCCAGGGCTTCTGACATGAATTTTATTTTGCACCAACTTGCGTCATTCCAAATAATTTTACTCAAGCTGCCTTATTTGTAATTATTCACCTGGCCTGTTGAACCTCAGCATTTGATTGCCTGACTGATATCCCCTACTTGTTCTCTGCCGTCACACGCAGGGGTAGGGCAGGACATGGCTGTGCTTCTGTATGGGGTGTGATGTGAGGGTGATGCGCGGGGCTGGTGATGTGCCTGGAAGTTTTGGGCTGAGCCAAAAGCAGAAGGCAGCTGTTGACAAGCCCAGTGAGGAGCTGCTGGTTTATGAGCCTGGGGATTTGAAATTAAGCTCTAAGCTTCAGGAAGTTTCATGTGCTTACTTACTATGCAGTGCACCGTAAAAATCACAAGAACCACAAAGCAAATGAGAAAAAAAATCAAAGCAAGGCACAGGGTGATTGTTCCTCACTTTCCCCATCCTGAATGAAAAAAGACACTTTTCTTATTTGTTCTTTTTTTGGCTCAGTTTCTTCTCCCATAGAAATGACCTGTTAACCCTTTATTGACTGCATAGAGACTCATTGCCTTCTGACTTTACTACCTTTCCTATCATACCATCCCTCCATCTGCAAGAAATGTATAATTACAAACAATAAAAATACACCAAAAATAGGTGCACCCTTTAGTGTTGTGTTTATGTAGCCTTTAGGAACCGGGAACCAGCATCACACAGAAGGCTGCTTAAGTTTTTTCTCCAGATTGTAACACAGGAAAACAACCTCCTGTGCTGCAAGGGACATTTTAAATGCATGCTTCCCTCTTCTACTTTTTATTGCACTTCATTTCAGGGTCCTGAGCCTGCATCAAATTCTCCGTGACCCGGCTTTAAGCGTTCCACTTAGTTAGCCTAAACCTCTTTACATTCCTCAACTCTGATCTGCTAATCCCCCATAAATCACCACCGTTTCTCAACGAACTCAAGCCAGTGTTAGGATTTATGTGGAAAGGATTTGTCATTTCCCACCAGCCTTAACCTGAATCAAGATGGATGGGTGCTGGGGAGGAGCTGCAACACAAGGGGGACAGTTTGGTGCAAGAGAGAGCAAACTATTTGTTTTGCAGATGATCAAGGATTTGGGGCTGCAAATGGGAATGTTTCCGATGCTGTTTCCATCAGGACAATCCCAGCAGGGAAGGGCCCGGAGGAGTTGAACTGCATTACATTGAATCGTAGGCGCTGCATACGCCGGACGCCTGTGCCAGAGCAGTGGCTGGGGCTGCCGGGTTGCAGCTGGGGATGGCCCAGACCCACACGGACACACGCAGCCTGCACAGTGTGCGGAGAGCGTGGGGAGCTCAGTCCTTCAGTGCTTGGCCCCCAGGTGTGCAGGGGGGAGAAAGCACATCTGAACTCCTTGTGGGAATTAAACAAGCGGCAACAAACCCTTCTGTGTCCCTCCATTGGGTCCGTCTTGTTTTCCTTGGTTTAGGTGGTCACACTTCAAGATATTGCCTGTGCTGCACACACAGACACTGAGGTTTTGCTCTGGGCTGTTACAGGTTGGTTTCCCTGCCTCTCGCCTGGAGTTGCCACGTTTTCTTTTCATATCCCTTGAGCAGGCGTGCAGTCCCTAACCATACCCCCTGGGTGGGACGGGGACCTCAGCCCCTTCCCACCAGGTTGTTTTGACTCTCCCCATACTTCTGTCACAGGGCAGAGCATTTACAGCTGTATTCCCTCCCTTCAAATCTAGCTTTTTTTTTTGTTTGTTTGCTATAAAACTCGATCTCTGCTCTTGTTCTTCACACACAAACCATCACCCCTTCCTGGAGGCTGAGAGTCACCCTCCCCATGGCCACCAAGTCTCTGCAGCTGGGGAGCTCAGCCAGCCCCAGCCCCAGCAGCATCTGCTCTGGGGGCTGGTGCCCGCAGCCCTCCTGGGGGTCCCAAACCCTCCCTCAGCTCCCAGTCTTCTCTCCTGAGGCTGCGCTGGGACTCAGCTGGGCTTCCCCACGAGGTCTCCAGGACCTGGTCCAGCCAAGCTTCATGGAGTTTCTGCTGGTCCTTGCACTCACACCTCTCTTCCCTGGCATTCCCGTGGAGGTTGGCTTCATGGACAGAGCTATGATCAGAGTGTTATGTGGACATAAAGATCAGCCAGGGTGTCCCGAGCAGGGGCATCTCTGTCGTACTGCATTCACATGGATGCCAGCAGTCAAACTGCTGCAAACAAATGCTCACATGGATGGGGTTGGTGCGTGATAAATGGCATATTTTGGATGAACATTTAGCATTCCCAAAAACTGAATGGGACCATTCAGGGCCTATCTGCACAGGCCCCTTTTCTCTGGGCAAAAGACTTTGATGCTGGTTTAAGTTGCATCTATGTGGTAGGAGTCGAGCTGGCTGGGTTGGAGCTGGCAAGATGTGGTAGTGGAGACGTGGCATTAAGCAATGCATCAGCAGCCACCAGCTGTTCTCAAGATGTGCATCTTCATCTTATCCTAGAAACGGTATAAATAATAATACTAAAAAGCCACCTTGTGCGTGAACCACTTGGGTTGAATCTGTTGCTCCTTTTGGCAGCATGTGTTGTGCTGTGTCCTTGGCCTGACCTAGGATTTCATTCAGGCTGACCTTTACACCTGGAGCAAATGAAATGATGGCTTTTGCTCAGGATTTTTGTTGGTGTGACTGATCAGAGTTTGAAGAAAAAAACAGGCATGTTCCTCTGCAAGTTTTGTGACTTTATAATCTTGAGCTTGACCCACAACAGGTGTCAAAAGACACATGCAGGTGAAAGGGAAGAAAAGGCACCTGTAAGGCAGGTTCTCCCTGTCTCTTTTGTTAGTTTTCATATCATGTTTCCCTTGTTTCTGTGTGYGTCAGCTCTTCTCCACTCTTCCTCCATTCTTCTCTTTTGTCATTTCACTTTTCCTTGTGTTTGATGTTTTCCTCCCTCCCTCGTATTCCCTGTTTGCCCTTCCCCTTTCTGCTTTGGAGTACATGACTCCAGCATCGGTGCATTTGTACCTGCTGGACTTGCGTGGGCCCAGATGGCCAGTGAAATGGCAGGACACTGTGTTGCTGTACGGCTCTGCCTCCTCACGAACAGCTCCAGCGAGCCTCCCAGGGGTACCACCAAGGGAGACCAGTGCCCCCGGCCTCCGCGGGGCCCTGCTGCAGCATCCCGTCTCCCATCTGGTAACACGTGCTTAAATGGTTTCTGCTTCAGCTCAAATGCTTGAGAGAGGAACCTCAGTTTTTAACTCCAACCTCTCTGCTACTGCTTACCTTTCCCAAATTGTTAGAGGCCATGCAGCTTTCTCCACGCTTGGGGTGTTGGAGGAAGTGCTGGATTCAGAAAGACAAGGTCCTGGCTTATTCCCAGGACTTAACTCTCAGTTGCTCTCGTTCATCTTCTGGATCACCCCCCAACTATGAGTGGAGTCACTCTGTGCAGTTAAATAGTGGCAATAGTTGTCCGAAACAGGCTGTGCACAGCACAGTGGTGGGGGTTGAGCCAGGGTGCCTGGCAAGGCTGCTGGTGTCCAGTGCTAATGCAGTTTATTTTAGCAATGTAGCAGTTACGGCTCTTATTCTACTCCTTGTGCGGCAGGCCAGGTCTAGTTCTGCCTGAGTTCTTACCTGAAAGCAGAATTTCACATCCAGCTCTAGAATTTTAGTTGCTTCTAGTTAAATACCCAGAACTGTTCTGGTTTTGAGCTGTAAGCTGATGACAGTACATTTCAGAAATGCATGAGCATTCAGCATTCGTTCTGCTTGATGAGCTGCTTCTCCTGGCTCTTTGGCTAGATCAGCTTAGAAAAATGCAGCTTAGCTACCCTTTCCATACCACTCTTTCCCTGTTCTCGTTGCTTCGGCGGGTCGACCTTCCAGTTGAAGCCCTGTTCTAGTTCTGCCAAATCACTTTATTCTCATTCTAATTCCCATGAATGAAATCTCAGTTTTTCATTTCTAGTGCTCGGTAACAGGGACAATATTGACAGGGTCCAAGTGAAAATGCTTTGTTGGATAAGGCTGGATGCAGGGAAGTGAGAAGGAGCAGAAACACCAGTGAGGAGGGCAAACAAGGCAGCGAGGAGGAGCTGGAGAAACACTCGTAAGGAAGTGCTTTTGGGCTGATGGCTGGCCAGACCAAGGCTGGGAACTCTGAGCACAGAAGCTTGTTCAGTTCACGCTGTGTGTTGGGAAATAGGGGCCTTTTATGTTCCTGGTAAATAAGCAGCGTGTGTCACATATTGTGTAATTCCATCATCCATTTGTTCTAAAAGGAAAAAAAAAAGACAATAGTCAGAAAATTGCAAGCTGCTTTGTTTGGAGGGTAAAATAACTGTATGGTACACCAGGCTAACAAGCCTTTTAAAATATCACAGGTTTTAAACCTGTTTTATAGTAGGCAAGGACCTCTGTGTATGAAAGAAGCATCTGGATTTTGGTCCAGGTTTATTCGTTCTGYATCCAGGGTGATACCCTACACTGTGCTGTACACTGCAGCCCAGACGTGGTGTACAGTGAGTTGCAGTGTGACTTATGGGAGGCAGCATTATTGCTCACTGCAGTGTCCGTCCTGATTCCTCCCACTCAGCTGTTCAAAGACAGTGGTGGGGACAGCATATCACCCATAGGTTACACGCTACCTGCAGGAACATCAAATGGCTCCAGAAACCTGGCTTCTGGGAGCAATCAGGGTATGAACATTTCTGGGAACCAGGTCCCTAAGGATTTCCAAAGGAGGACCAAGCCACCTTACTCTTCTCAAGGCCAAATGATGCCAGAGTGGAGCCAGCTGAGCAACTTTTCCCCACCTCTTTAAGAGTAAAGATGTCAAAGTTCTATTATATATATTACTGTTGCTCCTTTAGATTTAATTTAAGCTACATGACCTTGCATTTAGAGAGCCTGCCCTTGTCTATAATCTAATCAGTTCAGTCAAGAGCAATAGTTGGACAAGGATGAATGTGGGCCCAGGAGCCAGAAATTAGATTGTGTGCAATTGTATCTGTGGATTTATAGCAGAAATTTACAGCAGAAAGAGAGGATTTTTATCTTCTCAAGTGCCCAACAGGAGGGAAAGTCAATGGCTGCCACATTTATTGCATGAAATCTGCAAAGACCCGTGGAGTTGTGTCATTAGATGGATGGAACAGGCATCCGTGAGTCAATGAATTGGTTAACACCCAAGTGGAAGAAAAACCTTGCTAAAGCCATTCTCTCTTGGTTGGTGGGACAGTGTTGTGATAAAAGTCATAAATAAGAGTGTAGGAAAAAGTGAGGGATGATTTTGTACCCTCTGAGACCACAGAAATGAAGTTTTCCAAAATGCAGTTTGCACTCTACTGCTGATGTTGCTCAAAACCATTTCAGTTCCTTCAGCCCGATCGGGGATGTCAGGCTGCTCAGATCCCACCCTGGGCCCTGCTCCTCCCTCTGCCTTATCAGCGTTATGTCCGGTCCTCGCATCTGACCAGCATCCAGGGTTTTGTTTTCTGTGCGGCAGAAATGATGCATTCACCCTGACATGGGCCACAGGGAAGACGCACGTGCCCGTCATGATCTCAAATGGCAACTTCACTGTTGTTTACTTTCCCCTCCYGTTGTGCTAGGTGCTGTACAAATCACCCAAAAACCCCCCAGACCCAGTGCCAGGAATTGAAATGTAAGGACAGGCAGTAGGGGACACACATGGGTAGATGGGGAGATGCAAAGAAAGAACAAGGTGATCTTATTTATTTTAACTTATTCCACGTAGACAAAAAGGCATTTGGGTTTGTGTATGACCTGCACGAGAAGTTTGTTTGTGCTGGCATAGGAGCCCCAAATCATTACATTCACATTTCCARCTCTGGGCAGTAACATTTTGAATATAAAATTAAGCAAATGTTTTACTTTAAGTTACAAAACCCAAGTCTATTCACACTGGGTTTTGGGAAACCTTTATAAAAACAACATAACACAAGATTGCATCTAAACCATTTGGCAGCCTGCCTCTAATGGCAACCAGGAGGTTTATTGTTGTGAATTAGCTATTTAGTAGAAGCTGAAAGTGTGACAAAATAATGACAAGGGTTTTTTTTTTATTTGTAGAAAGTCAAAGCTGATAGTTCTCAGCAGGAACACGCTGTACAATGTTAGAGCAGAGACTGCACCAGGAGAGATGCAAACATAAGAACCTGACTGATGAGAAGTGAGAACAAGGAGGAAAAACATGTAACTGGGGGACAAACCGGAGGAGTGGTCAGTGCCTGAAAGCCTTGTGATGATAAGGGATTTCTTTATGTTGTTCCACAAAAATCTTTCCTACTACCTTGTAATTGCATGAAGGAAAAAACATAGACAACTGAAGAAATGGACCAAGAAAAAGACTTCCTCTGTTCTGGGTACACCGGAGCGTGCGGCTTTGCTTGCGGACCCTGAGGGCATTGTTAGTGCGAGCCCCGTTCCTTGTGAAGGAAGCAAGCTCGAGAAATAATGAGCTAGAATGAAGGGGCTGTTGGCACAATATTATGATTATTTAAGGAAATAATGTGATATGAAGATTAGCACATAGGATAATAGCTATTGCATATAGCAGTGTTTTATGGTCCATTCTGTATTGCTTAACATTGTTACTCATTCTGTGTCAGGCACTATTAAACTGAATTTTAAAAGGAGGCCCTTTGCCTTGCTCCAGTGTTGGCAGCTTTGGTGTATTGTTAAGCTTTACAGTCTACGTGTCTCCGTGCGTAATGTAACACTTACTGGTTTGAACTGTAATTCAGTTTTATAATCTTTTACTACTGTGAGACATTGTCCCTTATGGAATTCCCATAACCTCAAACTCTATTTTCTCATAAAAACAAACCAAAACAGTTGTTCCCTGCACTTTATAATTTAGGATAGCCTATTGCCTCTCTGCAGAGGACATGGACATCTCAGTATCATCTTCTTTCTGCAAATTAAGAAGCTGCATTTTCCTTTGATGTCTGGGGTAGGAAGGAAACTGCCCGTGACTCAGCAGCAGCAGCAGTATTGGGTGACATCGGTCCTTGCGCAGGTCTATGGGATCCTGCACAGCTGACATGACTGACTCTTGTTGCCCACTCTCCTCTGCGAGGACTCAAATGAGATCCCATGCTGAGACCAGCCTCATGAGATGGCTCCAGTCCGTCACAGAGCCAGATATGATGTGGCCAGATGTAATTCTGGCCCTATGCAATGGCAGGACAGATACTTGGGAGGTATAAAATTTGGTTAGAAACTCATATTAATCTTTGCCACATAGGTATGAAGAACTTGCCAATATAGAGATACCATCCATTTTAAAATGAAGCATAAAATCTGCCTTTTATAAAAAAAATAAACTAATATAGCAGGGTKAGTCCTTTTCAGCTGCAGATGGGGCCCTCTGGGAAATTTTTCATCTTAAAATAGTACAAGCTTGAGTTAAACATGTTAAACTAATACTTGTCCCTGCCCCTCTGACATCCCTGGTGTGGGGTGCTCTCCGGGAAGTGTGGTGTCTCTGGTCCCACTCCAGAACCGCTGTGGGACACATCCTGGAATGGTCACGGTCCCTGTGTGCCGAAGATCTGCAGGAGGGTGAGGAGAGGGAGCAGGTCGGCAACTGTGCTGTCTGAGCCAGCCCTGGTGGCACATGTAGGTCTCTCTTCTCATCAGGAGTTTTGGACCATAATTTCATCAGAGGTGGGTGTGATCTGGAGCTCCAGACCCTGATCTGGCCATTGGGGAAGCCTATATTGCAGATTTAGGATGGTCCCACTGGTCAGTGCCTGAGCTCAGCCCTGGACAAAATACTCCTGGGGCTGTAGGAAAGCTCAGGGTTGAATCAGTCCTCAATGTTGGCCTGCCTTAACTGCAAAATGACAGATCAGCCCCTGTGCAACTATTCCCTGGTTCAAGTCCAGCTCCAATGGCACATGCTTGAACATGACTGTAGTGGGGATTTAAATATGCTGCCCCAAACTGCCTGAAAACTACAGTTTAGGTTTTGTGTTGATTTTGTAAGCTAAGGGCCAAGGGATGAGCATTCAGGACCTGCTCTTCCCTTGGGCTGTCAGGGTTCACATGGGCCAGGGTTCAAGAGGAACTGTCCTCTCCTGTGTCTGCAGATCGGTGGCATTACTGGCCTCCAGCATCCCAAGGGGATGGTGGTGAACATGCACTTTGTGAGATGTTGTCCAGAGAGAACTTGTCCCCATTGTCAGTACTCAGCAGGCAGCTGTTTCATGCCACTTCCCAAAGGACAACATGGGGGTAATCCCGTTTGCTGCCACCCTCATTTTCCCCTGCAGACCCATGCTCCTGGGAACATCTCCGCACAGAACAAAGCTGAAAATACACTGCTTTCTCCACTGTTGCCCTGGGACGTGGTGCAAGGCATATCTAATCTCCAGTGAGCCAGGAGCTAAGTTTGGCTCCATTTCCCCTTGCAAAATCTGTGCCAAGAAAAGAATTTTTTGAGCACATCAAGTTTTATTAGGCTTAAAGAAAATGTAAGGAGATGGGCTATTTATGTTTGTGAGTGCCACCAACAGGCACCATGTGAGTTCCCTGTTTACATCTCTGGTGAGGGACCATATTCCCAGTCTGCATCTCACAGCTGGCAAGGGTCTGGTGGGGGCARGATGTGCCTTGTGGTGTATAAGTCTCAGCACCCTGGGACATGGCAGTGGGTCCCAGCTCATCCCATGGCTCCCCACGCTGCTGCAAGGCAGCCTAACACTCCAGCTGGGTCTGCAGAGGGAGCAGGGACAGAGACAGAGTTTTATTTGTTTGGGAAGCACTCAAACACCATGGAGATGAAGGCTGCATAAGCACCTAGGTAAATAGAAAAGACTTTGCTAACAGCGAGCAGTAATGCCTGATGAGTCATTCTGCTGCCCTGCAGTGTTGTTATCGCTTTTGCATTGTGCAATCAAAAGCTATGAAGTTGRCAATAAAAGTAATGAGCGATGAGGTGAATCAATCTCTGCCTGGTTACGCAGAAGGCAGCCGTTCTTTTGATACTCAATGAAACGTAGGGGGTTGCTTTCAAAGTGAAATTCCAGATTATCCAATTTCTTTGAGCTTCTAGGAGGTTCAGATCTTGATTGGGATACCTCAGTATGGACCTCTCTTTAATTAAAACTGTATCTACTGTTTAACTAAATAGTCTCTCCTGCTTCTTCATGACAATATGCCTCTAAGGGTTAATGAATCACAGGAAGAGACCACCTAATTCATTCACCACTACAGTATGAATAGCCTGAAACTGCTGTAGGCTAGCAGCTCCTCTCCTCCACATAATGAGCTGTAACTCAATATATGTAAGCAGCCATAGGGGATGTTCTTCCCTTATCTGACTCTGAAAATATATGATGTAAGGTGGGTATTAAAGGATAAAACCTTTAGCTAAAATGGAGTGCCTCTTCCTCCACCCTTCCACCATTTTAAGTACTGACCCTGAGATGAACTTCATTTAGAAGAGTCTCTGCCCATATCCACTTGTCTTTGCATATTGGGATTTTGGATTGGATTCATGATGAAAGAGCCCATTTCTGTCAAAGAAGCTGCGCTTCCTGCATATTTCCGGTTCTTACTAGGTTTTCTTTTCCTGTGGGATTTCTTGAGCTGTTGTCGTGGGTTCACCCTGGCCAGACGCCAGGTGCCCACCAAAGCCGCTCTATCACTCCCCTCCTCAACTGGACAGGGGAGAGAAAATATAACGAAAGGCTCGTGGGTYGAGATAAGGACAGGGAGAGATCACTCACCAATTACCGTCACGAGCAAAACAGACTTGACTTGGGGAAAAATTAATTTAATTTATTACCAATCAAATCAGAGTAGGATAATGAGAAAATAAAAACTAAATCTTAAAACACCTTCCACCCACCCCTCCCTTCTTCCTGGGCTCAACTTCACTCCCAATTTTCTCTACCTCCTCCCCCCGAGCAGTGCAGGGGGACGGGGAATGGGGGTTGCGCCCAGTTCATCACACGTTGTCTCTGCCGCTCCTTTCTCCTCAGGGGGAGGACTCCTCACACTCTTCCCCTGCTCCAGCATGGGGTCCCTCCCACGGGAGACAGTCCTCCATGAACTTCTCCAATGTGGGTCCTTCCCATGGGCTGCAGTTCTTCACGAACTGCTCCAGCGTGTGTCCTTTCCATGGGGTGCAGTCCTTCAGGAACAGACTGCTCCAGCGTGGGTCCCCCACGGGGTCACAAGTCCTGCCAGCAAACCTGCTCCAGCGTGGGCTCCTCTCTCCACGGGTCCACAGGTCCTGCCAGGAGCCTGCTCCAGCGCGGGCTTCTCATGGGGTCACAGCCTCCTTTGGGCATCCCCCTGCTCCGGCATGGGGTCCTCCAGGGGCTGCAGGTGGATATCTGCTCCACCGTTAACCTCCATGGGCTGCAGGTGGACAGCCTGCCTCACCATGGTCTTCACCATGGGCTGCAGGGGAATCTCTGCTCTGGCGCCTGGAGCACCTCCTCCCCCTCCTTCTTCACTGACCTTGGTGTCTGCGGGGCTGTTTCTCTCACATATTCTCACTCCTCTCTCCTGGCTGCTGTTGTTGCACAGTTTTTTCCCCCTTCTTACATATGTTATCCCAGAGGTGCTACCACTGTCGCTGATGGGCTCGGCCTTGGCCAGCGGCGGGTCCGTCTTGGAGCCGGCTGGCATTGGCTCTATCGGACATAGGGGAAGCTTCTAGCAGCTTCTCACAGAAGCCACCCTTGTAGCCCCCCTGCCACCAAAACCTTGCCATGCAAACCCAATACAGCTGTGCTTCAAATCCCGGTATTCAGCTTTGTTCAAGGTAAACATACAAGCAGCAGGAACTGACATCAGCCTCAAGCTTTTGGAGATTCAGCCATCATTTATTTTAATAAATGTCATTTTCAGTAAACAGAAGCCAAACCCAAATCTCTGGGTCAAAACTCTGGAAGATCTCATTTGTTCAGTCCTGCCCTTGTAAGGGCTGGCTCTTGCTGCCACTGCATTTAGAGAGATCCAGCTCTGAATCCAGGCCTAAGGTCTGTGGTTTGGACCCATCTCACATTATTAGTCATATCCTCATCACATCACTGCTTCTGGTCAGTCACTCTCATTTGGAGAATGGATTTCTCATATCAGTCTCCGTCTCTTATCCCAGTTTGTAATGACTCTACCCCAGCAATGGCTCCAACTTAAATTGCTGCCAAACGTACATATCTATTCACGTCCCTTTGAGCTGGTCTCTTCTAAGTATCCTGTCCTCTTCTCCATGAGCCACCTCCGGTTGTCTTTAGCAGGGTAACTCTGGATGTGTGCAGGAACAGGGTGGGTCTCCGCTCCTTTTCTCTACCTCAAGTCACTCCATCATTATGGATGGAGATTTTCTTCTCTCTCTGTCCAACCAGTGTCYCACTCTTTCATTCCTTTTTACCCACACTTTTTCAGCTCAGCTCTATGAGCTTTCTCCATTTGCTGCTCCATGTCTCCACGCTGTACAGGAGCTTGCTTCTTTCCTCCTCCATACCCACTGCTCCCCTAACTGCTGGCGGTTAGCTGATGAGTGGGTTGGGGAGCAGAGTTTTTTCAGTTCTTGATCTGTCTTTTGGAATTGAAAAATATATGAGAAATAGTTAGGCAGCCACAGAAGAACTCTCTGCAGACTGGTGGAATTACATATTGGATGTGAAATGAATCTCGGTTCATGAAGGAAAGGTTTTATGTGTCCATTAAAAAACACAGACGTTCCTCCAGCAAAGCTCGGTATCACTGGGTTCTTTATCAGCAGATAGAAAACACATGTGCCTTTCTGTTGGCAGGAAGTCATAAGATGCAGGTTTTTTGTCTCTAGTAGCTGAAAGAGCGGCACTTCTTTGTGTTTACAGCTCCCTAATACAACCTATAACTGGCTCCAGGACCGTAACCCAGCAAGTGGGTGAGGGGAGGTCATTACTTATCACAGAGCACTCAATGAATCCTTTCAGCAGCGCAGAAGGACCAGAAGACACTTTAGCAAAATCTGCCTTGACTTCATGTAAGTTTGGTGGAACAACCGTAATGTCCTTCCTTTTTTATTTTGGTGCTTGCTAACCATTTCTTTTTTTCCTTTGGCTTAAATTAAAATCAACAATAAAGCATAAAAAAGCTCCCAGAAATAGACCTTTTAAGATAATGGGAGATGATTCCAACAAGAAAGCCAATTGCAAAGYGGTTGTCTTTAACCTCAGACAGACAAAATTAACTGCGCAAGAGAGACTATGTGGTTCAGTGAGTGGACGGTTGAACTTTTTACCTTTCATTGGGCTCTACCAGACACTATTGAAAGTCACTGGAACTTGTTTTATCTACCTTTGGCTATTTAAAAATTAGCAGCCTGGCCTAAGATTTCTAAGACATTTAGGTTCCCACTCTAGGCAATGGAGAAAGGCACCTTGAAAGGACAATTCAGCCTAGATGTCTCAGAGCCTACCTAAGCTGCTCTCTGAAGGTAACCACAAATTGTCTATAAAGGAACCCAAAATTACTAGTCTAGCCTTGATCTCTAGTTTTTAGATGGTTTAAATTTAGTGTAATAAATCCTATTCATATTGCCCAGACCTGTAGTGACCAAAGGTTTCTGCTGCCTTACAGCTGTTGTGGTGGCTTTAAATTGGCAAATGTTGCAGTGGATCACATCATAAAAGTCCTTCCTTGCTGCTGGTCCCAGCTGAGCTGCGTGGACAGCGAACTAGCTCTTCCTCTACGAATAGGAGAGTTTGGTCCAGGGAGTATAGATGCAAACTGGGGCACACCAACCGGTCAGTGGTCGGGGTTAGTTACCTGGTGTGGACCTTCGAGGTTGGGCAGACATGACCACAGTGTCTGCAYAGTTCAGTGGCATTCAAATTCTGGAAAGACGATGGGCTAATTTACATCTCCTACTCTAAGGGCTGCCAGATCTGTCTGCCTTATATCACCACTGAAAAAAGGGAGGTGCTATAGTCTGGTGGCTTTTGTAAGGGTTMTCTGCAGCTCGGATGCCATGAACAGTCTGATAGATCCCCCATAAACATAATTAAAACGTGCTTGTGGCAGAGCTATGAACTGTGCAACAGTCCCCCAAGTCTGAATTTTGAAGCCTAAGCCATTGCCGTGATCTCTTGTATGCCATTACACGGCCTGCCTTGGTGAGGTACCATGGGCAATATGTGAGACCTTATGGAGGAGGCACAAGTATAGACGTGTGCTAACAAAACAAGCAAAAATATCTCCTCCTGAGGATGTGAGGAAGCCTGTGCCCTAGACACTTCAGCCCTTCAGGCAAGATCCACCCTCAGTTTTGCTCTCACATCTCAAAGGAGGCTGAACAGGAGGATCACGGGGTCATCGTCCCTCCTGCAGCCAGCCGTGCCTCAGCCCTAGCGCAGGGTCCTGCACCCAGGCAGCCAGCTCAGGTGACCTGCAGCTGGCTGGGTCTGGCAGAGCAGGGGGAGGTTGTGGGTCTGCATTGCAGCCAAGGGAAGCGTCACTTGCAGGAACCCAAGGTGCTGCAAGCACACTGCTCAGCTGCAGACTTGCACCTCAGTCCCATCCCTACAGTATGCTTAAACCCTCCTGCCTGTGCCCCATATGCTGAGGACACAAATACATTCCCCTTTGCATGGCCTTGCACGATGCTATTTCTTTGTAGAAGAAGCTATTTCAGAAGCCTTCTGAGTAAGCATCACAGCTGGCATGGTCATCCCAGACACCAGAGCAGGGGGCAGACAACTGTTAATGGGAAGATACCACCAGCTCTTCCCATATTACAAATTCTCAGTGGTATGTTCACCTCTGTGTAGGGTGGGCTGAAGGAGAGCCCTTTCATTGGCCAATAGGTCATTGGCAGCCAAAATGCACAGGCCTGGGCATCTGTGAGGCTGCTCATTGTGTGACTTTGCAGCTGCCCTTCTCTGGCATGAAGCCTACACCCTCCTCAAATAAACAGCTTCTTAAAGAAAGCTGGAACAAAAGTACCAGAGAGAAGCATCAAGGGAAGCAGCAAGTAGCAACAGAGGCTGTAGAGAGACAAACCCGCTAACCACCATAAGTAGATAAAAGGAGATGCTTTCTTCATAGTGTCAACTGAGTAAATAGCTCCATTGTCACTGGGGTATTATTTGTGTAATCCCTTGGAGTGAATACTGTTTCAAATCTGCTTGTTTTCACATGCAACCACACTTCCTGCTGCTGCTCTCAGCACTGCAGTGCACAGGCCTGCCAGCAGCCCCGTTTCAAAAGTGATAAGTTCTCCCAAACTGTTTTTTTCCCCCTCGGGTTCAGGCTTAGACAGGCAGGAGAGGGTTATCTGTGAAGACCTGGCCAGCTTGGCCACCCTCCTGCAGCACCACGTGTCCAAGATGAGCCAGCAAGAGCCAGCTCCTTGTCCATGCCTGTGGGGATGCGGCGCAGGGGAGGTCCTGGTCCCCCGGCAGCAGAGACCCCATCCTGGAAGCTGTCACATTTGGCCATGCTGCCTCGTGCTGCTTGGCACTGCCCTGGCATAGGCAGAGGTTCAGAGGAAACCCCAGTGCTGCTGAGGGGTTCTGGTCCAGCTTGGGGTGGTCCCCTGTTTCTCTTTCAAACGATGCCTCCTCTTCCTGCATCCCTCCCACAGAAAAGGGGATCCCATCCGTGATGAATCTGGTCCATTCCTGTAACATGCCTATTCCATACCACGGGGCTCAGTGCTGGAAGACAGAGAAGATCCTTAATGCTGAGCTGTGATTTTGCAGCAAAAATTGCAGTCTTAGTTGCAGAGGCACAAATCTGAATGGAAGCCTCTGTCTCGAACACCAGAGTGCACCTTTTTACTCAGTCAATCTGATGTCAATAAAAGAGACGCTTACAAGCAAATTTGCACAAATTTGATAAAGGATCTTTTTAATTGTATGTTGTTAAACTGGAGTAGACACCTTGTGCAACTAAGACTTAGTTTATATTGACTTACCAGAACTTACTGAGGATACGAAGACATGTATACCACTGCTTGATAGAAACCAATTTTAGAAAGACACAAAGTTTAAACAGTGTAACTAAAACATTAAAAAAGGAAAAAAAAAAACACCAAGCAAACCATTGCAAGTTTTTGTGTGGAGGTGAAGTGAATAGATACTAAGGTGACACATCAATACTTGTCCCATTAAATTTGCACAGGGATAACAGGATTTGTCCATCTATCTTCAGACTGGGGGACAGCAGCAGACATCACCTCCTACGAGGAGAGGTGGGATTTACAGGTTGCATGAAAGGGAATTAAAGACATAATGGAAAAGACTTGGGAGTATCCATCCCCTTCCAGCTCCCCCCAGCAGGACACAGCCCTGGCTCCATGTTGGCATGGGGGCTCTGGCAGCAGCACACTCCCCAGGTCCGGGAAACCAGAACGGATACTTCACCCTCATGGGGCAGCAGCTGTGCCCTGTGTGCCCTGCCCAGGATATACACCTCCTCCAAGGGGTGGGAATGACCCAAAGCAATTGCCATGGTGGGTAGCTTACGTGGCACTCTTTAAGACAGAAATTCTCCTGGTACTGTCTTTGGGAAAGCGTGTGTGCTCTGCAATACCCCACATCACACTGTGTGTAATAGTTGGCATCCTGCTCCCAAAGGAGGCATCTTTCCTGCCGTGTCTGTGTGACCTCGGAACGGGTTCCTAATTGGATCCATGCATGTGCTCCCCCAAGGCACTCTGACACTCCTCAAACCCATTCACTCGCCTCGTGGATCATTAAAACCCTTTGCTACTGACAGTGCTACTCCCAGAAGGTTTCTTTGATGTCTCTGGATATAAGTCCTAAATTATTTTATAAATAAACATCTGGATGGAATTAAAAATAAATCTCATAAAAATAAATCCTGTTTGCAGGCACAAAACTGCTTTTGAGCAAAATTTTACAGTTTTCTCCCCCACAAAACCAGAGGTGGAAAACAAACCTTCCCCAGTCTCTGTTTTCCATTTAGTGCTCAGCTACAAACTCAGAAGTGTCAGGTTCGTCCTCCGCGCAGACGTGTTGAGAAGGCTTATTGCTATATGCCGTGGCTTGACTGCTCCAAGCAACAAATCCGAGCCCTTTTTGCCATCTGATCCACATTAAGCAACCCAGGATGCTTGTGTGGGTTGGAGATGGGCTCCTGAGCCTCTCCCCATTTGCAGTGGCAGTAGTCAGCTCCAGGTCTGGAGCAAACGTCCACCTTCCTACCCTTCGATGACTAGACCTATGTAATCTCATGCACTCAGCGCGAGACTCRCGCCGTTGTCTCCCTCCATGCTGTCTCTCTTACAGGGGCTGTGTCTCTTGCATTTGCAGCGCAGGGCTGGAGCCTCTCTCTTGCTCTGCGACTCCATATGCTCTGCAGCTGGTTGGCAGATGACAAATGGCATCTGGTATGTGGGTTTTCAGAGCAGAAGAAAGTGGTTGGTGGGGACAAGATACATCAAGGGGCATTAGGCTTAAAAGGAGCCCTGAGAGGGGCCATTCCTTGGCCAAGTGCTTTGGCTCCATATGACCCAACAGGCTGAATATGTCCCTCAGCCTATGACAGGTCCTAGCACTATCTTCTGCGCTGGAAAAGAATTTGCTTCAGGGGTTTGTGCAGTCTCTGTGGAGTACTTGTGATAACACACCTGAGACAGAAATCCCTTCTGAAGGCATATGGTCTTCATAAGCACCTTGAGATCCACAGAGCTGCCTGGCAAAGGAAAGAGAAAGTGGAGATTGACAGGAACACGACTTTCTGTTGTCTGGTAGTCTTGTCTGGTAGTCTCTGCCTCGCCTCTGAAGACGTCAACCCCAGGTTTGCAGGCAAAACAAGGAAGGGTGCTCCATTGCCAAAGGTTTCCCGCCTGCATCCCAACTCCACACACCTCCTCTCCAACTCCCGCTCCCTTGGGAGACCAGCGACCATCAGTGCTGCCTCTCTGCTTGCGTGGTAGCAGTATGCTGAATGGCTCCAAAGACAGCTATCCTGTTTACTTGCACTCTGCATCTCACGTGTCCAGGCACATCTTCCTCACAGCGTTTGTTGTCCCTCCTCTGTTATTTTAATCTGGAAAGAAGGAGATCAAGCATTATCCATTTACCAGCTTTTCTACAGAGCATAAGCATTCCTTGGTTTTTCCTYGGGGACCCATTATTCAAGAACACTGCAGCTCTTTCAGTGTATTTCCACAAATCCTCTTGAAAGAGTGTCTGAGTTAACAGTGTTGCCAATATCAAGCTTTCAAGAATAATGAGCCAGGCCTCCAAAGTCATGAGATTAGCTTTAAAATGGAGTGTGGTTTAAGTTTTTTATAAAAACAAGCATTAAAATTTGGCATTCTTTTTATTTACTTTTTGTTTCTAAATCTTTGGCATATGCTCAAGTCACACTTTCAAGCTTTTCCCCCATAACTGTTAAAAACAGAAGCTGACACTCTCAGGAGCTGATTCCCAAGACTCAGGGAACTGGAACTTGTGAAACTTGAATTCAGGGATAATCATGACAAAATTGCAAGAGCTGGGACCACTGCGTTAAGTATGGTAAAAACTGATTGGTAGGAACATCACGATTTTGACTTCAGTTTGCATTTAAACCTTTCTAATCCTTGGGCTCAATCCACCGCTGAATATTACCAAGCCTATTTTAACAGGCCTAACCATGTTTATTAAGAGTCATCTTCTCCTGGCCATATGCACTTTTACAAGCTTTATTTCTCCCTCCATAGCCCATGGGCAAGTATCTGTCTTCCTCTGCTCTACACAATGATATTTTGAGTAGGTGTCAGATCCAGATTATTGGACAACTCAATTTAGGTGAAGACAGTTAGACCCGTTCTAAATGAAGGTGCCTATATACAAGGTGGGTCTCTAAGCTCCCATTGTAGTCAGTGGAGATGAGGATTCAAGTCAGTGGCCCACATGTAGACAACTGAGGTGCTCTGCGTAGCCACATCCCACCCAACCACTACAAGCTACTCCCGAAGGCAACACTCTTCCATTAGGTCTCTACTTGCCCATGTTTGCCAGTACTGTGTGGTGCCTCAGAGATGCTCGGACATCTCAGCTGGTACTTGCCACCGGCATGTGGGCAGCAAACAGGCCCCAAGTCAAGAGGTAGCTGAACTGGTGAAGTCAGTGGAGTCTGGAGAACTGCTCAGCTGACAAGATGTAGGCGTTAACTTGGGTTTTGCTTACATGTCTATAATCTGAATCAGGTATTGCTGTTACACACGGTCAGTGCTTTAAATTATATTTCCAAGGTGAGTTGAGCTGAACTAGCTGAGCTGTTTCTTGTCTGAACTCCTCTCAGTGGTGGTTCTCTTAGTGGGGTCATGCAGAGAGGAGTGCCATGATGAGAGCCCCTATTTATAAAGTCCCATCACTGCTTCTGTGAACAAGGTCCCCCAGCCTGCAACATTAACTCTTCCAGTTGTAAAATGCCTATGTTGTCATTTACCTGCCCAGCTAAATCTGTATCAGTAATACTTGCTATCCTTTCTTATGGCTAATTGCACTTCTTTTGTCTCACCTTTACAAAGACATTTCTGGTCACCTGAATTTTGGGGAAGAACCATTCATCCAGCTCTTGACAGTGCTTTTTGCAACACTTTCTGGCAGTTATGTTCAATATGCTTTTGCAAAAAGGTTTTTGCAAGAAATCTGAAGTTAAAATCACCCTGCTGCTCAGGATCAGAGATGACAGCCAAACACAGAGGAGCACATTTACTGTGTTGACACATACACTCAGTAAAGCTCTTTACCTGTGTGCCCCATTGCTATGGGGGCACAGCTATGCTTTGCTGAAACAGAGCTGTTATTGCTGTAACTGTTGAATTGCCAACATGTTCTGCAGGAGCAGCATAGGGTTTCTGGCTCACCAAAACTAACCCCTGCCTTCCCCCCTGCTATCAGGAGCAGCCACGTCATATAACCCCTTTCAGAGACTGAACTACTCCATCTTGAAAGCAGTTGTGCTTTTGAACTCAGTCCTCCTCCTGGAAGGCTGTTCCAAAACTTCATGCCTCTGAGGAGAGACCTCATTTCCAGCTCTGTGGTTAGTTTATTCCCATTTGTTCTTATGCCAATGTTCTCCTTTAAATTCAGTAGATCTTCTTGCCCCCATCCCATGTTTACCTCAAGTGAATCTGTAGAGAGCTTTTGTACTGCTACTCGGGCTGAATAAGGTTATGTTTTTGATCTCATCTCTTAAAAAAGAGTCTCCATTCCCTTCTGCTTCCCAGCAGCCTTCCTCTACACCTCCAGATATTTGATATCATTTTCTTGAACATGACTTGCCAGAAGTCTACACTGTTTCCCAGGTGGTATGAAAACCTCTCCCTTTCTACTGGAAGTACCTTACCAGTAGCATCCTAGTCTTATTTCTCTTGTTCATAGCCTTGTTATGTTTATGATCTATTCCAGTTGATTAGTACACCCATGGTTTTCTCCTAGTATATGATTTTCAGCTGATTCAGAGATATTTGTAGAAGTCTGCAAAGATCCTTCCTTTCTCAGAGTGTAGGACCTTGAATTCCGTATAATCATTTCGGCCTCTGTTGCTCCTGTTCTCATGGTGATTTTAATCTTCCTGAATATACTCATCTCCTCTTATTGACCAACAGTCCCCTCTGACATTCTGACATCGGGATATTTCATCAAAACTTTCCTTCACTTTTTTTTGAGCTTATTAATGAAAAATTCAGTAAGAACAGTTCAAAGGCTCCTCTATGAGAAACCCTCCTAATGACCTTCCTCCCTGCAGATGTTGCTTCTTACAGGACTACTCTCTGCCATCTCCTCTTTCATCAGCTCCCTCCCCATTTTACCATTCTTTGCTGTACTGGTTTTGGCTGGGATAAAGTTAATTTTTTCCATAGTAGCAGGTATGGGGCTATGTTTTGGATTTGTGCTGAAAACAGTGTTGATAACACAGGGATGTTTTCATTATTGCTGAGCAGGGCTTACACAGAGTCAAGGCCTTTGCTGCTTCTCACCCCACCCCACCAGTGAGTAGGCTGGGGGTGCACAAGAAGTTGGGAGGGGACACAGCTGGGACAGCTGACCCCATCTGACCAAAGGGATATTCCATACCATATGACGTCATGCTCAGCAGATAAAGCTGGGGGAAGAAGAAGGAAGGGGGGGACGTTTGGAGTGATGGCGTTTGTCTTCCCAAGTCACCGTTACGCGTGATGGAGCCCTGCTTTCCTGGAGATGGCTGAACACCTGCCTGCCGATGGGAAGTAGKGAATGAATTCCTTGTTTTGCTTTGCTTGCGTGCACGGCTTTTGCTTTCCCTATTAAACTGTCTTTATCTCAACCCACGAGTTTTCTCACTTTTACYCTTCCGATTCTCTTCCCCATCCCACCGGGGGGGAGTGAGCGAGCGGCTGTGTGGTGCTTAGCTGCTGGCTGGGGTTAAACCACGACAGTCCTTTTTGGCACCCAACATGGGGCTCGAAAGGTTCAAGATAACAACAGGCTTGATTGGAATGTGCTAGATCGAATTTATAGCTGTTATTGCTGTTTAGCTATTAATTGGCAGGCTCCTGTGCTTRCCATGGGGCTTGCTTGCCTTACTGTATATTAGAGTCTAGGGCTYGTTAGTGGCTGCTTTTTGCTTTTCCTGCTTGCTGTACTGCTGTACTGCTTATCGTCTTACTGTGCTGTGCCTGGGAACATTTTGATAACAGCAATGGGGATGTGCCTGGGCTGGCAGACGGCCAGGGCATGGCTGCTGTTTCGGTGCTGCTGTACTGGACAGGCTGGAACTGCAGTGTGAACTCGAGCCAAAGGGACTGTTACCTGTGGATGAGTCCACGCAGGAGCAGGACACCCCGAAGCGACTGTGGCTGCGGATAAGCCCATGCCCAAGCAGGTACATCTCGAAGTTTCTGTGGCTGTGGTTATGTCCGTGCCACAGCAGGTATACCTCTGAAGGGATTGTGGCCCAAGGATAAGTCCACGCTGGAGAAGGTACACCTTGCAGCATGTGTGGCTGTGAATAAGTCCATGCTGCAGCAGGTACACCTTGAAGCATCAGTGGTTGTACATGAGGTCATGCTGGAGCACCTCAAAGCGTATGGCCATGGATAAGCCCACGACAGAGCAGGTACGCCCCTGGAGGGACTGCAGCCATGGGTAAGGCCATGTTGGAGAAGGTTTACTTGTGAAGGGACTGTGGCTGTGGGTAAGGCCACGCTGGAGCAGGTATATGTCTGAAGGCATTGTGGCCCACAGATAAGGCCACACGGGAACAGGTGCACCTCAAAGTGACTGTGGCTGTGGATAAGTCTATGCCACAGCAGATATACCCCTGGAGAGACTGTGCTCATAGATAAGGCTCCACTTGGAGCAGGTACAACCCTAAGGGACTGCAGTCTGTGGATAAGTCCAAGACTGAGCAGTGGCAAGGGGAGGAGTTCATTGCAGTGTTAAACCCTGTAAACTTGCCCAAAGGGACCAGGGTGGAGATTGTAATGGATATACCTTTAAATTGTTTTAACCCTGGATTTGAGTTACATGTTATAAGAATTTCTGTAGCAGGAACCACCTGAACCAATGGAGGACAAGCCTTACAAGAAGCAGTTCAAGTGCAACAGTGACCCGACCTGAGCTGTCTTTGGTGCCCAATAACTCCATGCAACACACCACCTCTCCTGTCCTGAGTGACCACCATAACAGATGGAGCCCAAAGTCATGGACTAAATGAACTCAGTGGACATTTCACAGGGGTGGTACATAGCCTAAGGGAATGATATCTGTCTATTATATCAAAGGATGGGAAGGGGTGTGGTTGTTAATGAAGCTGTATTGGATAGTGTGGGACCTGAGCATGACGTAAATGGTATTGAATAAGGGGTGGAGAATGTGCTGGTTTTGACTGGGATAGAGTTAATTTTTTCCATAGTAGCAGGTATGGGGCTATGTTTTGGATTTGTGCTGAAAACAGTGTTGATAACACAGGGATGTTTTCATTATTGCTGAGCAGGGCTTACACAGAGTCAAGGCCTTTGCTGCTTCTCACCCCACCCCACCAGCGAGTAGGCTGGGGGTGCACAAGAAGTTGGGAGGGGACACAGCTGGGACAGCTGACCCCAACTGACCAAAGGGATATTCCATACCATGTGGCATCATGCTCAGCATATAAAGCTGGGGGAAGAAGAAGGAAGGGGGGACGTTCGGAGTGATGGCRTTYGTCTTCCCAAGTCACCGTTASGCGTGATGGAGCCCTGCTTTCCTGGAGATGGCTGAACACCTGCCTGCCGATGGGAAGTAGTGAATGMATTCCTTGTTTTGCTTTGCTTGCGTGCGCGGCTTTTGCTTTACTCATTAAACTGTCTTTATCTCAATCCACGAGTTTTCTCACTTTTACTCTTCTGATTCTCTCCCCCGTCCCACCTGGGGGGAGTGAGCAAGCGGCTGTGTGGTGCTTAGCTGCCGGCTGGGGTTAAACCACGACATTTGCCTAATTCCTATTTTCCCTATTTCAGATAATGAATTCTCTTGTGGCATCATACCAAATAGTAGACCTACCGCAGATCCCTGTGTAGAAAATAGAATCATAGAATCATAGAATCATAGAATCATTAAGGTTGGAAAAGACCTTTAAGATCATTGAGTCCAACCGTCAACCCAACACCACCATGCCCACTAAACCATGTCCCTAAGTGCCTCATCTACACGTCTTTTAAATACTTCCAGGGGTGGGGACTCAACCACTTCCCTGGGCAGCCTGTTCCAATGTTTCACCACTCTTTCAGTAAATAAATTTTTCCTAATGTCCAATCTAAACCTCCCCTGGCGCAACTTGAGGCCATTTCCTCTTGTCCTATCGCTTGGCAGAAGAGACCAACACCCACCTCGCTGCAACCTCCTTTCAGGTAGTTGTAGAGCGCGATAAGGTCTCCCCTCAGCCTCCTCTTCTCCAGACTAAACAGTCCCAGTTCCCTCAGCCGCTCCTCATAAGACTTGCTCTCCAGACCCTTCAGCAGCTTCATTGCCCTCCTCTGGACACGCTCCAGCACCTCAATGTCCTTCTTGTMGTGAGGGGCCCAAAACTGAACACAGTATCCGAGGTGCGGCCTCACCAGTGCCAAGTACAGTTGCATCAGAGAAAGATATCAAGTTTATCTGGCATGACTTTTACAAATTTTAATGCTTTTTGATGCATTTTCCATCTATGTCCCTGTTTTTAATGATTCTTTCCGTGCAGTTTATTCTCCTGCCTAATATACTATCGGTGTGAAGCAAGCAGATTGCAGTTGCCGTTACTACTTTGCTTTTCCCTCTTGAGTGTAGGTACTGCCCTTGCTTTTACTCCCAGCTTGACTAATTTACGAGGCTCCTTTTCTCTGCCCCTGCAGTTTCATATGCTGGCTATTCCTGCCTTTAGATATAGGGAATGCACTGTAGATTTTGAGTACCTGCTAGGTTTTTAAAGCTTTTTTCTAGATCAGGTGTGATTATTTCTGTTCTCACACTCCTGTGTTATCTTTCTTTTCCGCTTATATTCAGCATTACCCTTTTTGAAAACTACAGCAAAGTATTAATTTCATTTTGTATCCATATTATCTTTAATCTTCCTTGCACACAGGTTCATTTCTTCCAATTGTCTTTTCATTTGAAGAACTTGCCTATTTATTTTAGTGACCTCTGCAAGGTCTGTATCAACTTCATTTCTTGTAATTCCCCCTTTCTCCTTTCTATCTGTAACATCTGTTTTCTGTGCTCCAGTGAATCATCTTGTACCTTTTATATAAAGAAATTTCAGGCTTCATTGATGTTCAAGTCCTTGAGCTAACTTCATTAGTTCCCTTTGAAATTAATTTGCCCTTTTGAAATTGCAAATTTTCTGTTACCTTCATTTTTATTTACTTTCACATGTAGTTCAAAAAAGACCTATTTGTTTTTACTCTATCCCAGGATGCATTTATGGACTATGGTTTTTGTGATTATTTAGCAAGAAAAAGGCTAAAGTAGCATTGCCTTTGGTTGATTCAATCATTATGTCATTAAAAAAACCCTGCTGGCTCTCACTGCCAGGAATACCCAGATGCCACTATTACTGGTAGCATTTGTTCTTCAATTTATATATAAAAAGTAAAAATTTCACACAACACTACTATTTATCTCTCTAATAGTTTCCAAAAATCTCTGTCTGTAACTATACTGTTACCAGACAATTGGAAACTGATTAATGTTACCAGTGGGAAATATTTTTTTGTGTTCTGGTGAAAATACAGATAGATGCTTAGGCCATTTGATGGATTTCTAGGCTATTTGAAATGAATAATGGGCAAAAAGCAGTATTACTTATGTGGTGCAGTCTGTATTGTCAAGGTAGAGGCTGGGGAGAAAGTCAGAAGCTTGGGGGTGAGTGGATGGTAAATTAAAAGCGCTCTCTGCAGAGTAGGTTAGACTGGTAAGCACCTACAGATGATGTCCCTTAGTGCTTTGATGATGTAAAACCACTGCTTCTGCTCTTTATCATTATAGGAGCTCTGGACTGCTCTGATGAGGTTTCTCTGAGACAGACCTGCAGTACTGAGTCATGCTGCACATAAAATGCTCCATCATTCAACTTGTTTAAGATATGAGAGGTTTGAAACCCGCTGGGGCATATGGAACCAAAGCACAGATTTACATCAACTCACCCTACTGAGTGTGAGCCTGCCTTCGCTTTGAGTACATACCCAGAGTCTCGCTGAAATCATGTAATAAAAAATTACATAATTAGGAAATTAAACCCCCAAACTGAAAAATTCTCTAAGAAACTGCCGCAGACCTCCCAGTGCCTGAAGGATCGGTTTACTTCCAATGGGAATTAGGCAGCTCCATCACCGTCATGCCTTGGGAAATTTCCCCCTTAAGGCTTTGCTGGCAGAAGCAACAGTGGTCCGTGTGTTGTATCACCCTGTCAGCAGAGATGTCCCAAGAGCTGTTTTCCCAATTGCCTGTACCCGGGCAGAGGCTGCTGGGCTCAGGGCTGTGCCTCCCACCCTGTCAGTGCCATCTGCTCCTGAGGTCCCGCTGCCTCCCTGCTCCTCCCTTAGGCTGCCCAGGAGCCCCTGGGTGGAGACAGAGATGAAGAAAAGAGCTTAAAAACAATGGGGAATCCATGTACCTAAGGAGGAGTCTGGAGCCAAAGTAACTTTAGGGACGTGGTYGTAGTGCATCAGAGGTGCTGCTGAATGGCATCCTGCTCTGTGCAAAGGAGCTTTGCCATCATTAAAAGAGGGTGAGGCTGTGTGGGAAGGATGCCTAGAGATCTTGTGTGTGATGGCATCTGCATCAGCTGCAGCACAGTGATCAGCAGCGCATGGGCTCAGACATACCATGTCCTGTGCCTCGGATGAGGCTTTTCTTCAGCCTCTCTTGTTCCCACCATTCGTCCCAGTGCCTGCTGAGGTCCTGCTGCTCCCTCTCCCCAGCTTTCAGTCTATGGCCAGGGATTAGATGTTTTTAAAAGCCTATGGACTAATAATCCTTCCAGACCTGCTACTTCCATTTCATGGGTGTGATGGAGTCATTTATTTTCCACTGAAATACGCTTACTGCACAGTACAAGAGCAGGACTGCACAGACCAGAGCCCTCAGCTACAAATAGTGTCAGATCTTTCACTCTAAAATGTGTTCTTTTGTGACAATGAGATATACACATGTACAAAAAAGAATAAATGAATCCTAGTGTAATGAGTGAGTGAACCACAAAATCAGCAAAAAGACAATACAGGCTTTTGATTTGCATCAATGGGAAACACAGAAAAAGTTGTACGCAGTAGGCGGATCATAACTCATGCTGGAGTAAATAACACAGATATTGTTCTGACCTTGCGTGGAGTTTTGCAGCTTCAGTAAAAAATCTTATTGCTGCTGACCATTTGTTTCAAGGCAGAATATAATGTGTAGAAAGTCTTTTTTAGAAGGAGTAGAAGATAAATTCATAAAATCATAGAATCATAGAATCATAGAATCATAGAATAGTTTGGGTTGGAAGAGACCTTTAACGGTCATCTAGTCCAACCCCCCTGCCATGGGCAGGGACATCTTCAACTAGATCAGGTTGCTCAGGGCCCCGTCCAACCTGACCTTGAATGTTTCCAGGGATGGGGCATCTACCACCTCTCTGGGCAACCTGTGCCAGKGTTTCACCACCCTCAGCGTAAAAAATGTCTTCCTTATATCTAGTCTAAATCTACCCTCTTTTAGCTTAAAACCTTTCCCTCTTGTCCTGTYGCAACAGGCCCTACTAAGAAGTTTGCTGCCCTCTTTCTTATAAGCCCCCTTTAAGTACTGATAGGCTGCAATAAGGTGTCCCCGAAGCCTTCTCTTCTCCAGGCTGAACAACCCCAACTCTCTCAGCCTKTCTTCATAGGAGAGGCGTTTCATCCCCCTGATCATTTTCGTGGCCCTCCTTTGGACCCACTCCAACAGGTCCATGTCTTTCTTATGCTGAGGGCTCCAGAGCTGGATGCAGTACTCCAGGTGGGGTCTCACCAGAGTAGAGGGGCCGGATCACCTCCCTCAACCTGCTGGCCATGCTTTTTGTGATGCAGCCCAGGATATGGTTGGCCTTCTGGGCTGTGAGCACACATTGCTGGCTCGTGTCCAGCTTTTCATCCACCAGGACCCCCAAGTCCTCCTCGGCAGGGCTGCTCTCAATCCCTTCATCCCCCAGCCTGTATTGATACCAGGGGTTGCCCCGACCCATGTGCAGGACCTTGCACTTGGCCTTGTKGAACCTCATGATGTTCACACAGGCCCACTTCTCCAGCTTGTCCAGGTCCCTCTGGATGGCATCCTGTCCCTCAGGCGTGTCGACCGCACCACTCAGCTTGGTGTCATCTGCAAACTTGCTGAGGGCGCACGCGATCCCACCGTCAATGTCATTGATGAAGATATTAAACAGCACCGGTCCCAATATGATCCCCTGCGGGACGCCACTCATCACCGATCTCCATCTRGACATTGAGCCGTTGACCACTTCTGCATTCTTAATGTTGCGGGCAGCATTATATTTAAAGACCTGAAAAAAACTCGTTAGCTTCATTCTGCAGCAGATGTGAGAGTTATTTTTTCCAGAGTATTTGGTCACAGGCATGGATCCTCTCATGTTGGGTGCTGTATGGAAAACAAGCGTGTGCCCATCCTCAGAGAGTCAGTGCATGTGCCAAGACCCAGTGGAGAACAGAGACAACATGGAAGCACAGAAAAAGTGACAGTTCTGCTCAGCTGAATAGCAGCATGGCACCATCAAAACCTTCAACACATCGGAGAAAACCAGCTCCCTTTTTGACGTTTTCTCCCAAATGAATTTACTGTTTTGGGACAGGGTGGTCTCATGACAATCCTGGGCCGGACAGAGAGATTTGGGATCACCCAAAGATCTCACAAGTGTGCTCAGGTCCTTGGACTCCTTCATCACTTTGCCATTGAGGATCATTAACCACCCAGTCTGGCACCCACCCTGCTTTGGGAAGTGGGGATGTCACCAAGGGCCACAGCCCCTTGCAGGTGATTAGCCCTTTTGCCAGTGAGAGTCCTGAAACAGCATGCTGGCACGTTGACATGAGCTGGAAAACAGCTAAACCTGTCCTTCATCCGCTCCCCTCCTCATCTGCCTCCTGTCCTGATCCATGGGTGCACTTTGTAGCAGCACAGCTGCTCTCCCCTCATTCTCCCCCCACTAAGTTTAGAGATACAAACTTCTTCATGACAGAAGAAGGGGCTATTTTTACTGTTACACATTTGAGAAGGAGCGGGATTGTTCCCGTATCTCCCTGCTTCAGTCTCTGGTCTGTACAACCAGGGAAGCAGCTGGTCAGTAGGGTATTTCTCCCCTGAAAATGCTCTTATGAACCCCTCAGCCATATGAAATTGTCACTTTCTACATGCATGTGTGCTCCAGCAGAGATGCAAGCACGCATCGAATTGGAGAGGATGCAAATGAACRTCTCAAGGAGAGCCAGCTCGGTTCTACCAGTTCCTAGCGCCGGAGCTGCACCTTCCCTGGGAGCCCCAGAAATTAAAATGTTCAATGGAGGCCTAGAGAGAGCAACTCAAGGGCTGCTTCCCCAGGCACATTACCCCCTTCTCTTCTACTCCCTTTGGACAGCACACCCTGCTTGGAAATAATTTGGGAAGGTGASAGCACATGTTCAGCAACTTTCCTCTTTTATCATTCAGTTATCTGACAGTAGTCTGGGAAGCTGTTGTTCTGTGGGAAAATGAATAAGGCCACTGAAAACTGTCATCAGCCACCGTCTGTGGCTGAGGACACAGCCATGCTGATGTTCACAACAAGATCACGGCATTGTTTGCTGGGATTGAGCTCCCCATGGAACATCAGCCAGCATGCCACACCGAGGGGTGGAGAACAAGGGTGTAGTAACGGCATTGCCAGGACAGGGGGGAGATCCAGCCCTCCTCCTGTCCTGCCTCTAATAACCACTAATAGCAACAGCCTGAGGGAGAAAATTGGAACAGGGCAAACAAGTCAGGTTTGTCTTCAAAATACTGATGAGAAGAGGCAACATCCATTAGCCAGAGTAAGCCAGTGTTATTTGCTGTTGTTCAGAAAAGATGAATTCTGCTGTGAAGTACCAGAAAATGGCTGGAGATGGAGCGATTAAACCTGTGGTCTAAACTAGCAGAGCTATTCCTGTGTTACCTGGTGATGGTGCAAGAAAATAAGACCAACCTCTCATTCCGCTTGGACTTCTAAACAACTGAAGGGTAACATATCCTGGGTGTTTCTGACTTAGGCTCATTTCCACTAAATGATTTAGGTCCCTGGAAATTCTTAAGGAGGAGTGAAAAATAGGGAGAAAATTCAAAAATTATTTGATGAGTGAAATTTGTGGATGAAAACTGAAAGTTTTTAGATCAGTGGGAAATCAGATGCCTCAGGCTCTTACTCTCTTCTCAGTTGCCTCCCTTGGGCTACATTGCCTGTGAGGCACAAGAGTTTTTCCTATCACTGCACCACAACATACACTCAAAGTGCTTCTTGGAAGCTTGGGCTATAGAGAAAACCAAGGGCCATTTGGCAATCAAATCAAACCAAACCTAATGTATCGAGTCATCATTTCCAAATTGAAATCATTAGGCTTTTTATCAGAATGTTTTGTTTTTCAGGCACTGGGTTTTTAAGGAAAAAAATACAATTTTTAAGCAGGCACTTTCTGTGAAAGCTTCTGTTTATCTGAAAACCTGAATTTTCTTTGGAAAATACATTTCATTAAAAAAAGGGGTGACATCTCATCATAAACCCTTATTCCACAACATACTTCCTGAGCAAGCCGGTTTTACTGACTTGGACCATCAGTGAAAAATTCTACCTTTTCTTCATTATTTCTGAAAGGATAGTCATTATTAGGTCATCTGGAAATCAGCCCTTTCCCAGTTCAGTTATACTGGTGTCCTAGGGTGGAATACACTTTAGGATGGATTTGTGGTTTGAGCAGGTACCCACAACAGCAGATACCCCTTTCACAAAGAAACAGACTCTCCCCCATAGCCCTGCTAAGGGATTTATGAAGCGTCCAGCATCATAAAGTGTCCAAGCACCATAAGTTTGGTGATTCCCCCCATTTTTGTCCTGTTGCTTAGTGAAACACCCAAGGGGAGGTGCTGTGTGGGGCACAAGCAAGTCTGCTGTGCTGGCAGGAGGAGGTGGCATGAGACGGCAGGAGGTGACAGGAGGGGCTGACACATGGCCAAGGGCAGTTGTGTCGTTTATGCAAGAAGTTAAATTCCTCTGCAGCCATCAGCTATTGGGGTGGGAAGCTCAGCAGCATGGCAAGGCAGGGAGCTGTGGATAAGGTCTCTGCCCACATTTACTGGTTTTAGCTATTTTTGCAGCACGGAGCAYGGCACCTCAGGAAGTCTCAGGCGCTGGAGGTGAGGGGACAGGGGGTATCGAGGGAGAAGTCAGAGGGGTGCAGTAGGGTTTGAAAAAGTCAGGGTGCAAGGGACGGGATGGGGAAATAATAGCTGCCATGTGGAGAGAGGCAACAAGATGACCCCACCAAAGCTCAGGAAGTCTCCAGGCCCTGCACAGTGCCGGCTTTTTAACCTAAACCCCTGCTCCTGGTGCAGCGTCACACGGCGACGTAAGCTCCTTAGATGTAAGCTCTTTGGTGGAGCAAGGGCCGGTGCCGCGGTATCCCGGTGCCTCCCCGCACCGTGGGGGACGGGGCGCCAGTGGCACGGCTGTGCCAGGCCTGCACGCGGCCACCGGCAGTTTTAGGGTTTGTTTTGTAAAAGCACTGGTTTGTTGGTGTTAGCGTGTTGTGCTCCACAAGRACATGAAGGCAGCTGGAAGTGCGGGAGGTGCTGCCCGCCCAYGAAAAGCGTGTGCCTTGTGCAGGCAGAGACCCATGCTCGAAGCCCAGCGCTGAGGTTCCATCACCCCTGGGCACATCTGCACCGTTTGCTGCTTCAAACAAGCAAATTCAGTGATGGCCTTCGTGCAAATGTGAAGATTGTACTTGGTGAATCCCGTCAAGGCAAGCAGAGACACTGTGTCTCAAACAAGAGCACAACAACAAAAAACCTATTACAATGCCTAATCTTTTTTTTTTTTCTTTTTTTTCTGGGATATTTCCCCATCACCTCCGGTTGAACTGGCCCTCCGTTTGCAAGCTGGGAGATCTGGCTAATCAGCAATGTTTGCAAAGCTTTCTTAGCTCTCAACAAATGCCGTTTCTTTGCTGTGTTCGTTAGTGTGGCRGAGCGATTATTGCCGAGATCTGAGATGCAATTGCCCGTTTTGTGGAGGAGGGGGGTGGGGAGTCAGGGAGATAATGTAATAATGAAATCCATTGTCATGAATAAATCCGTAGGAGAATTTAGATGTTTTCCCCCTTTTTCTGACCCACTTGGTCCTCACGTGTCTGGCTGCGCCAAGAGGGCTGTTGACCCTGCGGGAAGGTAACAGAAGGGCAGTGAACAGTCCACTCTCCAGGTTAGGTGAGTGGGATGAATCTTGCCTATTCCCAGTAAAAGGAAATAAAAATAAAAATGTATTCTGTTTAATGCCAGTGTGCATGACATGTTTTCAGTGGTAAAACCAAACCCCGCCTGCCATCTTCCCACAGGGTGACCTGGGCATCCCCGCACTGGCAGTGGGACAATTTTTATGGAGCAGCTCCTAATTTCACAGACGAGCTGTAGGGTGAGAGGAGGAAAGTATTTGGCCCTCCATCCTCACACAGAGCCCAACATGATCCAAGGTGCCTTGGGTTCGCAGTGCTGGTGCACTCTCTCTGCGATACCTGCTCCAACTGCAGCAGCGGGTACCTTCCTAATGCAGCGCCAGATTTCCATCTGCTTAAAGAAAATGGACTTCTTTCTGTGCTGAATGTCATCACTTCTGCCCTTATTATTTCCAGATTGCTTTTATTTTTGGTACTTCTCCTATTCTGTCCTTACTTCCCCATACTTCTTACTTCATGTTTACTTCACTTTGTATTTTTASCCTGGTTTCCTAAGGAAGTAATGCACAAGCCATGGTGCCACCTGTTGCTCCACCTATGTCCTATTGCACCCCCAGCACCAAAAAATCCCRGAATATTGGTCCAGCCTAACTGCATCTGATGGAGGAGGAAAGATTTCCAAGATATTTCATCAGGCGGGGTCCCTGAGCCACTGGAGGAGAGTGAGGTGCCCTTCGCCGTCTCTCCCTGCTTCCCTGTCAAAGCGCCACTCAGCTATGGCTGCAGGTGGAGAAAGGGGGGAGAAGACCTTGCTCCTGGACCTGGATCTACCCCTTTCTCCAGCCAGCATCAACCACACAAGATCTGCGGCAAGGACCAGCTTTAGGTGCCTCCTGGTTACTCAGCAGTGACTTGAGCGGGCTGGGGTTGTGGCATCTCAGCATTCCCATCCCACCAGCCTCGGAGGCGCAGGCTGAAACCAAAAGGCTTGTGTCCTTGTAGACAGCCCCTGGGCACAGAGAAAGGAAAGGGAGCATTTAGGAAGGAGCGCTCGCGGGGCCGGAGTGGCGGCAGCCGCTGTTTTCCTGGGGGTGGCCGGTGGGTGGAGGAGCAGAAAGGAACAAGGCTTCCAGATGAGTTCATCCCCTCTCAAATCATGCTCATTGAAACACATCTGTGTTTGCAGGGCTGTGTGCAGCAAAAACCGCCTTAGTCAGCTCTTGTTTTCGGTTTTGTGCGTTGGCTATTTGTATGGTTCCTTTTTTCCCCCCTTCAAATCAGATCCTCTGGTGTATAAGGGCTCAGTTCAGCCAGAGCTTTATCCAGAAAGCTGCTCCCAACACTTCCTAATCTCATAAACAAGAACAGAATGACTTAATACTCCAGAACAGAAACTGTTTTGTTCGAGTGCAGCAGTGGCAATCTCAAAGAGACACCTCACCCGCRTGGGTGCCTATCGAGGGGGGCCACCGACCACTGACAGCAGAATGGTGTTTTCTAATCCAGGTAAATTATATTTTATTGCAAAATGGTGCACAGAAGTAATTACTGTATTTGTGTAGTACCATGGGACGCCCAGCCAGCATTTGGCAGGGAGCTGATTAAATCACCGAGGTGTAATTGAAGGGTTTGATTGCATTCCACCTACAGCCATCAGCATCCGCAGCGTTTGTGTTGTCAGCTGGTTTAAAGGCTGGCACATCCCTGCAGTCCAAGCAGCCCAGGGTGATGCTGCCCACAGGTCATTGCACAAGCCAGGCCTGGCTGTAGCAGTCTGCATCTTGTCAGCCTGGAGATGCCTGGGCTGAAGGACAYCTCATTGCCTACAAGCCACAGCTACAGGTTTCATGGCAAGACTCACGATAGCAGATGCTGATCTCAAGGGTACGGCTCTAAGAGCCAAGTGCACGTATGAGGATCTCAGGTTTTGCTTACCAAACCCTGTAGTTTCCAACTTGTCAAGGAAAGCTCCAAAATGTCCTGCCCTGTAAAAGCTCAAAGTCCCAAGAACAAATACAGGAATGACATTTTCCACATTAAGTTCATGTATTTTTATCTCCAGATCTTTCAGCTGATCATATACATTTTTTAAATATTTCACTCGCAATAAGAATGCTAATGCTTTTCCAGGGATTGAGGATGCAATGCTTCAAAATTAACAGCACCAGCCCAGTGCTGCCTTCACTAAACTGAAATGATTGACTTCGCTCAGGCTGGTCCCCAAAGCCGTTTAGGTACCAAATTCCTAGAGCAATCAATTTTCCCTGTGATTTCTCTATGCCATCAGGGAAGTTCAGTGCCCTTGGTGGTGGCCCTCAGGGCAAGCTGGTGTCCTGGAGGGGCTGCTCATGATAGCAACCAGGGAAAGGAGAACWCCTTCAGCAGAGCAGGAGCTGCAGAGCACAAAGCAGGAGCATTGCCCTGCAGACATTCATTAACATTCAAAAAACAAATGTTGACTCATTCGTGTTTGTGAGCTTCTCTTTTTACTCTCTCCAAACATCCCAGCTGTACAGCAGCGTGTGTGTGAATACTTGAGGAAAATTATCTCTAATCACAACTAGCCCCCTAGATAAGATGTATTGTGGTATTACTCAATGTTGGAAAGCTTGCATCGCCATCCAGCAAAGGAACTGAAGCAACAGCATGCATGCGGCAGAACTAGCTGCCCAGAGTGAGCACAGGCATCTGGACTCCCCACCCTCCCACCGGACCACCCGTGGACTGTCCTTTCAGGTGAAGTTGTCTGTGATGACAGACAGTACTGGCCCACACACACTTAGCACCATGTTGGTTGCATCCGTAGGACAGCACATATGGTGACCGTGAGAGATCTGCAGAACATCACTTCAGCTACATAGAAAAACAAAAAAGTGCAGAAATAATAGAAAATTCTCCAGTATCACCTGCATTTGAGAGTTCCATACCATACCCAGTCACTGGGAATGAATTCAACAAATACAAATTAGTTATAAATTATTTATCCCAGTCACCAGTGTTTTTGCAGTGCCAGGCAACTTTCTGTTGTACTACCAGTCTATTACCTAACTCTAGAAATAACAGTTCATCTCATTAGGGATTTCAGATTTTAAAAAYTTGTACCCTGGGAGTCTGACCTGCATATTCAACTCATTTAAAAATGCGTATTAAAAAATACACCACTCGGCACACTGCTGGAGAGACCTGCCCCAAAAGAGAAAGCCTTTCAGCATCCACAGACCTTCCAGCATGCCCTRAGAGCTCACCAGTCAGGCTGTACAATAAAATAATAAAAGCAGGGCTGGAACAGACCTTGGGAGTTTAGCTACTGCACTGTCTTGCCTGCGGGCGGGATCCTCTCCCAAGCCATGCCTGATAGGGGTTTGCCCAACCTGTTTGCAAAGCCTCTAAGGATGGAAATTCCTCAGCCTCCCCAGGCAATCTATTACCAGGCTTATCTTCACCGTTAGAAAGTTTTTTTCCCTTAAAGCCTAAACTAAAACTTCTCTGTAATTTCATCCGATCACTGTGTGTCTTGTTYTCTGTGGACACGGTAAAGACTTCACTACCACCCCCGCTGCACTGTAAGGCTGCGATCCCTCCAGATTTCTCTTCTGTAGACTAAATAAACTCAGAGGTAGCATTTTTGGGGTGATCTTGAGGGACACTCTCATGCAGAGATGTAGTTCAGCCTGAGAATAAGGAAGCCCAGAGTAACATTTCCAACAAGCTCCTCTAGAAGAAAAAAAATAATTTGCCTGTAGAGGAGGAAAAAAAAAACCCTTCTTTGGCCACTCAGAAGAAGTGTTGCATCCAGGAACTTTTAATTCCTCTGCTTGTTAACTGTGCATGTATATGCTGCACAAATAGGAATAAATGTGATGGGAGCTTCAAAAAAAAAGCAGCTATTTGTTACCTTTTTTAGGGGAGCTGCAAAGCTAATGTACAATCAAATGCAACAGGGATWTCCTACCAGGAGACTGAAAAATCCCTCGAGAACAATACTGAAATCATGTAATCATAGAAACACAAAACGGTTTGGGTTGGAAGAGACCTTTAAGGATCATCTAGTCCAACCCCCCCTGCCATGGGCAGGGACACCTTCCACTAGATCAGGTTGCTCAAAGTCCCATCCAACCTGGCCTTGAACACTTCCAATAATGAGGCATCCACAAATGACATACTGAATATTATCAGCAATGGAGTGTCCTGATGGTCAGCCTGGGCATATAACYGGTGTGGCAAGAACTAGAGGAAAAGCAGTAAACATAATGTTGTTGAAGGAAAGGGGGAGGTCTTTACAACATGGATTTTAGTATTAGCAGCAATAAGACTTGTCTGGTGGGATGCTTTTGAGATAGGACTGAGGAGCTCAGGTAAGAAGAAAATAAGGAAAGACCAATTGAAAGAAAGCAAAGCAGATAAAATATTTTTTCCTACAGTACAAGGGATTATACAGCTCCCAGACACACAGTGCATTAGCCTGGTTCTTAATAAGAGGGGCTTCCCTGGAAAGAGATGGAGGGAAACTTCACTGACCCCCTGTGTAAATAAGAAATGGACATCGTATAAAGAAGAAAATAGAGATAACTTGACTGTGGGTGYACAGACGTGGATCTTGGTTATGATATTGGCCTGGCAGCAGCTCCGCTCACTGAGTCAGTGAACTTCCCTTGTCTCCAGTGGGTGTTTTTCATGACTGAGGACAGTTGGCATTGACCCAGGCTGTTAAGTCCCTGGGAGGCGGTCCTGCCAGCCCTGTCCCAAGTGCACCTTATGGCTCACGCGTTTCTGTTCCCAGCACTGATGCCCTGACCCCAGGAGGGAAAGGACTCATYGCACTTACTGCACCCTGGGGGACCCCTCCCAGCTCTGCTCCTCTGGCAGCCCTGGGGCTCCAGGCTCTGCCTGCCAAATGCACTGGCCTTGGGAGGAGCAGGAGGTGGGATGCTGTGCCAGTCTGCATATTTGGAGAAGGGTGGGAGTCCCCGGCAGGATCAGAGGACGGGCTGGCCGCTGTCCCACATGCACTGGGAACGAAACAATGGCAGAGTCTGCCACAGCACCCGCATCAGCCTTGTCAGAGACAGTTCCGGCCAGAAGTCCCCGTCGCAGCCTGCGAACCCTGCCTGGAGCGGACGAAGCTGCGAGCAGACTGTTTGTGGATCAGCGCCCTCCTTCCCACACAGACATATGCTGGAGAAGAAAAACAAGCTGCCKCTCTCCAAGTGCTCGTACAGGCTCCGGCTCTCTTACCATTGAACTGTCATGTGAAAGCCAAGATCTTAAAGGTGATCTCTGCTGTCCCCTCCACAGGATGGCTTTATTCCAAGAGCGGAAGAGACCGTATTTTGCAAAGGGGTGCTGGGTGGGTGCTACCGAGCTGAGGAATGGGGTGAGTGGAAAAGGCAACAAGAGGTGTGGAAGGTGAGTTATACAGGCAGAAGGAGCTTCTAGGAGAGAAAGCATGCAGAAAAGAGGGAAAAGGCTCAAAGAGAGCTCACAGCAGCTAACAGAGCTCTGCAGGAGGGACTCCTCTGCACGGGCAGGGTGAGGGCATCTCCTCCACAGGGTCATCACATCCTCACCCACTTCTTCAGGGACTCACAGTCCCATACTTTGGCAGGAGCAAAATACATTGATTGATTTTTTTTCTGTCTTGTGCAACAGCTGGGCATGCTACATGTTGGGTAATGGGATTTTCACTGTCGTCCTATAGTTCCTTCCAGGCAAGACTTCTGATTCCCAAAAAGAAATAACAACAGTAAGAAAATCTGTCTGACAAGTTGTGTTTGATCCTAACTTCATCCCTATCACCTACCACTATAAAACTGGAGTGGAATGTGAACACAAGGCAGAGGGAAGGCCTGGAAGGAGCGSAGGGGCAAAAAGAAATGGGCCCATTGCTGTCCCTTCCCTAGGTTAGCAGAAATCTTGCAATTGGAGTCAGCAGGAGACTTGCCTTTGACAGACCTTTCCAACATGCAACAGACCATGGCTTTGCCCAGCACTAGACTTTCTTTGGGGACTTACACAGCCCCTATGCCAAGTCAAGCACTGTCTTTAATTCCTAGGAGTAGCATTATCCCTGGAGAAGAGCAAGAAATGAAGAACAGAGGGGCTAAATGGCRCTGGAAGGGACTGAATTTAGCTCTTCCAAAGCCAAAGTTAGCACTTTCCCCATCAAACTATCCTTCCTCTCTTGGATTTCTTGCAGAGGTGCTTTAAATTCTCTCCAAGTTCTCGCCCAGCCCCACGACTGGAGAAAACCCTGGAGAAATGGTAACTGAGCAGCTCTTCCAGCCAGCCTGACCTCAGTCCTTCTCCAGGCCAGCTCATCTGCTTCTGGAGGGGCTGCCAGCTGGCGTGCGCCGGGCTCCCTCACACGAGCTGGCGCAACCCAAGGGGTGAATCAGCCCGCTGAGGAGCTCACAGCAAGGATAAACAGCTCTGGGGCTGGAGAAAACGAAATAGCTGGAAATTAATGGGAAAGGAATTGCAGGAGAAAAGTCTTGCAGCTCTACTGTACATCTGCTAAGCCTCAGACATGTACTACAGTGATCGCTGCAAACATTTTAGCTGATAATAATGTTAATGCAGGTGATAAAGGCCAGATAAGATAGAAGAGGATAGAGCAGAAAATATCTAGCTTGTTTGAAAACGGTATTTTAACAGAGCTAAGGGACTGTCAGAGGAGGATGGGCCAAATACCAAGTCCTTCTCCATCACTGGCTTATGTCTGAGTAGCTCTCAGGGCAAGATAAAATGGTGTAAACTGAAACATACACAAGCAACAAAGCAGGTCCTTGTTCTCAGGCAATTGGAGGTCAGGGGCTTGAATCAAACCAATTTTTAGCTTTCAGTGTTTTTTATTGTCTTTCCCTCTGGGAACGGTAAGGTCAAGGAAGGTGTTCTGGACTTGTATGGGGCAAACATTTATTTCTACGTGACCAAGAAAAAAAAAAAAAGAATGCAAAACAAATGAATGGAAAAAAAGAAAGGATGGTGGGGAGAAGGGAGTTGCTCTTAGCTGCCACTCACTCCTGCCTTCTGGTCTCATTTCCAAAGTGTTGCACGTCTGCCATAGCCACCAGCATCAGCAGGCATTGGGCGACCAGACCTGGGCATTTTCACCAGCCACATGTGGGGAGATAAAAGAGCATGGACAGGGTCAACAGCTACAGCTCAGCCTGGACACCATTCTCCAGTGTGCGTTGCTGCTGCTCTTATTGCTAAACTGCTTCCCGTCTGCAGCTCACTCTCTGGATGGCGGGGGAGACCGTTGAAGGACATTTCTCATGCAAGCCACCAAGCCCAGCCCCAGCTGGGCTTGTACTGGGTGCTGTGCACTGGATACCCAAAATGAGGACAACTGAGCACAGCCACAGCAGTCCCTGAAGAAGCCTCTGCTGCTGGGTTTATGCTTCGCAGAGAGCACATGCAAAGCAAATACAAGAAAAGCAAGCCCTGTTTCCCTCGCTTCCCAATCACATCAGCAGCCATGCTTCCTCTTTGTTCTACAGTTTTATACAGCTTCCTCCAAGAAGAGCAAACCAAAACACCAGCAGGCCAAAATTAAAGGGAAGCCCAAGAGGAGACACAAACAGCTGATGGTTGGTTATCTCCCCTCAGGGACACTCCTTACCCTGCCGTGGCGGGGACAGGTCTTGTGGCACCTCACAAGAGGTCTTGCCGAGAGCACCAGCTCACAGAGGGATGGACAGGGCTGCCCCCGGCGCCCTCCACCTCCGCAGAAGGTGGGAAATGGCTTCCGGACAAAGACCGCTTGCAGGCAGAAGCACGGGGCACATGGGTGGGGGCAGAGCAGGATCAATGGCCTGTCCCAGGGCTCTGACACCAGCAGCCCCTTTGTGTAATGCTTCCACCATCTCCTTGGTGGCTTTGCTTGACATCTGTGAGGCTGCAGGCGTGGTAAGTGTTAAGGTCTTTTCTAACCTGAGAAGCTTCAAGAAATCAATGGGAGTTTTTTCCTCCTCTTACGTGCAGCAAGCTCAGCATTTCGCTCTGTGACAGTGCAGATGAGTTGGGGGACAAGGAGATACGGCTTTAACTGGGAGCATTGCACCACTGAATCATCTTTGCTGTTCAAATATGTAAGTGCATCTGCTCCAGTGTCCAGCAAGCCCAGTGGAGAATCAGATATAAGGGAGGGAAGGGGAGAAAAGGGGCTGAACTTACAGTCTCAGAAACAGATTTGTCTGGGCCATGCAGTGGCATCCTCACATAACGTGTTTCTACATCCTCCCCCTTGCTATAATTAATTTTTAATCATTCAAGCAAGTTCCCACATATCCTGTAAATCTCTTTTCACAAATTTTGCTTTTAATGAAACCCTCTCTTGCTTTCAAAAGAAAGTTGGTTTAGGGTGTGTCGGAGTTTGTTCATAATGCGTTTTGTTCACAGTAAACAGCATTTCCTTTTATTCCCATCCAGGGATGGTATTCAGACATCTGCACTCCACAGAAAATAGTGACTCTGGATTTACTGCTGAGTTGCAATGAAGTCACTGACTAAGTTTGCTTTTATCCCAGTGGTGCAGGTTTTAGCCCTTTAAAAGCATTAACTCCTTCTCGTTCTGAATTTTATCCTCCCTCCAGTCTCCATCTTAGTTAAAGTAAACCGAGAACTGCATCCAATAAGTGATTTTATTTACATAGGCATATTGCAAAAGCATTCTGTCAGCACCAGCACCTTTGTACCTCTTTCTGGATGGCATCTGCTGTAAGGTAACGAGGGCAACGCTCACTCCCCTGTCCTCCGTCGTGGCTGTGCCCTGCRCCGGTCCTGCACCCTGGAGACTCATCACCTGCCTCAAATCAATCCGTCTATCCCCATCTCAGCTTTGCGGCAGAAACCCACAAAAAATATTTTTCTTGTTGTTACTTTTTGGCACGAGGTTTTGTATTTATTTCAGGCCAGGATAGTGAAGTGAAACACTACAAAATCCGAGCCCCAAATTCTCCTTTCCAGAAATTAACCACATCAAAAGCTCTGGAGGCAGAGACAGTCTCTTAGCTGATACTTTTTCTCGTACAACAGCAAAAGATTTAATTAGTATTAAAGGCAAACTTGAACTTTGCTGCAAAGCTAAAACAGAACTCCCCAGTTCCATATTTTGCTGGAGCTCTGGCCTTGTTTTTATTTTAATTTAGAAAAAAATATAAACCCACATTTCCCAGCCGTGATCATATTTCATGGCTGTAGATCATGCCTGTGAATATTAACTTCTCCCTGTCCTCCCTTCTGTGCTCGGTTCATACCCACTTCTGCTGGTAACTTGGACTTTTCTTTGAAAACCTCGCTGGAGGGCTTGAATCTCCTGAATAAGGTTTTTTAGTGGCACCTCCACAGCTTAGGGAGACCGCAACGACTGCGACTCTTCCCTGCGTAGGTAGTTAAATTGGTGCAAAGTTGACTTTCAGCAACCTGAGCCTGACAGCGTTCAGCAAAGGGATGATGAGGATGATGCCGACGTTAGTCACGTACCCAGTGCTTCTCTTGCAAATCTCAACGCGTTCAGCAAAGGCAGATAAGCATGGTTATCTCCAGCACGCAGAGAGGGGAAATTAAAAGAGAAAGGCCAAAGGTCATATTTTCCCAAGGGCTTCAGACACTCAGGTGTTTTTATCTCTGTAGAGGTGAACTCCCCTAATTTAACACCCACCGTGAACATCTGATGAAGTCCCTACAAGCAGTCTGAGCCTGTTTCAGGAGGAGCACGTCTACTCCCACCTGAAGAAGACCTGAGCAAGTCCCTCTCATTGTAACCCCTGGGCTGGCGGGAGCTGCCTGGGGATGATTCGCTCCAGATTTATGTGCAAGACTTTTTCTCTCTGTTTCTGTCTGGTCTGCTCAATGCCAGGGGACATGCTTGGGTGTGGAGCTGCCTCGGCAGTGCCGTGGGCCAGCTGACAGCAAGCCCCTCACCCCGGGACAGTGCTGCCAGCCTGCAGATCCATAGCTGGTGGTTGCACCTCCCCCAGAATTGCCCTGTGCAACGGATCTGGCACCCACGCCAGCAGCTGAACTACCCCAGCCTCTGAGAATGAAGGGTGGAGGGTGTCTGGGATGATGTCGCGCTGCAACAACAGAAACCTCTTCTGAAGGTGAATGCAAAATCCTACTTCTCTGTAGTGATTTTCAAAATTTCACCCTGGAATGATTTACCCTAGTTTTCCTGCCAATTCAACCCATCCATATGAGGCTTCAGTGGAAGGGAGAGGGTTTCTGAGAGGGGCAATGGCCATCTGGCTATAACCCGACAGCAAAGCCAAGAGTAAAACCCACCACCTCCTCACCCCCACTCCGAATGACGCTATCCCCAAGTCATGGGCCAAATTTCTTTTCCTCGTGCACAGAAGTCTGTGCCAGTGAAGCCTCACGACAGCTGACTGGGATCACTGGTGGAGCCTGGAGTTACAATGGGAAGAATTACTGTCTTACATGTCTGGGGCAATCGAGTGGGAGCACAAACACAGCGGGTCCGGATCAAACTGCTTCATAGGCACAGGAGATGCTTTATCCCTTGCCTGGGTCACAGGAATAAGGGAGACTGGCCACTGCATTTCTCACTGGTATTTCTCATATCCAAATTTATATACGACCCAGCACCCACAGAAACTCATATAGGTCTGAGCATGCCCCAAGAGCTGACTGGATTTCAGACGATTTCTTTCTCCATGTCCTTCTTCTCTTTCATTGTAATTTCTCATCTCCAGCATGAGTCTCTTCAGTCCCACCACTACCATCTATCCTTCTCTATTAACTCCTGTTCCCATCCCTCAGAGAATGGTATGGAGCCCAAGGTGCTGGAAATAAAGCCTATTACCCCCCAYCTAGAGCCAGCAGAAGGGATTTCTGCATTTGGAAATGCACAGACTGGTTCTGGGGTGGAAGAAGAGACACAAATATGTCAAAGACCAGCAGAGACTGTTCCTGCAAGCAGAAGTGCGGGTTGTTTGTGGTTTTGTGTACCATTGCTCACATGCTTATCTTCTCCAGGAGTTTGCAATATCCCTTTTTGCTCCTGCAGTCCTTCCTATTTTCTCTTCAATATCATGTTTCTATGCATTTTTTGTTCCTTGCTCCCTGCTCTGTTTGCCTGTCCTGCCTACACTGGTGTTTATTTTATTACCCTCTTCTGCCGTATGACTTCCAGCATGGTCTTTCCCTCTGTTAGCAGGGGCACGCAGAAGGGAGGAGAGCAGCTAACAGCAACGAGAGCTGCACATCAGGGTGTAGAGGCAGGACCAAAACTATCCTGAGYTGTTGTCCTCTCCCATGGGGCTGCTCACATTTTGCCCAGTATCTCATACCCTGTGCTCCAAAATGATTTTTTTCTGCCTTTTTCACTAGAAGAGGGTCTGGAGTGGGACCTGCATGGCCCTATATCTGCTGGAGGCACAGCCTCAGGACTCACCTGCAAAGGAGTTGCCCAAATCCACTTGCTCTGGGGAAAGTGCCTGTCTCAGGGCTGTTATCCCCAGCATGATGAACTGAAGTAGAATTAAGTTATCTCACATGAGTGTGTGAGCTGCAGACGGGAGGTAACCTGCTGAGCCCATCCTGCCAGCATGTGAGAGGTGCTGAGCTCCTTGCTCAAGGGGTAAGCTCCTTGACTCATCCTTTCTCTTCTCTCTCAGCCCTATTCTGGAAATGGTCCAGCACTGTGGCCCTCTATAATCTGTCCACACTTTACCACTTTTCCACCTCACATCCCCGACTCTGGGCTCAGAAACAGGGCATATCTGTTTCCCCCAGCTCTTGTCTATTCCAAGACCTCCCACATCCTTTTCCTCTAATACAGCCCATAGCAAGAATTGCAATATGGTCACAGCTCTGTGCTCCTTGCCAGAAATTTTTGCCAAAAATGAAAAAAATACCCAACCAAACCACTATGTTTGATAAGTCTAATTTATTTAAAACCCTGAGAAGCTTGACTGCAATATTTCCACCATCTCTTCCAGCCTCCTTCTGGAAGCCTCCTCCTCTTCTCTCTGTTGGACTGTGTYGTTGACAGCAAGAAAAAGAGATGCTACTGCTGGCCCGTGGTGCAGGCAGTCCAGCACAGCCACCCAGGTGCATGCTCCTGTCCTCCTTAAGCTGGGAGGAAACCATGATCCTGAGCCCCATTTTTCTTCCACTGGGGCTTGCCTGGGAATTTTAAAGCCACCAACTGATGACTTGAGGGCTCTGACCTGATGATCTCCATGAAGCTGGAAGGGAACTGGGAAGAGATCCCCAGAGGTGACCTCTGACGCAGCTCAGCTCCAGCATGGTGGCCAAGTCACTGCCGCTGGAGCACAGCCAGGGCTTTGCACCTGACACAGCAGCAGGTCGTATTTGCAGTTTTAAATGCAGCTCTGTTGCTTTATTCTGCCTTGTACCAGGGACAATTCAGCTCCCTGGCAGCTCCTGTGGGCTTTCAGGCCCCTGCTGTTGGTGCGTACTCTGTAATATCAGTCTCTCGACAGGTTCTGCAGGTAAGTGGGTTTTATAGTCCTGGGAGGGAAGAGGGCTTGGTTGCTCCTCTCCTGCTTGGCCTCGTATAGCCTGCAGGACCTTCTGTGCCTTTACTGTACCACACTGATGCTGGGCCTTTAAAAAGTGATCAGCCCTAAGGAAGCTCTGGCTAAACCTCTAAACACAAAACATTAGGAGGACTTTTGAGACACGGGTAACTGCTCCATGTGGCTGCATATTCACTAGTGAACTGAAACAGTCCCAGAGCACTGTCCCAGTGCTGGCACAGCGTGGGCAGAGACTACCAGGTTACTGGTTTGTTTGATCACATTTATTCTTTTTTAAACATTGAGAACTGCATATGAATCCCACTGGACTGTCCCATCCAGCTGCTCCATCACCATCCACTGCAGCAGTTCACCAACGCACGTGATGCCCGGCTTTCCGGCCACAGCCACAAAGGCATGGGGACATTTCTCCAGACCCCTACAAGCAAGTGTCATCAAGCTGACGCTATAGGAGTGGGGGCTTTCTCCTGAGGTTCATGGGGACATGCGTCCAAGCAGCAGAAGGTCCCACCAAGGTGCAGATCAGGAGTACTGGCTTTAGCAGACTGCTCTGTTAATGTGGGTCTTTAAAACCTGGTCTCTTGTGCTCGGTGTGAATCAAATTTCCAACAGCTTCATAAATACGTCACTGACGGGAGGCCTTTAGAGTAAGCATATTGCAGTTTCCTGACATTTTCGTTCCTCTATCTTGACATTTCTGAAGGGCATAAGAGGCCTAAAAAAAGAAACAGCCGCTCCCAGGGCACCATATGTTTTCAATTCCATCCTGCACTGCTGTAATAGATGGTCTTATTATAAATATGCAGCAGTTTTCCAGATGAGACTCCCCCTCCCCCTTAAAATGACCTGGTACAACTGCGCAGAGCAGAGATGGCTGGGAGACGGAAGAAGGAGCACAGGCAGGAAGAGCCCTGGGAGCTTTTAGGCACCCATTTGGAAGGTGCTGATGTACTACATTAATATTCAAGTTACCAACCCAGGCCCTGATGCTGCAAATATTTAAAGAAGAACCACTTGACTCAGGCGAGCAGTTGCACAGCAATGCTTGGCAGAAGTTTCCAGCCTCCGTACACCATTTCCCCCACTCCTCCACCCCTCCTGCTGCTTTTTCTGAGGCGCTCTCCTGACTTCTTAAAATCTTTCTCTGGATGATCATTTCTGTACAAGGCAGCACGTGGGTTGAGCAATTGCTCTCAGCAACTGTTATTTATCAGGAGATTTTCATACGGCTCTCTCTGCAAGGGACCGAGGCTCTTGTGAGACTTTGTTCTTCTTTTAAACAGCGAAACAATCCCTAATAGAATTAATGTAATATAATAAAATATAATGTAATATAATAAAATGCCCTCATTGGTTAGAATAACTGAGGTCTATAAACCAGTGCAGCTGTAGCAAGCTGCAGAGTTGTTCTGGCATTTCAGAGGTTACTGGGTTCCTGTCTATCATCTGGCTGTTCTGGGCATCGTTATTATGACGATTACCTTACATATCCCTGTTTTCAGTTATTTATACAATGGTCCAAGTTTAACCGTTTGGACTTTCTGTTCTGCACGTTGGCCAGATTGTGTCTTTCGAATTGCAGCTTGCACATGCAAAGGAGAGATGTGCTGGAGCACAGCTGAAATCCCCACAGGGTTTCTCCATGTTGGCCAAGCTGCTGCCTCCCACAGCAGTTACAGCAACCGGCCGGGCCAGCCCCAGACTCCAGACCTGGGAGAGGCAGGACCAGTTTCACTCCAACGCAGAGGGCAAGGAATCAGATGAAGCAACAGAGAGGTTGAGGAAAGACAGAAAAGCAGCCTTTAATTTGATGGACCTTTGCCCTGAGTACAGCTACAAAAATCACAGCGGGTTTTCTCTTTCCAGGAGAAGTTTTTTGGAAGGTAATTTTTTGGTCAGTTATGTCACCGCAGTTCCTTGAGTGTGGCAACCTGCACCTGAGCGTGTATGGCGTGGAGCTGGAAACCTCATCCACACACAAAAAAAACCCAGTGGGAACCTCCATATCTACATCTTCGCGAGCTCTGAGCTCTGACTCGTGCAGCAGAATTCACATTACAGTATCTGCAAGCAAACTAGCTGAAAGATGGGTGGAATAAAAGACGGAAAAAAAGAAATCCCACTAAGAGGGCCATGGAGCTGTAATTGGCTTCAGCAAGGCAGCAGTCCCTAATGAACAAGGAGATCTGTGGACAGATTTGGTTCCATAATAGCGTGTTTTGCACTCATAGAGCAACTTGCATACCAGGGGCTGAAAATGCCTGTTGATATTTGGTAAAATGAAGCAGAGAGAGATTATAACAGTCTCCCACAGGGCCCTGAGTGTGTCGGCAACAGCACTAGGGAAAGGCCCTGAAACTCCTTCCAGCCCACAATTCAGACAAGCTCTTTAGGTTGTCTTACACATGAGGACCCAGAAGCACCAACGAGCATCCAGAGGGTGCACCAGCTGGCTGAGCACGATGCTCCACGAATGTATGTGGGTATATCTGTGGGACTGGTCGCTGGTCCCTCCAGGAGCCTCTGAGACTCAGCACCGATAAACCGGCACTTCTGGTGTGTAAGTCATGTCACCCTTGTGTCTGACATAGGGCGGATGGGTCTCACCCTGAAAGTGTGGGTTTCTCTTCAAAAAAGTATATCAGTAAGAGATTTTTTCTCTCTTAGCAATTCCTGCACCAATTACCTGTTAACATGTCAATCTTTGCCACGGCCAAAGATCTAAAGTGTTAGGAGTATATGTCAAATGCTTCTGGAGTTTGACCAAAAGTTACAATGGAGAAGAAGGAAGAGCAAGGGCAAGGGCAAGGGCAAGGGCAAGGGCAAGGGCAAGGGCAAGGAAAATTTCTGCAAGTGAAAGAGCTGATATGAAATGGTTTAGGGGGAGGAGGTGGAGGAGCAGGATGCAGATGAGCCACATACACCAGTATGGTGGTGAGTGCATCTCTGGAGTACAGAACTTCAACATGTAATGGTCATTACATTCTGAGACCAGAAGAGACTTCCATAGCTTAGATCACCTGCTTAGCACTTGCTTCTCAGATAGCATCTGCTCCAGGTCCAGAATCTGTGCTTAACCTAGAGGATATCCCATTTTGAAATATTAGTGTTGGTTTTAAAGAGACTAGTAGCTAATGGATTTTCCATCAGAAGACTCAATAAGCGATTTCAGTGGCTCACATCTCTCAACATTGACATATCATGACTTATTCCAAATACAGATTTCCCCAGCTGCAACTTCCAGGCATTGGATCTGATTATGCTTATGTCTATGAGGGTATAAAACCTCTTTGTTGTCAAATTATTGTTCCTTATGAAAACTCTTATGAAGAGTGACAAAAGTCTCTCCTTGAACCCAAGGTAAATAGACCAACATCTTTGAATCCCACTGTAAGGCATGCTTTCCAGACCTTTGATCATGCTTGTGGTTCTTTGAGTTCTCTCCAACTTTTAATGTTACAAGATGAAAGAAGGACCCCAGACCTGACATGCTATTCCAGGAATAACCAGATGTCTGCAGATACAGAAGGAACATAACCTCCCTAATCTTAGCTGAGACCCCTTGGTTTCTTCAGCCAAGTGCTAATGAGGGTCGGCTGGCCATCTCATGGAAGTAGGATATCAGCTGGTCACCCCTGCCATGACTTCCCCCAGTTTTGCGTATGTCTTGGTTTCTCAGAAAGGCAACCACATATTCTAAGTATGACTGAACTGTTGGCCACCTACAGACATGACCTTACCTTCAGCTGTCTCGGATGTACCATTCGTTTATGCCCAGCTTACATACAGTTTGGGTCACTATGGATCATCTTTATCCAGATTGTCCTGCCCTCTTCATTTCTCACCTCTCCCACTGTTTTTGTGTTGCCTGGAAATGTTATCAGCAATCATCTGATTTCTTCTAGACCAGTGACAAAAATGTCCCTGAGGATTGGACAAGTGGAAGACCTTTGCAAGACTTCTTTAGGAAAGCACCCATTCAACAGTGAGTCGCTAGTTATCTTCCATTATATTTTGAGACGTAACACTTCACTGGTTTTTATCCTTTCAATGTGTATCTTAAGGGTTTTCTATCACTGTAGCTTCTTTGTTAGGAAGTGTATGGTAAATCAAGTATTTTATGGAAGTGGAAGTATATACTATATTTATGCAGTTACCCTTATCAATCACCTTTGTAAATTCCTAAAAATATCACACTGGGTACCCCAGGCCTATTTTTCATAAATAATTGATTGACATAACTTGTATTAAACTTCTTTAATTCCTCATAGTAAAGTCCTATAGCAGTAGTCCTCTATTTCCTTTCAGTCAAAGTCAGGGCGACTGACTCAGTCTTCACCAGTTCATTCCATTTACCCCTTTCAGGGTTAAATAAATATAAATTGAGTATTTCAGGAACTTTATTACTCCAAAGACCTCAAAAGAATTAAAATTGCTCATGCTGTAATAGAAAATAAAGCAGCAGAGTATTATTTGTCCAGCATAATTCTGGGTGAGTTAATTTTCTCCATAAGTTATTACCTAAACAAACACATTTCTAGAAGGGTGCTAGAAGAATGTGCATTAGCTTTTCAGCTTAGCAACGGTGTTTCCAGTTTTGTCAGTGTATTATCTTTTCACCTATTTAAATATCTTTTATGACAGTTTATGTGTGTAGTCATTCGGTCCAGGTGAAAACTAAGTATCCTTAGAGAAATTTAAGAACTAGCAGCATGGATCATTCAAAGGACAAAGAGCAAGTACCTGTGATGGACAGACAGGACTGGTGCAACCAAATAGCAATCCATGGAAGCAAATAAGGGGAACATCTTTCAAAAAGGGGAGCATGCCAGTTAAAACAAACCTCCATCAAGGTCTATCTTACACAGCTGGAACTTCTGCAACCAGTAACTCCAGCTTTCCTTGGTCTTGGCACTGGAAGGAGGAAATACTTTCACAAGGATGAACTTTTCCTGGACAATGAATCCAGTATGTTGGACTGCCGTATGCTTGCTTTCCAACACCAGCTATTGCATTCTGATCTCCCGCACTTGAACTTCCTCCCTTTGAAGACTTGTTTACAACTCTCTACATGGTTTCTTCTGCTTTTTTGGTGCTCATCTTCCAATGTAACTCAACACCGTAAGAACATTTTTTCAAATGAGTACAACCCAGAAAATCTTTGACTTGTCTAGCCCATGTGTAAGACAACTGTGTGAATACAAAGTAGACTATATCTTATCCCATTGTGTAGATAATCTGCAGATTTAGTTGATGGTTGCTCCAGCATCACGGGCAAGCAAACTTTTTGCTGATGTATCCTATGATGTCTTCACAAAAATGGATCTTGCAATATCAGTGTCAACTTCCCTTTAGGGGAGGGACTTCTCCCTTGGCACTGAACTGTAGGCTTCACTTATTTCTCTCATAGAAGTTCACAGATGCATCTTGTGCTAGATGTGTAAGCTCCAAAGAGCTTACATTTTGAACAGGAAAAAAGTGGCAAAGGGAAAAAAACCACACACCCAGGTGAAACAGATTTCTCCAGGACACCCAGCAAGTCAGGGATGGAGCTGTCAAAAATGCATGTCATCGATCCTAGCTTGTGAGCTAAGAGGGGATCCTTTGAGGACCAGTCCCTCTTGACCGCATGACAAGGTCTGTAGACCTAGTCTGCTGAATTTAACTGGTCCTGAACTGTGTGTTAGCTATTAACCATCATTGTTTCAGGAACAATGCATACCTCTTGACTGGGAGGGAGTTCCCAAGCATGTCCCACATGTCAAGTGGCAAGAACTGTGACTGGAGACATTTCTTACTTTCTCCAGTGGCAAAGAGCAGCCGGTTCTGCCGCAGTCACCACTAATAAATTGCACTGCATTTCTCTTGTCACCAGACACGCTCACAAACACACACATTTCTAATATCTAAGCCTGGGTAGCATTTATTAGCAAGTGCTGATGTGTTAAGTACCACACCTCCTTCTTGGATCTATGTGTAATTTTTTCCTTCTCTTATCCTGTGAAGAACCAGGTCATAACCAATCTTGATTCCCTTTTCTCTACTAATGCCTTCAGGCAGAAGCTTTTATGCCTGCAAAACTAGAAGCATCAGCACAAAACTGCCTGGGATTAGACCCTTTGCCTTTTATGGCAAAACAAACAGGTCTTCTTGAGGTCATATTCAAAATGACTGTGAAAAATGTGATGGGGGAAAGTTTTGGCTGCTTGCCAGTAGCTGTTCACATGTCTTTGTTCCTGTTGATGAAAACCATACTGATTGCGAGGCTGACATCCTTGTGGGCTAGTTGCATATGCACACAGAAACCGTGCAGATATAAGCTGTTTGGGGCAGCAGAGCTGAGCAGATTTTGCACTCAGCTTCTCACCAGCGCTTTCCTGGGTGAGGGAAGGTGGCACTGGTGGCTCAGTCCCTCGCTCGGATCGTTTTGCCACCACATCTGGGACACTTACTGAGTCCCCCTTGCACAGCTGCTCAGTTTTCCTTCACCCAATTTATCACAGATCCCCAAAATTTGAAGGTGCAGCTCTGATTTCTAATGCATTAACAAGACATGCTGATGCAATATTAGTTCAGTGGGATGTAATTAACAGATGTGTGGGGCTTAGAAATGTGTTATTAAGGTACTCTGCTGGCTCACAATTCTTTCCTCTGGACTGAAAGAGCCTGCCCCTCTGCTTTGTGTAGCTCTTTTTCATCTTCTCTCTGTGACTCTGATAATGGTCCCTCCTCCCCTTAGGAAGAAAAATCCTTTTATCCTCTTTTTTCCCTCTGGGTGTTTGGCTCTGTTCTGTGGCTTCAGAGGGGTGAAGAGGGATAAAGCTAAAAGATCCCTCCAAAAATAGTTCTGATGATTAGGACTCTTCCTGCCCTTGGAGGGCCTGGGTGTATTATCTTCTGCCTAGCTCTGGCTTCACTCCTGCTTCATGAAAGGATGGGCAGAGTTCAGGGAGGCTGGTGCTGAGGTCCAGCTTAGCCGGAGTGAAAGACCCCTCTTCCCTGTGCCAAAGATGGATGCTGCTGCAAAGTCAATGGGAAATTGTACCAGCGGCAAGGAAAGAGCCACGTTCAAAGGTCCCTCCGACATGGGCAGTGTCCAAATGTGGCTCCTTCCCTGTCTTTGGTGCTAGATGCAGAGGGATGGGGGGGTTGTCCGGGCAAGGGGGTGTCCGTGCCCTCCYATAAGGCCCAGACACTTGCTCCCCTCCAGCATTGCTCTCCTCACAGGGAGCAGAGACCGGAGGAGCTGCTTGCCTGCCTCTTTTCCTAAGTAAGGGAGTGGGGATGGGTTCAAGATGCCCACTCTTTGGGGTGGTGTCTGGATCTCACCTGCTCAGAGCTGACCCCTGCATCCTTGCTCATGTTTTACTTCCTAAAGGCAGTTTCCCAAACTGTGCCAAAGGAGAGCGGTTCTCAGAACAACTTCAGCCTGACGAGGACAAGCCATGTCCTGTCATCGAGCTCCCCCGCGAAGCCACAGGCAGGGTGAGGACAGCCCTTACCTTGCACCTTTGGAGTCCTCCGAAGGTTTTATGCTCCGTGAAGCTGCAAGGCCAACGAGCGCTACAGGTTGCTCAGCAGGGCCATCAGGGTTGGGAGGAAACCCCCAAAAGAGAAACCTGATATGTTCGTGGGTGTTACACAGAGCTGAACTGGAAACGTGTAAGCAAAACTTAGGTGTTTTTTCTCAGCAGAAGCTTGGTAGCTGGGAGGTCCAGGGAAAAGTGCTTTCTACTGTGCAAGCACTTTTAAGCAAGTCTGCAGTGCTGTAGGTGTAGAAGATGAGAGCTGCCACAGTGCTTCAGGACCTGGGTCTGCAGGCAAAGAAAGGAGCACTTGGGTATTTTTTTAGTTTCAGCTTCTAGCTCCAAAGTGTGGGGAGCAGAGCTCACATCTGTGAGCGTCATGGGAAAAAAGCTCCGTGCTGCGTAAGTGGTGTGCAAGCTAGAGAAAAAAAGTTTGATGTGATCAAATAAAAACAAATCATTGTGCCACTCAGACTGTGAATGAGGTAAAATAATTAAAAGTTTGAACGAAGTGCTTTCCAACTCCCTTCTGCTCATTTCCCTTAGGCATTTGATACATTGCTTCATCTTAACAAGGGAAACCATACTTAATTTGAGCCTGGATTCAAATCACCTGAGCCCTGATCAGTAAATGCAAAGTCAAATCAATTTCATGTAAAGCTGAGTACAGACAGCTACTGGGAATTACAGCCACTGCCAGCAATTATCACCGTTGTGATGGTTATTTCCAGAGACACTTTATATTTTGTTGTCGCAGGCTGCACTTCATAACACACAAACTTGCAATTACCTTTTACACTTCACCACTGAAATGTTTTTAATTCACTCAAAAAAATTAAAGAATCAATCAGTATCTCGGAAGCTTAGAACTTGCCAAATATCCCTCATCTACATTAAAAATATTTCTACGTGAAAGGTGCCTCCAATTTAATTGAATTTTCAGAAGTATCTTAGAAGCTTCCTCTCGTTGTCTCCGATAACACAAGTCAGTAGTTCTCTCTTTCACTTCTGTAGCCACTGCCTCTCTTTTGGGGGACAAGGTCTGGGCAGAAACTCATCCTGCACTGATGATATGACTTTGCTGACTGGCTCGTGACTCACTGGGAAGGTTTTGCGTAAACCACCTGTGAAATCCATCCCAGTCCATGCAACCTCCTCTTTAACTTTCTGAGGCCCCTATCCAGCAAACATCTGTCCTTCAGAGAAGTATTTATAGCTGAAGAGACTCATCAAAGAGTCCACAACCCAGTGCTGGTGGAGTAAAGGCAAATCTTGTTTTTAGCGTGCTCACAGCCACTCGCTCGCCTGCAGAAGGGATGTCCAGCCCAGCCGCGCTGACATGTCTTCAGATGGGGATGCCTCTCCATCCCTGTTAGAGGGCTGGTTCCTCCTCTGCCGGCTGACCCTGTGCCAAGGGTATAAGGCTGTGAGAGAGGTCCGGGTTTGATCTCTCCTGAGCAAAGTGGGCAGGAAATACTCACTTCGCCCATTCCTGGTCCATAGAATTGGGACCACAGGTGCCAGGTGGGGGAGGAATTGGGGACCAGCTCTGAGGAGAAGCCAACTACCTGCCTTGCATCAAATTTCTATTTGCATATTAATGAATATACTTTGCACAGAAACCAGAATATTTAATATAACATTTCAGACTTATGAAACGTGTGAGGCTGCGAATCAGGGAAGAGAAGCAACAACTTGTGAGCTGGGTGACCTGTCATATGCTGGGAGAAGCAAACAGTTGAGCTAAAAAGCCTGCAAACAACCTTGTGGCTCAGTCTGTTTGTGCATAGTTCCGCAAAATAAAGAATAACCAATGCTAAGTATGAGCTTTTTGCAATAATCAAGATCAGGTTAAAGAATCTGTGGTCCAAGAAACAGCTTGATGTACCAGATAATGTATTCATGCTGAATATTTCAACCAGCTCTAACTGCAATTATACATTTGCCATTCTAAATATACTTTTTCTAGTGAGTGGCAATGAAGAAATGCTAAAACAGCTTTCTTGGAAGGGGGCTGTGCTTTGATTTACAGTGGAGTTGTAGCTACAGACAACTGTTTACATCTAGCTATATTATTCAGGTACGTTTCTGAGATAGGCATCTTTCTAATAAATGGCACCCTGAGTTTTCTTAACTGGGGGTACTGTCTTGAAAATAACAGCTTGTGATTTTATTCAAATTACTTACTGCAGCAGCACAAAATTTGGCCCAAGCTGTTTATGCATTGGGGTGGATCCAGAACTACAGAGGTCAGGAAGAGTTCAAGTTCATACATAATGTATGGCGCGTTTTAATAAGGCTCCTTTCATACTTCAGTTTGTCTGCCCGCCTTTGCATGAAGCTGTAAAGCCACAGGCAGCACTGTTTAAAATTAAAAAGGCACAACTAAAACCCTCACCCTCTGCACTTTTAAAGTTAGGTCTATTTTCCAGGTCACTCCATCGAGCCCCATCACAGCTGCGCGAGGCAGTTACCCTGCGCGGGGCGGGAACGCCTCCCCTTCGAGCTAATTATCCAGCTCTTTGTTTCAGCTCCTCTGTTTGCTCAGGGCATGTCAGCCGTGGGAAATTCCTGCCTTTGCTGGGAAGTTGCTGATGGTGGAGTGAAAACATTTTTACATAGATTAGGCCTTTAAAAGTGGTTACTAATACCCACTAATATGGATGGACACTTTCTGCTATACATTGCTTTGCTCTCTTTCCCAGCTATTAAGGAATGCAGCATCATGAGAGCCAGTTCTGCAAGATGCTGAGCCTTTGGCTGTCATCCAGCAAAAACTTAAATATAGGGATAGTCCCATTGACTTCAGCTGGTTGGAATGAGCCCTTAGGCCCAGATCCTCAAAGGCATCTGGGCAACTGGCTCCCGAGGTCTGGACTTAGGGTCTGTTTGCACGTGTGATATATTTGGTGCTTACGACAGGGTCTGTTTAATCAAACAGTTCTTCCCTTTGGCTATACTCTTTTTTTGCAAGATATGGATTCACAGTTTTCATAGTCAGGATTGGGGACTACAGAACTGGATGTGCTGATTTGAGTTTCTTGCTCATAGAAATGTGTCCTAAAATCCTATTTATGAATGTATCAAGCAATATACTGAGCATGAGCCTGTGTTCCAGCAGAAGCTCCAGCTTTACAGCCCTCTCCCCATGTACAAGTTAGCTATTGTCATCCTATTTTTTGAAGTGAGAGAATGAATGCTGGAGCGCCTATATAGCTCAYCAAAGGTCATACAGTGGGTCAGGAGTTATGCCAGAAAGGGAAAAATCAGTTTTCCCGAGCCATTAGACAGCACAGCTCCTCCTGCGGGTGAGAAGAGGGGGATGAGTACTGGCCCGTTTTGCAGCCAGGCAGCGCCCATAGCTGGCAGATGGGAATGCCGTCGCCCCACGGGTGCAGACGCAGTGCAGGTGCCAGTCTCAAAAAGTTTGTGCAGGTGCACTTTTCTGCAGTAATTGAAACTAAATTTGAAGATGGGAATGCTTTTAAACTCCTGGATCTGGGTCCCTGACCTAGTTTTGTTCTGAAATCATACCAAAGTGAGAATCCCCCTTCTCTCCCCACTTATTTTCACCAAAGGAAACCTGAGTTTTCAGGCTACAGTAGAGAAACGCGCTGTGGTCAGGCTCAGACCCTGCAGACCAGGACTCCAGCACGTGTCACAGCTCACGTCGCAGAGCAGCTTAAACACGGCCTTCCTCTGCCATCCGCTCGGAAAGGAAATATTGCAGAAGAGTGAGTGTCTGGCTGCGTTGTCGGATTCAGCACTGCGTAAACACAGAGGCTGCGGTAGACGGGCATGTATTTGTTTCACTTCCTTAAGATGCAACTGCATGCCAAATATATGTAGTTACATCAGTATACCAGAAGTATGCCAAATTCGAACACTTTGAAATTCTTTTATACCAATTAGACAATTTCTTTTACACCAGAGAATACTCCAGTCTTGCTTGGCAGAAGGTGCTTCCAGCATGCAGCAGTGGGTGCCTGTACAAATATCAGAGGCAGATTATGGATAAGGTCCTAAACATGTTCATGACATTTAGGGTGGGATTCGGCTTTACCTTCACGCACCTCAAGCCTCTACTCTATGGCTGTTCATTTGCAATCTGGATATTGAGGCTCCCATTCTAGTTGCTGGAGGTCAGGGACTCCTTTGCCTAAACATAGGCTTCTATACCCGTTGGAGATGCCCTAGGGCGTCCCCACCTCACCTCTAGCTGCTGCTCCAAAAGGGCACGGGTGTCCCTTAGCTCCTGTGCTACATCTGCCAGCCTTTTGGGGTTGTCCCAGACAGCCCTACCTGCCCGTGTGTGGATGATCTTTTATCTTCATTCAGGCTCATTTTGTGTTTGCTCTCCTTACAGATCCTGTCATTGCACATCCCTCATGAACCTGCTGTTTTCACACCACACAGCTTCTTCCACGTCTGCTTGGCCAGCAAATGCACTTTGGGGCCAGATTCAACAAAACTGGGCATTATACACAAAGATGCGAGGGGGATAAAAAATGGAAATGATACTCCATCTTTGCAGTTTTGACAGCAAAGCCAGGAAACAAAAATGTTAAGTCTTCACAAAAATGTTAAGTCTTCACGAGGGAGATCTGTAGGCAATTCATTGCATACCAAGAGCCTTCCTGAAACACTTTTCCATCTGGAGGGTCTTACTGATGCTGGACTGCCGGCTCCTTGGGAGGTCACAGATGAAGAGCGCGAAGCCAGAGACAAACTACTCGCCCCGGCAAGTGACCRCAGGGAGGCTCAGGGCACGCCGCAGCCAGGAGGGCAGGAGGAGCAGGGACACAGCCCCGCTCTCGCCACCCTTGCTGGAGCCGGCTGGTGTGTTCCCCCGCCTCCGGAGTCAGACGCCTCCCCACACCACCCCGCGGGATGAGCTGCTCGGCGATGCTCTCAGAGGCAGCATCTCTCTGCCTGCCTGCCCTCAGCAGGCAGCTGCAAGGCCTCAGTGAAGCCCAGGGTATCGGTGGCCTGGCCACCAACCGCTCAGAGGGGAGCAAAGGGGGTGCAAGGCTTTGCTTCCCACCACATGCACGGAGCAGGGAGCTGTGCTGACAGGTCCCCTGTGCAAGCCCACAGTGACATTTTCAGCCTGGCCCCAGGAAAATGCAACTTACCCTTTGCCAGGAGTTGCTTGTGCCGAGTTGCTCCTGAGACGTGAAAAGAGCTGGTAAATGAAGCCTGGTGGATAGGATTGTTGTCTACGAGATCACCGGACAAAAACCTGGGAAGGAGAAAAACTGTTTACGCTGGAGATAATATTAGCCCAACAACAAGTGGATATAAACCAGCAGTGAGTTTAGTCTGTTCACCAATACAGGAGGAGTCTTTCAGCAGGAGCAGGACAGTGTAGCTGCTTAAAACCTGATGCTCATCAGGGTATAGTAGGCAGTGTTTGACGTTTTGTCTGTAGAAAGGATCCAGGCTTGCTGAACCAGCAGGTCCCTTGCAGCCTTCACGTCCGGAGCTTTAACATCAGGGAGGCAGCTCAAGACGCACAACATGCATCTTTAAAGTAAACTCCTCAGATTGCATTGGATAGCAGGTCCCCACACGACGCGACCAGAGCGAGACCTCGCGCTGCCAGTCCTCATAGCCAGAGACATTGAACGTTAAACTTCCCGGAGCCCAAAGCTCAGTCAACTCTTCTCTACCAGACCATACGATTTAATCACGTTTTTCCATTTCTGTTTTCTAATGCCGAAATGTCAGCATAGCACAGACATTGGCTTGCTTAATGTATTGTAAAGAAGATGCCTTTAGTCTCTAGTGATGATTCAACAAATACCGACACCGAATCTTCCTTGCTTACAAGAGCTGAGCCCTTCCAGCTGAGCATCATGTTTGTTAAAAGTTATGGATGTTTTAACTACTTCCCTAAGCAAAAATCAGCTTCATTTAGGCTTCCAATTAAAGAGAAAAGAAAAAAAAATTAAATGCTACACAACAGTGTTTTCATACCTTTATTTAGTTACTGCTTCCCCACCACCCATCCCCGTGTTGGCTTGCTCCTGACAGCCTGGTGGAGAAGAGGGTGTGGAACCAGGAAAGGGAGAGGCCAGAGGCAGGTTAATGGTGACTTTCTGAAATCTGTGCTGATTTCAGAGGTGAGACTACAACCTGAGATGGCTGTTAAGTGTCAGTGTGACAGGGAGTTGCAGACATCTCAGGCAACACTGGACTGATGTTTCATGGCTTTCATTTACTGAACCAGCCCCAAATGAAGATGATCAGCAGGTAGGGAGGCGCAGAACAGCACAAGGAAGATTTCCTCTTGCAGCTTCTGAGTGCTTAAAAGCGCTCAGACTCTGAATCCTGTTTATTCACAGTATAAATTTTAATCCATCCCCTTTAATTTCCTTGCACGTGTCTGCAAAATTTCCTCTGCAGGATACTGGATGCATGGCAAGTTGTGCTAATTGCAAATCCAAAATTTGCAGCAGGCGCTTGATTTTGGCTCTAGGCTTCCCCTTTAGATAGTCCTGAAGTGAAAACCTGACTGTGCCCTTTGTGTAACCCTCCCTGGAGGAATGACGCACCAGCACAGATGAAGGAAGTACTGAAATTTTGAGGAAAGGATGTTATGAGCTTCCCTCTGTGCTGATGCTTGAATAGGTGGGCACCTCTGAAATCCCCTCTCACAAACTCATGCTTCTTGAAACGGGTCAGTGCTCGGTGCCGAAAACCAGCCTGTTTGTTCCTGCCACTCTGATGAAATTCTACAAGACAACCTAAGGACAGAGGGTTCATCTGTGTGCGGCTGCACTTCCTTTCAAACTGTAAGCATCAGCAAGTGAAAACAGTCAGTTTTGGTTCTGGTCATACACACTGCAGTTCATTGGGGGCCACTTCTATGTTAAAGAACGAATTTCCCCACTTGGTGGGGAAGGCTTGTCCCTGTGCAGAGCTGGTCCTGATTATCCCCATAAGTAGATCCTCTTATTCCAGGAGAAGAAGTACCTTAACTGACTTACAAAGGGGCAAGGCTCTCCTCTCTAGAGCCAGAGTGTATCTCCATATACCACTATATTCATTAAGCAGGCCAGGAAAGCGTCTGGACGCTCAGGCCAGTTGGCAGGGGACAGTCTGTATCTGTGCTCCCACAGTGGGCTATCAGCCTCCAAAACAAGGCAACTGCTTATTGGGAATAGTGAGAAGAAGGATGAAATGCTGAARTTGCCTGTGCATGGAGGGGCTGTGCATTAGCACAGGGCTCGGGATGCATGCCGGGACCGCTCTGTAGGATCGGTCTCATTCCTGCCTCCGCAGCCCTTGGTGCTGATGGAGGTTGTGGGCTGTTTGCCTCGGTCCATCCCAGCAGGGTCCCAGCTGCTTTCCTGACTTACTATCTTTCCAGCCTGGGCATGTGACACTTTCCCACATGCCTGTCACCCAACTGAGAGGCAGGTGGCAAACCATGCAAACATGCCACACTTTCACGGAAGCCCCATTTCATGAGCTCAGTGGTGCTTGGGAAAGGGCTATTWATCAGGTGAGGGGAAGGGTGGCGACCATGGTGAAGAAGCCCTGCTCCCACATCAAACCTGATGAGATGCCAGCAGTGACGTGACACAGCTCCCCAGCAAGGTCTAATTGCAGAGTTACATCCCTCCTGTGCCATTTTTCCAGTGCAACCCTCCCCATAAAACATTCCCATGGAATGGACTTCCACCAGGGCTTCTTCAATGTTTTGAAAACACAAGGCGCTTCTTTGGCACAGCTATCTTGGTGTGAGCCCCCAGATGGCCTGAGGACTTGGGAGAGTTTTGTAAGCTTGAATTATTCTTATGCTTTTTCTAATGTTCTGCAAACTTCTACAGACCTTTTGGTGACCTTCAAGAAGGCTGTGACTGACATTGCATGGGCAAGACTTGTCTAGACTACAATGGATAAGGCTCTGAACGGGAATGGGGAGAGCAGGGAAAGGCTAAACCCACCCCCTCATGTAACTTGCATCTCACTGCAGAAATCCCTTAGGGCAGGATTCTCAAACACACTTGTGCGACCCAAGGACACGTGTCCCACTGAATCAGGGGAAGCCCTGCTGCTATAACTTTTAYGTGCATTTGCAAATCCCACTCTTCATCTCCTTGAGTGTCTGCCTTGTAGATTATAAACTATGGGGTAACTGTATGCACTTCTGCTTAATGCCTAGATGAGGCCCCTAGAACCATTGGACATTGCTGTGTTATAAATAATGTTAAAAAAAGATAATCCCAGCCTTGCCTCTGCTATGTTGTTTTGTTTTGAATTTTCCTCTGATTCATCTGGAAAGAGCATGTTTCAGAGATGTTTCTACCCACAGCGTGTCATATTGATCAATTCCTGCAATTAGATAATTTGCCCAGTGATTTTGCCCGTTCTCTCTTCCCACCACCCTACGCCCCCTCAGTGGGTGTCCTCGGTCAGGGTGGATGGGAGTCTCTCAAGAAACACCTGGTTGCTCCTGAAAGCAGTGAAGTCATGCAGTAGGAGGTAATATCCTTTCTGAGTCAGCTTTCATCTCGTGTCCCAGCCTGGTGCCAGCGAGCATTACACATTCATTGAAGCTGCAGCCTAAGAGGGTTGTTTTTTTCTCCACACATTGGATGAGATTTTTCAAGGTCACTTTGTGACAGTTGAGCATCCAAGTTGCCTCAAAGCTTGGTGGGAATTGGGAACCAGACTGCCATGGACACCTTCAAATACCCAACCCATAACTGACATGTAGGATAGGTGTAAAGCATAAGGAAGATTTGACACTGCTGTTACCCACTGAGTAGAGAAAAGGCAAGCAGTGCCTTCCCTCTCCAGACACCTCCTTCCCCTGCTTTCCCCCTGAATCATGACTTGGTTGAGTCTTCCCTTTCCTGTGCTCCAAACGGTCATGTCACATCCAGATCCTTCTTTCCCTCATAGCACATCCAAATTTCTGCATTGCCTTCAGCCAGCACAGCCAAAACCAGGCCAGGCTCTCTCCAGCTCATGCTTTCACGGCTCTTGCTTGCTGGCTTGCCCGATGACCCTTTTGGTCTTTCTCAGATGTCTTTCAGAATTCAGGGCCATTTTCCGGCGCCCACTCGTTCTGAGCAAAATAACTCCCACATCCCATTTCTGAAAACATCTTTAAAGCAAACAGAGAAATATGTTCAGTTGTTTATTTCCCCCCCCCCCCCCCCCCC